>JALAZF010000491.1:4200000-4562914 GCA_022829125.1 Lathyrus tuberosus | reverse complement strand
AAATCTGTCAAAATCATCAACAATTTTTTAGAGAAGTTAAAGTTTCACTTTATAGTGCAATATGTTCTGAAGTGAATTAATTTAGCTTATATTGCTAAAATATTTCAGCGTGATTGATAAAAGGAAACGCGGTCAAACATCCATAATATTTAATCATGGTTTTTGTTTAGAAAGTGCTGAAAAGTGTTAATTTTTTATAAAAAATTAGAAATTAAGCAACATGCCCTTGAATATATTTATTACAAAGGTTAAAAAAATTTTCGTAGTAAGAAGTTGTTACGAAATATATATGTTGTAGTACTGTCATGAGTTAGTTTCGCCATTGATTGTGTAAAATCGAGAAAATAAATAATATTTTTATTAAACAAATTTGGCACGTCCATGGTTCATACCTTGGTTTTTTATTGTGTGAGGTGAAAAGTTTGTTTTGAGATCCATTATTGCATTGAAGAATATTAAATAATAAATATATTTAGTTAGTCAATAACTAGATGCAAAAATTAATTGCAATTAATGTGTTTGGTAAATGTTCTAGAAGTGTTTGCAAAAATGAGAATAATATTTTTGATGACAGTACGGAAGTGGATACTTCTGATACGGAGGTGGATGAATCAGAGTTGGGCTTTGGTGGTGGGGGAGGTGAGTGAGGAGTTATTTTCGGTTCTGGACAAAAGTCAGGAGAATATGGCAGAACATGTGGTTCCCAATGTGGGAAAGGTGGGTAGGTGAGATGTTGGCATGTATGAGGTTGAAGGTGGGGGGGCCCAAGGCAAGCGTTGGGGTCAGACAACAGGAAGATGGATCAATAAAGTCTAAAAAAGTTGAATTTTTTTTACCCATATAACCATGTTTTAGTGTAATATATTCCAATATACCCAGCTTTTCTTCAAAAGTTCCAATCTACCTATGTTTCAAAAAAAAAAATGTGTGTTTATAGGGGGCGCCATCAGGTTTGACTCCCCCATGTAAAATTGTAGGGGGGCGCCATTGCTTTTGGAGTCACCCTTTATATTTAAAGGGGGGCGCCATTCCTTTTGGAGTTACCCTTTAAATATAAAGGGGGGCGTCATACCCCTTGGAGTCCTCTTTTTAATTAATTTACTTTTTTTATAATATATTATATATTAATTTTTGATGAAATATTATTTTATTTGATACACCTCTTATATAAATAGATGGCACTCTTGCACATTCATTCACAACAAAGTTGTCTTTGTATCTTAAAATTTTAGCAGATTCAATCACGTATCTCAGAAGATACGGTCATGTGATTTTTTCAAGAACGAACCCGCCGATAAGGATGCTGTTCTGGAATATCCAAAGCTTAGAGCAACTACGAAGGAATTTGAATCGATGGTTAGAAGGAGACATTGCAGATGGTGAACAAATTAGAAGTATTGAAAGACATGTTTCTTACTTCTCGATCGAAGATGGAAATATTCGACGTGAGTGGCTACGAATTAGAAATGACAACGACGTTAGGTCTATGATGTTTGGAACTGATGATATTGTTTTAATTGTTGTAATTTCTTAGGTCTATGATGTTTCTTAATTTCTGTAACCAGTAGTTGTTATAAATATTAAATCCAAAGGTTACAACTTTTCTAATGACAAAAGTAAATCTATCTAGAACTTGTCCCAACATTTGGATATTTTTTCCGTGTATGCCCGGGTATACGACATATTTCACACAGTCTTTCCATTTTCTCATAAGTGTCCATTTCAGTTCTAATTCGCGTGCTTTTGGGGCGGCCCTTTTTGTTTCTTCTCATGTTTTCGTTGTGGTAAATTGTGTCCCCATGATAGGTTGGTCAATAGTCCTCACTAGCTACCACTGGAAAGTTGTTACTGGAGATACCGAATAAGTTCATGACCTTGTAAACTTCTGATAGATGCAAGAACGGATCATGACGAGCACTAGAACATGCCGCAATGACATGTGAACAAGGCATACGGAGCGCTTGAAACTTTCCGCAGTCGCACCAATATTTATGAATTTCCACCCTGTATTGTCCCATTGGCCGACCCTCATTGTGATCCTTTGTCTCTTCAACAATGAAGTTGTAATCGGGATGGTCAAAATGCGTCGACGACAGATGGCACTCAAGCATCCTCTCTGACCTGTGGCACTATAAACCATGGAAAACATATGCAAAACATGAGTGTCGTGAATGGAAGCTTCGCATGCATCTTGTTTTAAAGGACAATGTTTTGCCATATGAGAGCAAACCGTCTATCCAGTACATGACTTGGTATAGGTCGGTTTCCATTGGTTTCTTTTCCCATCCTAGATATCTTGTTGACCCACGCCAGCAAGCCACATCATCACGAACTCAACAGCAGACCGATCAACCAAGCCAACATCCAACCCAACCCCACTCACACAACCACAATTCCATGAAAACACCCCTTACCAATCCACCCCATTCCAACAGGGTTTTTCCCAGTCCCAATACCAGCAAAACATACCACAATCCCAATCATACTCCTATGACACTACAACCCAGATTAACACGGAGTATCAAACACCCAACCAAACCTTACCCACCCAGACATTTACACCCTTCACCGCTTACGACCAAGCAGGCTATCGTCCTGACATATCATCCAGCCAACCACCCCAACAAAATTATACAGGCATGGGAAACACCTTTAATGTGGACGACTTGCCTACTATTGACTCGGCTGCATGGTCACTATTTTTTCAGATGACGGACGACAACCCATTAACAACATCCGCACCTGTGGACCCGACGCCGCCGCCGCCGCGAAGAGAACGAAGACACGTACGTACACGAGGATGTGGTACGGGCGGACATTTGCCTCGACCTCGTCGACAAAATTAATGTACTGTGTTTCGCCTTTTGTCTATGTAATTTGTAATTATTAAAAAAAAATATTTAGAATGAGTAATAATTATTAAAATTATTAAATATTATTTATGAATTATTATTATTAATGTATTAATGTTTAATGTTAATTTATTTGAAAAATATTAAAAAAAATTCGTCCACTATAGGGGCTCCAACTGGTACGGCGCCTCCCTTAAAAGTCCAAGGGGGTAGCCATTACCAATGGCGCCTCCCCTTCAAATTCAATAGGGTAGCCATTTCTAATGGCGCCCCCCAGCAATGTCTTTTTTTTTTTTGGAAACATGGGTATATTGGTATTAATGGTGAAAACATGGGTATAATGGAATTATATACTTGGAAACATGGTTATTTAGGTAAAAAATTCAAAAAAGTTGGTTACCTATTGTGCCAAATGTGGCTGTAGCAGGAAATTATTAGAATTATAGCGAAAAGTTTATTCATAAAGGTGGGGATGTAGGAATGGAGTCTAGTCACTTTTGTTTTAATAATGAGGTGGCAGATGAGGAAAATTTACACGGTTCTGGAGACAAGACACGAGGAAATTTGACTTTATTTAGAGACAAAGTTGTTGAAGTATTGGGCACAGATAAACCTGGGCCGGGTGAGGATACTTTTGGGGACGGTGGGCCCTAATTTAGTTGGGCCAATAGTAAGTGACAGATCTGGGAGGAAAAAAAACTGTTATAAGAAATTTATCAAAAAATTAAGATACCATTCGTTCCATCTTACTACTCTACCCTGCTGCATACAGACAACATTTACCAAGGGCCAACTATCTCTCCAAGTCAGTCATTATTTAAGGGGAGAATTGTGAAAGATAACTTAGGTGAGGAATCGATTTCTTCTAGTTCGGGAGATTTTGTCCAATGGAGTGGCTCTATTGGAGATGAAGAGGTGACCAAAAGTAATTCATGAATAAAGAAAAACTTAGAAGATCTTCCAACAAAGGTGTGGGAATCCATTAAAAAATTGGGGGTGGAAGCTGATGAAGATGATGAAGTTGTTGAAGCTGTTATTCGAAAAATGAAAAAAGATGAGAGGAAGGGATCTAAAACTAAGAAAGGGGCAGCTAAAGGTAAATTATGAAATTTGTTAACTATAATATTAGAGGGTGTGGGAGTATCATCAAGAGGAGAAAAATAAGGGGATTGTTGAAGAGTAAAGGGGGCAGATTTGTGTTTTTTGCAAGAAACAAAGTGTTCTTTGATGACTAACGAAATGGTGTTCAGCATTTGGGGGGATACAAATTGTCAATGGTCGGCATCAAACTCAGAAGGTTTAGTTGGCGGCATCCTCACTATTTGGAGGAAAGATCTATTCGAGCCATTGTGTGGCTTTAAAGGAAAAGGGTACGTTGGGTTGAAGACTATTTGGAAAGGGACGATTTCTTATTTTATCAACATATATCCGTCGTGTTTTGATGTTGATAAAAGGGATCTTTGGAGTAACGTTTTGCTGTTGAAATCAAAGATGGAAGTAGGAGAATGGGTAATTCGGGGAGATTTTAATGCCATAAAAGGAATTAAAGAAAAGGTGGGGAGGAGTATGCACAGCAAAAGGATTATGGAGGAATTTGGTGATGTCATTGATCTTTTGGGCTGTATCGATATTCTAGTTTCGGGCAATAAATTCACTTGGTATCATGCGTCCGACAAAGCGAGCAGCGGGTTAGATAGATTCTTGATATCTCCGGGTTTACTCAATGATTGGAATATGGTCTGTCAGAAACTGGGGGATACGGATGTTTCCGATCACAGGCCGGTGTGGATTTCGGCTAGAAATATCAATTGGGGACCGAAACCGTTTAATGTAACACCCCCTTTCTATACCCCCAAATAATCACATAAATCATTTAGGCACATATAAAAAAAAATAAAAATTCGCCAGAGTACAATTAAAACATAGTATAAAAGAGGCATGTCACATCATACACGCAATTAATACATACAACACCTGCTCATTCTATTGATATGCAACAGTGGGGTAACTTGTCACAGAGGAACTTTGTCCTTACACCCACATCTCAATATTTAGAATAAAAGCGGAAACATCTAAAATATTGAAGAACAACCACATATATACTTCCACATATATATACATCATCCAGTACGAATCGCAAGCAACATCATGTTTATATACACAAATTCATCAGCAAGATACATATGCAAATGTATCACAAAAGAATAATATACATCCTAGCTACCCGATGCTACATATCAGAGCCAACCGACCAAAAGAATGAAGACACGCTTCACAAAAAGACCTCCAGCATACCTACTCTGCAATGCCTCATAGAGCATCATAAAACAGCAGAAGGGTGAGAAATATTATCATAATAACAATGCATATAATTACATGTATAAACATAAAAATACACACATTTCATATTCTCACCACAATTCATCACATTCCATCTATATACATCACAATGCATATATATATATATATATATATATATCCACCAAGCATATTCATCATGCACACTTTCACAATTCTCAATCATTCCGTATAAACATACACAATTATGTTCATTCAACAACACATCATTATAAAGATGATACATGCAAATCATAGAGACCGACTCACGACTCTATGCAAATGCAATGCGGTACCGACTCAATCATCACTAGTTCACTCAGGAACTCTGCTGGAACCATCGCTCGTTACCGAAGTAACTCCCCGTCGGGCCTACGATGTTCACCCATTGCTCACACCCCACATGGGCACACAATGTTTATGGATCGCTCACACCCCACATGGGCACACGACCCGATCGCTCACACCCCACACGGGCACACGATCCGATTGCTCACACCCCACATGGGCACACAATCATTCGTAATCATCGCTCACACCCCACATGGGCACACGACATTACGACGGATTCTCATTAGAATCGCACAACACAAGAATGTATTTCATGACGCTTCATATGCAAAATGACACAAGACATTCTTGAAATGCATATATATTCACAATATATTCATGCATTCATCTCATACAATCACATACAATCTATATACATTCACGTCAATGCACTATTGTATGATTCACATTCAAACACACAGTCAAAACGGTAAAAGTCGCTAAATAGCACTATTCCCGACTTTCTAACATAATTAAATCGGCTAACGATTTTCAAAACATCATAATCACAACGTACAGCTCAATACCTTTCCAACGACACCAAGACTGTAAAAATCGGATACTCGGAACAAAAGTTACGGACGAAACCGAAAACGACATTTTGAAAAATCCCATTTTTACATTCCTCCTGTCCATACGCGTATCACCCATGTCCATACGCGTACGGACAGAACCCATTTCCTTCACAAATTCCTCGTTCCAAAACCCATACGCGTATTGGCCCATGGCTCGCCCATGTTACGCGTAATGCCAAGATTCATACGCGTATTGGCCCAAAAACAAGCCAATGATACGCGTATCGCCTTGGCTCATACGCGTATGGACATGCCCCTTACGCGTATGGCCAGAGCATACCCAGAAAAATTCTGCAGAACGAAGTTCTGCGTTTTCCACCCCCAACTTCACCAATTCATCATCTAAATTCAGAAAAACAACATTTTGATGTATAACAACACATATCAAACATGTATAGACAAACTAAAACACAATCAACACAAGTTTACACACATTTGGATCAATTTCTAATCAATTTCTCAAAATGGGTTATACCCTAAAATTCCCAAAACTCATCAACAACAACAACAATTCATACATAATCACATACATTGATAAGATAACAATGTTTCACACCCTTACCCGGATTCCAAGCTTGCTAATTGATTGATCTTGATGAATTTCTAAGTTTTTCCTCCTTTCCTCTTCTTTTCTCTTCCTCTTCTTTCTTTCTCCCCTTTTTCTTTCTATCTTTCTCTCTTTCTCTCTTTTCTTTCTATTTTCTTTTCTCTCCTATTTCTTCTCTCTCATTTCCACTAAATCCATTTAATTCATTTTTCTCACATAATTCTAATTCCACAAAATTTCTAACTTATAATTAATTGAGAAAAGACTAAAATACCCTCCATTCTAATTTTCCCGAAAACTCTCAGAAACGGTAAAATAACATTTAACACACCAATTTAACAAATAAAATAATTTATCACCCAATTAAATTAAAAGACTCAAGAATAATGGAATAATCAAAATCGGGGCGTTACAACTCTCCCCCACTTTAGAAATTTTCGTCCTCGAAAATAATACCTGATTCAAACAACTCCGGATACGACTCTCACATCCCACTCTCTAGTTCCCACGTCATATTGCCTTCCGCAGCGCCTCCCCACGCTACTTTCACCAGCGCAATATCCTTGCCTCTTAGTTTCTTAACTTCGCGGTCCAAAATCCTAACCGGTAAAGCTTCCACTGTAAGGTTATCTCTCACTTCAACCTCGTCCATAGGAATAACATGTGACGGATCCGGAACATATTTCCGAAGTTGCGAAACATGGAATACGTCATGCAAATTCGAAAGGTTCGGAGGCAACGCCACACGGTAAGCCACATCACCAACTCGTGAAGTAATCTGATACGGACCAATAAAACGAGAAGTCAACTTTTTCGACTTCAAAGCACGACCCACACCCGTAACTGGTGTAACTCTCAAAAACACATGGTCGCCTTCTTGAAATTCAAGATCTTTCCTTCTCTTGTCATGATAGCTCTTTTGTCTACTTTGAGAAGCTTTCATCTTCTCCCGAATAAACTTCACTTTCTCCGTTGTTTGTTGTACCATTTCCGGTCCAACTATTGTCCTCTCGCCGGTTTCATGCCAACACAAAGGTGTTCGACATCTCCGACCATACAAAGCCTCAAATGGTGCCATACTTATCCTCGAATGAAAACTGTTATTGTAAGTGAATTCAATCAACGCCAAATAACCATCCCAAGCACCACCTTGCTCGAGTACACAAGCACGCAATAAATCCTCCAACGATTGAATCGTCCTCTCGGTTTGACCGTCCGTTTGTGGATGGTAAGCCGAACTCAATCTTAGCTTAGAACCCAAATCCTTTTGTAAACTCTCCCAAAACCTCGATGTAAACCTTGGATCTCTATCTGATACAATACTCTTAGGAACTCCATGTAACTTCACAATCACAAGAACATAAATCTCGGCTAACTTCTCCAAAGGATAACTAATATCAATTGGAATAAAGTGAGCAGATTTAGTAAGCCTATCAACAATTACCCAAATAGCATTATGACCTCTTTGCGTATTCGGCAATCCCGTAACAAAATCCATCGATATACTATCCCATTTCCATTCCGGAATATCCAACGGTTGCATAAATCCACTCGGTTTTTGATGTTCCACCTTAGACTTTTGACAAGTTAAGCATGCATACACAAATCGAGCCACATCCCTCTTTAAACCGGACCACCAAAAGATCTTCTTCAAATCTTGATACATTTTGTTCGCACCCGGATGAATACTTAAATTACTTCGGTGTCCTTCCTCTAGAATCATCTTTTTCAACTCCACATCATCGGGAATACAAATACGACCACGGAATCTCAAAACTCCATAATTATCAACCTTGAAATCCTCATTCTCATTCAACATCAAATCAACGAATTTCAAGTCCAACTTTTGCTTTTCACTAACCGTTGCAAGAAAATCATTCGTAACATGTAACATACCAAGTCTCACACTTCTCGGCGTCATTTCACAAACCAAACTCAAATCTCTGAAATCTTCCAAAAGTTCCCATTCTTCTATCATCAATGCGGACATATGTAACAACCTCCGACTTAAGGCATCGGCCACCACGTTTGCCTTACCCGGATGGTAATTCAAACCAAAGTCATAATCCTTCAAAAGTTCTAGCCACCTCCTTTGTCTCATGTTCAATTCTTTCTGATCAAATAAATATCTTAAGCTTTTGTGATCACTAAAAACTTCAAATCTCGCACCATAAAGATAATGCCTCCATATTTTAAAAACAAACACCACCGCCGCTAACTCCAAGTCATGTGTAGGATAATTCTTTTCATGCACTCTCAATTGTCTAGAAGCATATGCCACAAATTTTCCATCTTGCATCAAAACACCACCTAAACCTGTCAATGAAGCATCACAATACACAACAAATGGTTCATTAGGATTAGGCAAAATCAAGATCGGAGTCGTTGTCAACCTTCTCTTTAACTCATTGAAACTCTCTTCACAATGAATATCCCAAACGAAAGCCTTTCCTTTACAAGTCAATTGCGTTAAAGGAAGTGCCAACTTCGAAAATCCCTCAATAAATCTCCGATAATAACCCGCCAAGCCTAAAAAGCTTCGAATCTCCGTAACCGACCTAGGAGCCTCCCATTGCATCACCGCATCTATCTTGGATGGATCAACACTAATACCACTACCGGAAATAACATGCCCAAGGAAACTTACTTCCGACAACCAAAATTCACACTTTGACAACTTAGCATACAATTGTTTCTCTTTCAAAATTTGCAACACAATTCTCAAATGCTCTTCATGCTCTTCTTGAGACTTAGAGTAAATCAAAATATCATCGATGAACACAACCACAAAACGATCCAACTGTTCATGAAACATACGATTCATGTATTCCATAAACACACCCGGCGCGTTAGAAACCCCGAATGGCATCACGGAGTATTCGTAATGACCATACCGTGTCCTAAATGCCGTCTTTTGAATATCCTCTCCTTTCACACGAATCTGGTGGTACCCTGATCTCAAATCAATCTTGCTAAAAACATTTGCACCAACCAATTGGTCCATCAAATCATCGATCCTTGGAAGCGGATACTTGTTCTTAATTGTCACTTTGTTCAACTGTCGATAATCAATGCATAACCGCATACTCCCGTCCTTCTTCTTTACCAACAATACCGGAGCACCCCAAGGAGAAACACTTGGCCTTACAAATTTCTGGTCCAACAAGTCATTCAATTGCTTTTTCAATTCTACCAATTCCGATGCCGACATACGATACGGTGCCATCGAAATCGATCTAGTACCCGGAACTAGATCAATAGAAAATTCAACTTCTCTTTCCGGCGGTAGATCCGTAATATCTTCCGGAAACACTTCTGGAAATTCACACACCACTGGGAACACATCAAGCTCAACTTTACTCTCCACCGACAATGATGCAAACAAACCAAACAATTGAGCTTCGTCCGCTAAAAGTTTCTTCAACTCTTTAGTGGATAGGAAACTCTCGTCTTCATCATCTTCCAAAGAAGAAAACCTTACTAACTTATGATAGCAATCTATATGAACTCGGTTAAATTGCAACCAGTTCATACCCAAGATCACGTCCAATCCCACTAACGGCAAACATACTAAATCCATAACAAAGTCTTTACCATACATGGTCAAAGGACAACTTACACACACCAAAGACGTAGTTACCGACCCTGAAGCAGGAGTCTCAATAACCATCTCAACACCCATCAAAGTTAACGCAAGATTCAAACGCTTCGCGCACTCAGACGAAATAAACGAATGAGTCGCTCCTGTATCAATAACAGCAACTAAAGGTGTACTATTAATAAAGCATGTACCTTTAATCAAACGGTCTGCGTTCGTAGTTTGAGTCCCCGCCAATGCAAACACTTTTCCGCCCGCTTGAGCTTGTTTCGGCTTAGTACACTTAGTACTAATGTGACCCACTTCGCCACAATTATAGCACTTCACCATATTCCTTCTACAATCTGTAGCAGCATGCCCAAGACCACCACAGTTAGAACATTTCGCTACAGGCTTCCCACACTCAAAAGATTTATGACCTATTTCACCACATTTGTAACACCTAACAACACCGGAACCTCCTCCTCCAGATCTCCTATCAAAGCTTCCCCTATGCTTTCCCTTATCAACGAGTGTCACATAAGGTCCACTTCTAGCTTGTTGCTTCCCCTTCCTCTCATTCAAACTTTTGTAATGTGTAGAACGAGCCTTACTATCTTCTTCGAAGATTCTACAACATTCCGTCAAATCCGCAAACCTCCTTATCCTTTGATATCCCACAGCTTGCTTAATCTCAGGACGTAAATCATTCTCATATTTAATACACTTTGAGAACTCAGCAGTAATCGCAGCATAATGAGGATGGAATTGAACCAACTCCACAAATTTAGCAGTATAGTCCACCACAGACATACTACCTTGTTTCAGTTCAAGAAACTCCATCTCCTTCTTTCCCTTCACACTCTCTGGGTAATACTTCCTCAAGAATTCAGTACAAAATAAATTCCAAGTTACCTCTACATCATCCACCTCAAGAACTTCACGCATACCAACCCACCAATCGTCGGCTTCTTCCTTCAGCATGTGAGACCCAAGCCTCACCTTATTCTCCTCCGCACAATCCATAACTCTGAAGATTCTTTCAATCTCTTTCAACCACAATTGAGCTCCATCGGGATCAAATCTTCCTTTGAAAACCGGTGGTTGATTCTTCCTGAACTCGTCATTAGCATTCACGTTAGGTGCACCTTGCACCGCCCTAGCCATTGCTTCCAAAGCAGCAGCCATCACATTGTCGTTTCTACCAGCCATCTTCTGATTATTCCCAAAAATGACAACAAGGTTAAACAACAGTTCAACCAACACAACAACAAGACAGACACACTGACTCAACTCTGGCTCTGATACCACTTAATGTAACACCCCCTTTCTATACCCCCAAATAATCACATAAATCATTTAGGCACATATAAAAAAAAATAAAAATTCGCCAGAGTACGATTAAAAAATAGTATAAAAGAGGCATGTCACATCATACACGCAATTAATACATACAACACCTGCTCATTCTATTGATATGCAACAGTGGGGTAACTTGTCACAGAGGAACTTTGTCCTTACACCCACATCTCAATATTTAGAATAAAAGCGGAAACATCTAAAATATTGAAGAACAACCACATATATACTTCCACATATATATACATCATCCAGTACGAATCGCAAGCAACATCATGTTTATATACACAAATTCATCAGCAAGATACATATGCAAATGTATCACAAAAGAATAATATACATCCTAGCTACCCGATGCTACATATCAGAGCCAACCGACCAAAAGAATGAAGACACGCTTCACAAAAAGACCTCCAGCATACCTACTCTGCAATGCCTCATAGAGCATCATAAAACAGCAGAAGGGTGAGAAATATTATCATAATAACAATGCATATAATTACATGTATAAACATAAAAATACACACATTTCATATTCTCACCACAATTCATCACATTCCATCTATATACATCACAATGCATATATATATATATATATATATATATATATATATATATATATATATATATATATCCACCAAGCATATTCATCATGCACACTTTCACAATTCTCAATCATTCCATATAAACATACACAATTATGTTCATTCAACAACACATCATTATAAAGATGATACATGCAAATCATAGAGACCGACTCACGACTCTATACAAATGCAATGCGGTACCGACTCAATCATCACTAGTTCACTCAGGAACTCTGCTGGAACCATCGCTCGTTACCGAAGTAACTCCCCGTCGGGCCTACGATGTTCACCCATTGCTCACACCCCACATGGGCACACAATGTTTATGGATTGCTCACACCCCACATGGGCACACAATCATTCGTAATCATCGCTCACACCCCACATGGGCACACGACGTTACGACGGATTCTCATTAGAATCGCACAACACAAGAATGTATTTCATGATGCTTCATATGCAAAATGACACAAGACATTCTTGAAATGCATATATATTCACAATATATTCATGCATTCATCTCATACAATCACATACAATCTATATACATTCACGTCAATGCACTATTGTATGATTCACATTCAAACACACAGTCAAAACGGTAAAAGTCGCTAAATAGCACTATTCCCGACTTTCTGACATAATTAAGTCGGCTAACGATTTTCAAAACATCATAATCACAACGTACAGCTCAATACCTTTCCAACGACACCAAGACTGTAAAAATCGGATACTCGGAACAAAAGTTACGGACGAAACCGAAAACGACATTTTGAAAAATCCCATTTTTACATTCCTCCTGTCCATACGCGTATCACCCATGTCCATACGCGTACGGACAGAACCCATTTCCTTCACAAATTCCTCGTTCCAAAACCCATACGCGTATTGGCCCATGGCTCGCCCATGTTACGCGTAATGCCAAGATTCATACGCGTATTGGCCCAAAAACAAGCCAATGATACGCGTATCGCCTTGGCTCATACGCGTATGGACATGCCCCTTACGCGTATGGCCAGAGCATACCCAGAAAAATTCTGCAGAACGAAGTTCTGCGTTTTCCACCCCCAACTTCACCAATTCATCATCTAAATTCAGAAAAACAACATTTTGATGTATAACAACACATATCAAACATGTATAGACAAACTAAAACACAATCAACACAAGTTTACACACATTTGGATCAATTTCTAATCAATTTCTCAAAATGGGTTATACCCTAAAATTCCCAAAACTCATCAACAACAACAACAATTCATACATAATCACATACATTGATAAGATAACAATGTTTCACACCCTTACCCGGATTCCAAGCTTGCTAATTGATTGATCTTGATGAATTTCTAAGTTTTTCCTCCTTTCCTCTTCTTTTCTCTTCCTCTTCTTTCTTTCTCCCCTTTTTCTTTCTATCTTTCTCTCTTTCTCTCTTTTCTTTCTATTTTCTTTTCTCTCCTATTTCTTCTCTCTCATTTCCACTAAATCCATTTAATTCATTTTTCTCACACAATTCTAATTCCACAAAATTTCTAACTTATAATTAATTGAGAAAAGACTAAAATACCCTCCATTCTAATTTCCCCGAAAACTCTCAGAAACGGTAAAATAACATTTAACACACCAATTTAACAAATAAAATAATTTATCACCCAATTAAATTAAAAGACTCAAGAATAATGGAATAATCAAAATCGGGGCGTTACATTTAAAGCTTTAAATTACTGGTTTGAGCATCCGGGTTTTCTTTTCATTGTTAAAGAGGTTTGGGAGTCTTATGAGGTGGTTGGAAAAGCTTCTTTCATTCTTTCTAAGAAGTTGCAGCGTTTACGACACAGACTTCGGTGTTGGAATACTAACGTCTTTGGTTGGATTGACACAAACATTGTCGAAGATATTAGGATTATCAATGAAGTTGAGGACGCTCACTAACATTTTTGACTTTAGACCACGATTTTTTGTCAACGCCTCAAAAACCATAGCCTTAAACTAGAACCAGCAACGATTATTTTCGTGTTGCATTTTTATACAAAACTGTCGCCTGTTTATTTTAGGCCGCAGATTTTAAATGTGGTTATTTATAACCGCCACCTATTATTTATATTTTAATGGCTAGACATAATTTAGGCTACGCTTTATACATGTTGCTTGTAAACAAATATCTTTAAATGGTTTTTTTTCAAATGCTTTATAGCAATACAAATTATAAAATGTTATTTTTATTAAAAATATTAAAATGTTTTAAATTGGATAAAATTTGTCATTTATTATCCTTTAAATAATTCAGGTTTTACTTTGGAAATAATTATATTTTATTAAATGAATAATAGTTATAATTTTTAATTGTTTTTATCAGACTGTTTAAAATGGTGTAAGTTGTTTATCCATAAAGATTTTAAAAAATTTCAAATGAAATGAATTGAATATATTTTTTTAATCATAAAAAATTCAAGATAAAACAAAAAGTGTATAAATTTTATCATCAACTTTTAATTTAAAAAAATTGTAAATTTAAAGAAGCTAGCTAAGTCCTTTTTTTTAAAATATGAATCTACCAATTCTTTTTGTTACGTATTTTCAGGAATGAAAATAGATTTAAGAAAAATTATTAAGTTTAATTTTTTACTTTTTATTTAAAAAAAAAAAATAAATACTAATCAAATGATAATTTTTAAACAATTTGTTTATCTGTAACAAACACAATTATTTGTGAAAAAAAAAGAAACATAATTATTTATTAAAATAAGTTTTAAAATTTTAATAAATCTATAACCATTTATATATCCTAAACTTATATATAATATAATAGTATTAACACATGAACTTTTAATTTACTAAAAGTACTATTTTTTACGAAGGATAAACTAAAGTTCTCTTATGGTATTAAAAAAAAGAGAAGTTCTCTCTTTATAAATAATAATAATAATAATAATAATAAATATAGAGAAAAGGGACTATGGACTGACATTGTAAATTAATTTTACACTGTCAACTAATGACGACGATGCATTCCGCCAAGTCATACTGTAAAATTTAAAATACTTGTAAGATATGACTAAATAATATATTCTCATTGGATGACAATGTAAAACGTTTTTACACTGTAAGTGCATCACCAATAGACCCATAAATATAATAATAATAATAATAATAATAATAATATTATTATTATTATTATTATTATTATTATTATTATTAATTATTATTTTAATATGGTTCACACACGTTTCTTCTTCCACAAAACCTAGATCGAACAAAACTGAAGCATCACTCAACCTCCATCACCCGCCGCCATACCTCTTCAACTGTGTACATTCTGCTGCTCTCTCACAACAAATTTTAAGTGAATCCTCTCTTCGCAAGCCTTCGCTTTGACCATCTCTTAGTTGAAAACCATTGGCATAGCTTCTTTGATTCATAGACCATCTCTCTTTTGAAAATCCTCTTGCTTAGTTTTCTGGATTCCCTTCTCCAAACTGTTAGTAAATTCTAACTCTTTAGTTTACGAATTTGAGGATTAAGAGTTTCTAGTTGCAATTTTTTTAATGGGTTTTGTTTATCCAGGGTTCACTGTCGTTCGATTTTGTTTGCCACCGTTCTCTGTCATTTGATTATGTTTACTACTATTTGATTTCTCATTGATTTCTTACTTGGTTGGTTGATTTTGAATATGATGTTCCAATAAAGATATTTTCTTGGAAATTTATTGTTCCCAATATATGTTTTTTTTTAATGTTTTCTATTTACAATTTATGAAATTAACGTGTATGGTGGTATGTACTTTACTTAAGGATTTCGAACTCAAATCTTGCTCGTGTTGTAGTTGGATTGTTTGGATTATGCTTCACTCATGCGGGGTTAGTAATTAATCATCACTATTTTTATTAATTTTATTTGCATTGAGTTTATAACAATTTTGATTCTTCAACCGAATATTTTTGTTTAAAGTATTCTTATGACTTGGGATGCCCACGTGGAGAAAGGAGCCATAACTGTTGTCCTTGTTGCGGTAGAGCAACAATGGTCAAACTGGGCATGAGTGTTGATCATCAAAAGGTGTTACAATTGACATTCATCAAAATCAGAGTTTGATTTATTTTTTAAAGTGTTGAGTTGTTGTTTTTTTTTTTTAACAATCAAAATCATTTATATTGCCAATTTCTTTTACAATACAAATGAAAGAACAACCTGATAACACTTGACCAAACAAGACAATGATCAAGGGGACCAGAAAACCAGCTAAATGTACTGCAAATAGCAGAAAAACCAGCATGCATGCCTAACCTCAACAAAGCAACCTAAAAACAGACATGTACACTAACCAGCATAAAACAGACATATACACAAAAGTTACCAACTTAATATCACAGCCTATGAACATCAGCATGTTTCGAGGGGTAGGATCAGCCACTCGTAGAAGCTTTCAACATGAGATTCTTTTTCTTCCGCCAATGCCAGTTCCACGAGGTATGTTTTATCTCCTGCAACATATTAATCGAATTGGTGATTCCGTCATTGAAGATAATTCTATTTCTTATCTTCCATATCGACCAACAAGATATCAACCAGAAAGAGACCGCTAAGGAACCAAAATCCCCTAAGTTGGCCCAATGTAAGAACATGTCCAAGCAAGTGTTCCCTCTAGGAAGCTTGACATCTAACCACTGCACCATTTCCCTCCACAAGATCCTAGTTTTATCACAACCCAGAAAAATATGATTTGTATCCTCAATCTCCATGAAGCACAACACACAAGATAATTGGTGAGGGTCGTTTATGATTCCTTTGTTCATTAGGTTCCTGCGCGTCGGTAACCTATTTAACAAAAGCCTCCATCCGAAAACCAGAACTTTCAAAGGAAGTTTGATCTTCCACAGGATACCCAGCGCTTTCAGCAGGTTATTCTCCAACGGTAAGTCGTTGCTTCTTTGTATCCACTTGTTATAACATTCCTTAACACTAAACGAATTATCCACATTTCTAGGCCACAAAACAACATCTTCATGCTCCCTACTATTCAAGCTGTGCTCTCCTACAAGAAGTTGTAAATCCTGAATCAAATCTTCTTCGATCCCGGGCATAACCACATTCAAACCCACCAAATCCCAAATCCATTCATTTCCCTCCCAATAGCCACAATCCTTGACCAAAACGTTTTGGTTTTGAGAATTCCTAAACAGAACTGGGAACTGAGATTTAATGGCATTTCCTCCAGCCCATTTGGAATGCAAGAACAAAGTCTTATTACCATTCCCAAGTTTCCATGCGAGATTGTTCCAAATACCATCTTTGTTGGAAAAACTGGCCAGCTTGCATAAGTCGTTCCACCAAGCCAACCTCTGATTAGTGGCAACAACAGAAGGAGACAAAAACAAACTCTTGAAATTTCTATTATACCTTGCATTAATAATGTTTCGCCAGATTGCATCGTCTTCATGGGAGATCCTCCACAACCACTTCGACATAAGAGCTCTGTTGAAGGAACCTATATCTTTCACACCTAGACCCCCTTGAGATTTAGGTTTACATATAAGAGACCACCTAACCCAAGCTATACTCTCCTTGTTACCATCACCAGCCCATAAAAATCTCCTCTGAATGGCCTTGAGAGTCTTCACCACACCCACCGGAGCTAGATAGAATGACAAATAATGAACTGACATATTTGTTAGGACTGAGTTTATTAAAGTTACCCACCCACCTATTGAAAGCAGTTTGCCCCTCCATGTAGCCAATCTGTTCTTGACAGAGGAAATAACCGGATTCCAAAACTCTTTAGATTTGTGCTTACCTCCCACTGCCAGGCCCAAAAACGTGAATGGGAATTTTGTAACGCCCCGATTTGTTTAATTCCATTTATTTATTTCATTTATGTGAATTTGGTGAAATGTGTGAATTTATTGTATTTTACCTGCTAATTGAGTTAATTGGTTAATTTCTCTGATAGATAAAATAATTATATTAAATTACAATTTCTTTTCAACTTTTATTTCCCGAAATATATTTCATCGATGTTTAAGTTTTATCGCGTTTTGAGAGCGTTTGCGAGATATTTGAGTTTGAGGGGTAAAATAGTCTTTTAGGGGTTTAGATATTTTATATAAATAGAAAGTGGAAAGAAAAAGAGAGAAAAGAAAGAAAAAGGAAAGAAAGAGAAGGGAAGGAAAGGAAGAGGAGAGAAAAGAGGAGAAAAGAGGAAAATGGCGGGAACTCCGTTTCGAGCGCGAATAATCGGGTAAGGGTGAGAAGTTTCAATTATATCTTGCTTGTGTATGTATATGTGTTGAGTCAGTTGGTGTGACAGTTGAATACTGTCGATGTTGTTTGTCCCTTAGTACGTGATATGTGTGTGAAACACTGTCAGTACCTTCTGGTGTTCTAATCCTTTGTCTGTAGGATTTAGAATGAGATAAGTGGGGGAGAAGCTGGAACTTCTCCAAGTTGCTTAAGGTGTGGAGCATTGGCTCCGTGTACCGTTGGTTGCAAGATTGTAAGTGCTCTTTGGGCAGTGTTGTTCCCGGTTCCGGAGGGAATGCAGAGGTAAGGTTTATGTCAACTAAGGATTTGTGCCTTAGGTAGTTTTGAGCATAAGATACAAGAAATGCTATTATAGTTTGGTGAAGACGGTTTATGCCCCATCATGATTGTCGGCTGTCTATTGACAAATTGAGGAACTGATCACCCTTAATCTCTTGTTGATAGTAGACGGGAATTATATTGGATGGAATAGACGGGTCTTTCCGGCTTGGATAGTGTGTGCCATGAATTGTTTGGAATTGAGAAAATGATTACGGATTGCTTCGATGAGTTTATGAAGAATCTTATACTGGAAGATGAGACGGATTAGAGGTTTTTGGTATGTTGGTCAAGTTGGGAAGTCATTGGGAGAGGACGATTGGGTATTGTTAAAGGTTGTTCTCAGTGAGTAGAGAGTGAACTCAAATTGGACGAAGGTAAGGATTTGAGGTTTGGATCTGCTAAGTAAGTAAAAGAACTTTTAGGACGTGAAACTAAGATGTTATTATGTTTGTGACGATAGTTTTCTAGAAATTGGCAGAAAGGTCACAGTGATGGGCCGTCAGTTGTGCATGGTTTTCGGATGTGCTTTTGAATGGAACATTAAGGTGTTGTCTTAGAGAGCTCCAGCTTTGTTAGTAACAAAAAGGGAATGATGATTGAATGGAATAACAAGTATGATGCGTATGATGGTATTGGTATGGAGACTATGGAAAGCGGAACTTAGAGTTCTGGTGAGGTTTGGAGTCTTTGGAGTTTTAGAGCATTAATGGAAATTTTGAGAAAACCTTAAGTGTGGATGTACTATTTGAGAGTTCTTTTGGGATGGTTGTTGCTGCACGTGGGGATTTATGGAATTTGGACTGTTAAGAGAAGAAATTGTGTATGGATTACTAACAGTTGATTAAGGTAACGATTGAGAATAAGTGTCCACTTTCATGAATAGATAACTGGAATGATTTGGTTGAGTTTAAGTGAAATCGTAATTGGTTGGAATGTTTGATAAGAGTGGTGAATGGTGTGAGTTGAGGCTTTGATTGATTTAATGTGACTGGTTATGTTTGTTATCGTCGGGATAGGCTGTTATTTACTCGATTAAGCTTGTATGTGAGTCGGGACAAGTTTGAATGAGGTTTGGTTTGTTTGGGCATTACAACGTGCAGTGATGTTGTTCGGTGATAGTAATGCGTCTGTAATATTTGTGGAGTAGAGGAATCGTATCTTCCATATTTATGTGGATAAGTTCGTAATGGCTTTGATTGAGGATATTCAGATCTCTTATAAACTCAGAGGAAGAACAGGTAGAGTGTTTGGGATTTGAATTACAAGTGTCGAAAAGAGACGAAGTTTTATGCTAAGTTATTCGAGTGAGAATTTGGGTTGGAAAATGTTAGTTTTCTTGGTTATGTTAATGGATCCATCGGAAGTAGATGCAGTTCTACATTGAGAGGTTCCGAAGTTAGTTAAGGAGATTAGAAATTTTTGGGCTCAGTTGGTTGTTACTGCAGGCTATGGAAGACTTTGTTAAGTTCGTACTTCGGTTATCTCAGTTGACTTGCAAGGGTGAGTCGTTTGTTTTGGATGTTCATTGTGGGGGAAGTTGGAGAGAGCTGAAGTAGGATTTGTCTACGGCCTCAGTTTTGATTCTGGGTGATCCTGATGAACCGTTTGTGAGGATATTGGGATGCGTCTTTGATGAGTTTAGTCAGTGTGTTAATGCAAGGGGGTAAAGTCGTGGCTTATGCTTTACGACAATTGAGGATTCATAAAAGGATCGATACTATGCAGGATTTAGAATTGGGTGCGATTGTATTATGTTGGAGAATCTTGAGGTATTATTTTAAGGGTTTTAGGTTCAAGGTGTTTGGATGGAGGAATGGACGGTTTTGGATGAGTAACAAGACTGTTGTAATTCTGTGTTTTCGCGGGTTCGCCTAGCGAACCAGTTGGCGAAGGTCAGCGAAGGTTCGCTGAGTTGTTCGCCTAGCGAACTTTGGGTGTTTTTGGCTCTGTTTGGTTCTGACTTGGTTCGCCAAGGGGTTCGCGGAGCGAACGGCAAGGCGAGGGTTCGCTAGAAGGTTCGCCTAGCGAACATGGCAGGTTGTCCCATTTTGTTTCCTTTATAACTTTTGATTGGTGACTCGGATTAAGGCACGGTCGGATGATTGGAATTCCTGATTAGTTATGACTTTGGCTCGAATTATCCTATTGGTAAAGTTTATGTCGTGCGTGATGAGTTAAGTCGAAAGTTTTACTTATGTCTGCTTTGATGGTTAAAGAGTGGGAACTTTTGGGAGGATTTAGAGATTTGGGTTGGTGTGTGAATTGACGTCTGATAGTGTGCGGTTGGGTATATTAACAGTGAACAGTGATTTTTGGTGAAAATGAGAAAGAGTTAGACTTTGGACGTGAAATTGGTAATTTTGATGGTTACGAGTAATCAGAGTGCGCAGCGGATGCGTGGTGTGGCACAATTTGTATTTGCGTGTGGGACTTGTAAGAGTTCATAGGTTGAACATTGGGAACATGTAGGAGTGAAGAGACCATTGGATGTTTGGTTGCATGTTCGATTGGTGAATCGTAGCATTGCTGTTGGTGTTCTGGTTTTGTTGAAGTTGTTGAGACCTTGTGGTGTCGTTGAACTTTATGTTCTTGTTTGTGTTGTTGCCTCGTTTCCATGGTGATGGTTTGAGTGCGTGTAGCTAATTCCTGTGTGGGGAATTAGGGGAGTGTTACCTAGGGTAAGGTAACGATCTTGTTGTGTTTTGGTTCTAGAGTGAACCTGTGTGTTGGTATCTTTGGTTTTCCTTGAGTTGTGAGTTGGTCGTCAAGTGCATTGTATGGGCTTTGCATCTTGTCGTTGTAGTTGTCGTTGTCGTAGTTAGCAAGGTGGTTTGTCAGTTGTGTTATTCGTCGTGTGCCTTTTGTTGGCATGTTGGTTTGTGGATCGGATGCGAGAGTCGTGTCCGGAGTTGGTCGTCTCGGTATATTTTCGAGGACGAAAATGTCTAAGTGGGGGAGAATTGTAACGCCCCGATTTGTTTAATTCCATTTATTTATTTCATTTATGTGAATTTGGTGAAATGTGTGAATTTATTGTATTTTACCTGCTAATTGAGTTAATTGGTTAATTTCTCTGATAGATAAAATAATTATATTAAATTACAATTTCTTTTCAACTTTTATTTCCCGAAATATATTTCATCGATGTTTAAGTTTTATCGCGTTTTGAGAGCGTTTGCGAGATATTTGAGTTTGAGGGGTAAAATAGTCTTTTAGGGGTTTAGATATTTTATATAAATAGAAAGTGGAAAGAAAAAGAGAGAAAAGAAAGAAAAAGGAAAGAAAGAGAAGGGAAGGAAAGGAAGAGGAGAGAAAAGAGGAGAAAAGAGGAAAATCGCGGGAACTCCGTTTCGAGCGCGAATAATCGGGTAAGGGTGAGAAGTTTCAATTATATCTTGCTTGTGTATGTATATGTGTTGTTTGTTGTCATTGTTTTGGTTGTTTCGTGACTTTTCTTATCGATTCAAATTAGGAGCAATTGATAGAAATCGATGTTTTCACGGATGAAATTTGATATAAACCGCGTAGAATACTCGTTGATTATGTCTAAACATGTTTTGGTTGTTCTGGTATGAATTAGAAGGGTTTGGGTGGTAAAAATGGTGTATTTTGGCCCCATATGACCTAGGTTGACGCTGCTGCGAATTCTGGGTTTCGCGGGTTCGCCTAGCGAACCCCAGCGAAGAAATGGGCGAATGTTTGCTAGATGGTTCGCCTAGCGAACTTTATGACTGTTTTCCACTGCCTTGGTTCGCTAGGGTTCGCCTAGCGAATACTGGAGCGAACGTGATATTTTCCAATTTTGTTTTCGTCGTAATTTTCAAACCGTAAGTCCGTTTTGGTCGCCGTTCGAAGTGTTGAAAAGCTAATGAAAAGCTCTTTCTATTAAAAATGGTTTGGAGGGCAGTAGACGAATTATTTAGGTCGTGATTTTGGAAAAGTGTTGGGTTGTCGGGTTTTTATCGCGTACAATGTGTGCGATTGATGTGTTAGCATGATATATGCTTGTGACATGTAACGTGTAGCTTGTAGACCGTTATATGATGTGAATATACATGATGAAATGTTGTGATGATGGGTTGTGTCCCTATGGCAAATATGTGCATTGTTTTGGATTAGACTCCGATGCGTAATTAATGATGTTGTTGTGTAGTAAAATACATTGTTTGATTGAATATCAATGTATGTTGTTATGATGTGTTGTGGGTAGCCTTCATGGTGTGGATCCCTTGTGGAAGTAATTGTGGTTGTATGATTGTTGAGGTTTGTGATGATATGCATTGTTTATGTGAAATTCAATGTGTGTTATTTGGTGGCCTTTATGGTTTGAAATGCATTGTTTGAATTGGTTTGCAATGCATGAGTGTGATGATGTTGATTAATTCATATGGTTGAATTGTGATTGTATGAGATGAATGCATGAATATATTGTGAATATGTGTGCATTTCAAGAATGTCTTGAGTCATTTTGTATGTGAAGCATAATGATGTACATTCTTGTGTTGTGTGATTCTAATGAGAATCCGTTGTAACGTCGTGTGCCTATGTGAGGTGTGAGCGATGATTACAAACGATTGTGTGCCTAGGTGAGGTGTGAGCAATCAGATTGTGTGCCCGGTATGTGGTATGTGATGAAATGCATTGTTTGAATTGTTTTCAATGCATGAATAATGGTGATGAGATAATTCATATTGATGAATTGTGGTGATGCATTTGATTGTCATGATTTCTTGTGTGCCAAGCATCATGATATGCATCTTGTGCGATCGTGTGCCCATGTGGGGTGTGAGCGATCCAGAAACGTCGTGTGCCCGTGTGGGGTGTGAGCGACGGTTGGTTTCAGAGGGAATCCGCTATAACGTCGTGTGCCCATGTGGGGTGTGAGCGATGATTATAGACGATCGTGTGCCCATGTGGGGTGTGAGCGATCGGGTCGTGTGCCCATGTGGGGTGTGAGCAATCCATAAACGTCGTGTGCCCGTGTGGGGTGTGAGCGACGGGGAACATCGTATGCCCGACGGGGAGTTACATTGGTAACGAGCGATGGTTCCAATAAGTTCCTGAGTGAACTTGTGATGATTGAGTCGGTACCGCATTGCATTTGCATAGAGTCGTGAGTCGGTCTCTATGATTTGCATTTATCATCTCTGTATTTTGTGCATTGATGAATAAACATAAATATGTATGTTTATGTGGAGTGATAAGAATTGTGGAAGTGTGCATGATGAATATGCTTGGTTTTGTACATATATACATTGTGATGTATATGAGTGAGTTGTGATGAATTGTGGTGAGAATTGTGAATGGATGCGTTATGTGTGGAAAATCATGATTTGATTTATTATGGGTGATATGTTGTATTTGTGGCATGCTATATGTGTTAGTATGTGATGGTATGGGTGAGATGATTTATACATGTGTTTGAATGTGTGTTTGCATATTATTATACAATCTTGATTTAGTTGTTATTTCTCACCCTTCTGCTGTTTTATGATGCTCTATGAGGCATTCCAGATTAGAGTTGCTGAAGGTCTTTTGTGGAGACTAGCCCTCTGTTCTGTTGTCGGTCTTGGTGTCTGCTCTGATACGTAGCACGAGAGTCGGGGAAACGATTATGTTATTTATGTATATAGTTGTTGAATATATTTGGTATTACCTTTATATGGAAAAGTTTCCCAATTGAGGGTAATCTATTTTTACGCTATGTATCAAATTTATGAGCAGGGATGATGTTTTGTTTATTTAAATGTGACATCCTTGTTTCTGTCGGAAAAATAAATTTTTAGTTACTCTGATTTTATTTATGTATTATTTATTCGCGATGGGAATGTGGGTGTTACATTAGTGGTATCAGAGCAGGTCGGTCCGTCCGACCAAGTTGTTGAGTCAGTTGGTGTGACAGTTGAATACTGTCGATGTTGTTTGTCCCTTAGTACGTGATATGTGTGTGAAACACTGTCAGTACCTTCTGGTGTTCTAATCCTTTGTCTGTAGGATTTAGAATGAGATAAGTGGGGGAGAAGCTGGAACTTCTCCAAGTTGCTTAAGGTGTGGAGCATTGGCTCCGTGTACCGTTGGTTGCAAGATTGTAAGTGCTCTTTGGGCAGTGTTGTTCCCGGTTCCGGAGGGAATGCAGAGGTAAGGTTTATGTCAACTAAGGATTTGTGCCTTAGGTAGTTTTGAGCATAAGATACAAGAAATGCTATTATAGTTTGGTGAAGACGGTTTATGCCCCATCATGATTGTCGACTGTCTATTGACAAATTGAGGAACTGATCACCCTTAATCTCTTGTTGATAGTAGACGGGAATTATATTGGATGGAGTAGACGGGTCTTTCCGGCTTGGATAGTGTGTGCCATGAATTGTTTGGAATTGAGAAAATGATTACGGATTGCTTCGATGAGTTTATGAAGAATCTTATACTGGAAGATGAGACGGATTAGAGGTTTTTGGTATGTTGGTCAAGTTGGGAAGTCATTGGGAGAGGACAATTGGGTATTGTTAAAGGTTGTTCTCAGTGAGTAGAGAGTGAACTCAAATTGGACGAAGGTAAGGATTTGAGGTTTGGATCTGCTAAGTAAGTAAAAGAACTTTTAGGACGTGAAACTAAGATGTTATTATGTTTGTGACGATAGTTTTCTAGAAATTGGCAGAAAGGTCACAGTGATGGGCCGTCAGTTGTGCATGGTTTTCGGATGTGCTTTTGAATGGAACATTAAGGTGTTGTCTTAGAGAGCTCCAGTTTTGTTAGTAACAAAAAGGGAATGATGATTGAATGGAATAACAAGTATGATGCGTATGATGGTATTGGTATGGAGACTATGGAAAGCGGAACTTAGAGTTCTGGTGAGGTTTGGAGTCTTTGGAGTTTTAGAGCATTAATGGAAATTTTGAGAAAACCTTAAGTGTGGATGTACTATTTGAGAGTTCTTTTGGGATGGTTGTTGCTGCACGTGGGGATTTATGGAATTTCGACTGTTAAGAGAAGAAATTGTGTATGGATTACTAACAGTTAATTAAGGTAACGATTGAGAATAAGTGTCCACTTTCATGAATAGATAACTGGAATGGTTTGGTTGAGTTTAAGTGAAATCGCAATTGGTTGGAATGTTTGATAAGAGTGGTGAATGGTGTGAGTTGAGGCTTTGATTGATTTAATGTGACTGGTTATGTTTGTTATCGTCGGGATAGGCTGTTATTTACTCGATTAAGCTTGTATGTGAGTCGGGACAAGTTTGAATGAGGTTTGGTTTGTTTGGGCATTACAACGTGCAGTGATGTTGTTCGGTGATAGTAATGCGTCTGTAATATTTGTGGAGTAGAGGAATCGTATCTTCCATATTTATGTGGATAAGTTCGTAATGGCTTTGATTGAGGATATTCAGATCTGTTATAAACTCAGAGGAAGAATAGGTAGAGTGTTTGGGATTTGAATTACAAGTGTCGGAAAGAGACGAAGTTTTATGCTAAGTTATTCGAGTGAGAATTTGGGTTGGAAAATGTTAGTTTTCTTGGTTATGTTAATGGATCCATCGGAAGTAGATGCAGTTCTACATTGAGAGGTTCCGAAGTTAGTTAAGGAGATTAGAAATTTTTGGGCTCAGTTGGTTGTTACTGCAGGCTATGGAAGACTTTGTTAAGTTCGTACTTCGGTTATCTCAGTTGACTTGCAAGGGTGAGTCGTTTGTTTTGGATGTTCATTGTGGGGGAAGTTGGAGAGAGCTGAAGTAGGATTTGTCTACGGCCTCAGTTTTGATTCTGGGTGATCCTGATGAACCGTTTGTGAGGATATTGGGATGCGTCTTTGATGAGTTTAGTAAGTGTGTTAATGCAAGGGGGTAAAGTCGTGGCTTATGCTTTACGACAATTGAGGATTCATAAAAGGATCGATACTATGCAGGATTTAGAATTGGGTACGATTATATTGTGTTGGAGAATCTTGAGGTATTATTTTAAGGGTTTTAGGTTCAAGGTGTTTGGATGGAGGAATGGACGGTTTTGGATGAGTAACAAGACTGTTGTAATTCTGAGTTTTCGCGGGTTCGCCTAGCGAACCAGTTGGCGAAGGTCAGCGAAGGTTCGCTGAGTTGTTCGCCTAGCGAACTTTGGGTGTTTTTGGCTCTGTTTGGTTCTGACTTGGTTCGCCAAGGGGTTCGCGGAGCGAACGGCAAGGCGAGGGTTCGCTAGAAGGTTCGCCTAGCGAACATGGCAGGTTGTCCCATTTTGTTTCCTTTATAACTTTTGATTGGTGACTCGGATTAAGGCACGATCGGATGATTGGAATTCCTGATTAGTTATGACTTTGGCTCGAATTATTCTATTGGTAAAGTTTATGTCGTGCGTGATGAGTTAAGTCGAAAGTTTTACTTATGTTTGCTTTGATGGTTAAAGAGTGGGGACTTTTGGGAGGATTTAGAGATTTGGGTTGGTGTGTGAATTGACGTCTGATAGTGTGCGGTTGGGTATATTAACAGTGAACAGTGATTTTTGGTGAAAATGAGAAAGAGTTAGACTTTGGACGTGAAATTGGTAATTTTGATGGTTACGAGTAATCAGAGTACGCAGCGGATGCGTGGTGTGGCACAATTTGTATTTGCGTGTGGGACTTGTAAGAGTTCATAGGTTGAACATTGGGAACATGTAGGAGTGAAGAGACCATTGGATGTTTGGTTGCATGTTCGATTGGTGAATCGTAGCATTGCTGTTGGTGTTCTGGTTTTGTTGAAGTTGTTGAGACCTTGTGGTGTCGTTGAACTTTATGTTCTTGTTTGTGTTGTTGCCTCGTTTCCATGGTGATGGTTCGAGTGCGTGTAGCTAATTCCGGTGTGGGGAATTAGGGGAGTGTTACCTAGGGTAGGGTAACGATCTTGTTGTGTTTTGGTTCTAGAGTGAACCTGTGTGTTGGTATCTTTGGTTTTCCTTGAGTTGTGAGTTGGTCGTCAAGTGCATTGTATGGGCTTTGCATCTTGTTGTAGTTGTCGTTGTCGTAGTTAGCAAGGTGGTTTGTCAGTTGTGTTATTCGTCGTGTGCCTTTTGTTGGCATGTTGGTTTGTGGATCGGATGCGAGAGTCGTGTCCGGAGTTGGTCGTCTCGGTATATTTTCGAGGACGAAAATGTCTAAGTGGGGGAGAATTGTAACGCCCCGATTTGTTTAATTCCATTTATTTATTTCATTTATGTGAATTTGGTGAAATGTGTGAATTTATTGTATTTTACCTGCTAATTGAGTTAATTGGTTAATTTATCTGATAGATAAAATAATTATATTAAATTACAATTTCTTTTCAACTTTTATTTCCCGAAATATATTTCATCGATGTTTAAGTTTTATCGCGTTTTGAGAGCGTTTGCGAGATATTTGAGTTTGAGGGGTAAAATAGTCTTTTAGGGGTTTAGATATTTTATATAAATAGAAAGTGGAAAGAAAAAGAGAGAAAAGAAAGAAAAAGGAAAGAAAGAGAAGGGAAGGAAAGGAAGAGGAGAGAAAAGAGGAGAAAAGAGGAAAATCGCGGGAACTCCGTTTCGAGCGCGAATAATCGGGTAAGGGTGAGAAGTTTCAATTATATCTTGCTTGTGTATGTATATGTGTTGTTTGTTGTCATTGTTTTGGTTGTTTCGCGACTTTTCTTATCGATTCAAATTAGGAGCAATTGATAGAAATCGATGTTTTCACGGATGAAATTTGATATAAACCGCGTAGAATACTCGTTGATTATGTCTAAACATGTTTTGGTTGTTCTGGTATGAATTAGAAGGGTTTGGGTGGTAAAAATGGTGTATTTTGGCCCCATATGACCTAGGTTGACGCTGCTGCGAATTCTGGGTTTCGCGGGTTCGCCAGCGAAGAAACGGGCGAATGTTCGCTAGATGGTTCGCCTAGCGAACTTTATGACTGTTTTCCACTGCCTTGGTTCGCTAGGGTTCGCCTAGCGAATACTGGAGCGAACGTGATATTTTCCAATTTTGTTTTCGTCGTAATTTTCAAACCGTAAGTCCGTTTTGGTCGCCGTTCGAAGCGTTGGAAAGCTAATGAAAAGCTCTTTCTATTAAAAATGGTTTGAAGGGCAGTAGATGAATTATTTAGGTCGTGATTTTGGAAAAGTGTTGGGTTGTCGGGTTTTTATCGCGTACAATGTGTGCGATTGATGTGTTAGCATGATATATGCTTGTGACATGTAACGTGTAGCTTGTAGACCGTTATATGATGTGAATATACATGATGAAATGTTGTGATGATGGGTTGTGGCCCTATGGAAAATATGTGCATTGTTTTGGATTAGACTCCGATGCGTAATTAATGATGTTGTTGTGTAGTAAAATACATTGTTTGATTGAATATCAATGTATGTTGTTATGATGTGTTGTGGGTAGCCTTCGTGGTGTGGATCCCTTGTGGAAGTAATTGTGGTTGTATGATTGTTGTGGTTTGTGATGATATGCATTGTTTATGTGAAATTCAATGTGTGTTATTTGGTGGCCTTTATGGTTTGAAATGCATTGTTTGAATTGGTTTGCAATGCATGAGTGTGATGATGTTGATTAATTCATATGGTTGAATTGTGATTGTATGAGATGAATGCATGAATATATTGTGAATATGTGTGCATTTCAAGAATGTCTTGAGTCATTTTGTATGTGAAGCATAATGATGTACATTCTTGTGTTGTGTGATTCTAATGAGAATCCGTTGTAACGTCGTGTGCCTATGTGAGGTGTGAGCGATGATTACAAACGATTGTGTGCCTAGGTGAGGTGTGAGCAATCAGATTGTGTGCCCGGTATGTGGTATGTGATGAAATGCATTGTTTGAATTGTTTTCAATGCATGAATAATGGTGATGAGATAATTCATACTGATGAATTGTGGTGATGCATTTGATTGTCATGATTTCTTGTGTGCCAAGCATCATGATATGCATCTTGTACGATCGTGTGCCCATGTGGGGTGTGAGCGATCCAGAAACGTCGTGTGCCCGTGTGAGGTGTGAGCGACGGTTGGTTTCAGAGGGAATCCGCTATAACGTCGTGTGCCCATGTGGGGTGTGAGCGATGATTATAGACGATCGTGTGCCCATGTGGGGTGTGAGCGATCGGGTCGTGTGCCCATGTGGGGTGTGAGCGATCCATAAACGTCGTGTGCCCGTGTGGGGTGTGAGCGACGGGGAACATTGTATGCCCGACGGGGAGTTACATTGGTAACGAGCGATGGTTCCAATAAGTTCCTGAGTGAACTTGTGATGATTGAGTCGGTACCGCATTGCATTTGCATAGAGTCGTGAGTCGGTCTCAATGCTTTGCATTTATCATCTCTGTATTTTGTGCATTGATGAATAAACATAAATATGTATGTTTATGTGCAGTGATAAGAATTGTGGAAGTGTGCATGATGAATATGCTTGGTTTTGTACATATATACATTGTGATGTATATGAGTGAGTTGTGATGAATTGTGGTGAGAATTGTGAATGGATGCGTTATGTGTGGAAAATCATGATTTGATTTATTATGGGTGATATGTTGTATTTGTGGCATGCTATATGTCTTAGTATGTGATGGTATGGGTGAGATGATTTATACATGTGTTTGAATGTGTGTTTGCATATTATTATACAATCTTGATTTAGTTGTTATTTCTCACCCTTCTGCTGTTTTATGATGCTCTATGAGGCATTGCAGATTAGATTTGCTGAAGGTCTTTTGTGGAGACTAGCCCTCCGTTCTGTTGTCGGTCTTGGTGTCTGCTCTGATACGTAGCACGAGAGTCGGGGAAACGATTATGTTATTTATGTATATAGTTGTTGAATATATTCGGTATTACCTTTATATGGAAAAGTTTCCCAATTGAGGGTAATCTATTTTTACGCTATGTATCAAATTTATGAGCAGGGATGATGTTTTGTTTATTTAAATGTGACATCCTTGTTTCTGTCGGAAAAATAAATTTTTAGTTACTCTGATTTTATTTATGTATTATTTATTCGCGATGGGAATGTGGGTGTTACATTAGTGGTATCAGAGCAGGTCGGTCTGTCCGACCAAGTTGTTGAGTCAGTTGGTGTGACAGTTGAATACTGTCGATGTTGTTTGTCCCTTAGTACGTGATATGTGTGTGAAACACTGTCAGTACCTTCTGGTGTTCTAATCCTTTGTCTGTAGGATTTAGAATGAGATAAGTGGGGGAGAAGCTGGAACTTCTCCAAGTTGCTTCAGGTGTGGAGCATTGGCTCCGTGTACCGTTGGTTGCAAGATTGTAAGTGCTCTTTGGGAAGTGTTGTTCCCGGTTCCGGAGGGAATGCAGAGGTAAGGTTTATGTCAACTAAGGATTTGTGCCTTAGGTAGTTTTGAGCATAAGATACAAGAAATGCTATTATAGTTTGGTGAAGACGGTTTATGCCCCATCATGATTGTCGGGTGTCTATTGACAAATTGAGGAACTGATCACCCTTAATCTCTTGTTGATAGTAGACGGGAATTATATTGGATGGAATAGACGGGTCTTTCCGGCTTGGATAGTGTGTGCCATGAATTGTTTGGAATTGAGAAAATGATTACAGATTGCTTCGATGAGTTTATGAAGAATCTTATACTGGAAGAGGAGACGGATTAGAGGTTTTTGGTATGTTGGTCAAGTTGGGAAGTCATTGGGAGAGGACGATTGGGTATTGTTAAAGGTTGTTCTCAGTGAGTAGAGAGTGAACTCAAATAGGACGAAGGTAAGGATTTGAGGTTTGGATCTGCTAAGTAAGTAAAAGAACTTTTAGGACGTGAAACTAAGATGTTATTATGTTTGTGACGATAGTTTTCTAGAAATTGGCAGAAAGGTCACAGTGATGGGCCGTCAGTTGTGCATGGTTTTCGGATGTGCTTTTGAATGGAACATTAAGGTGTTGTCTTAGAGAGCTCCAGCTTTGTTAGTAACAAAAAGGGAATGATGATTGAATGGAATAACAAGTATGATGCGTATGATGGTATTGGTATGGAGACTATGGAAAGCGAAACTTAGAGTTCTGGTGAGGTTTGGAGTCTTTGGAGTTTTAGAGCATTAATGGAAATTTTGAGAAAACCTTAAGCGTGGATGTACTATTTGAGAGTTCTTTTGGGATGGTTGTTGCTGCACGTGGGGATTTATGGAATTTGGACTGTTAAGAGAAAAAATTGTGTATGGATTACTAACAGTTAATTAAGGTAACGATTGAGAATAAGTGTCCACTTTCATGAATAGATAACTGGAATGGTTTGGTTGAGTTTAAGTGAAATCGCAATTGGTTGGAATGTTTGATAAGAGTGGTGAATGGTGTGAGTTGAGGCTTTGATTGATTTAATGTGACTGGTTATGTTTGTTATCGTCGGGATAGGCTGTTATTTACTCGATTAAGCTTGTATGTGAGCCGGGACAAGTTTGAATGAGGTTTGGTTTGTTTGGGCATTACAACGTGCAGTGATGTTGTTCGGTGATAGTAATGCGTCTGTAATATTTGTGGAGTAGAGGAATCGTATCTTCCATATTTATGTGGATAAGTTCGTAGTGGCTTTGATTGAGGATATTTAGATCTGTTATAAACTCAGAGGAAGAACAGGTAGAGTGTTTGGGATTTGAATTACAAGTGTCGAAAAGAGACGAAGTTTTATGCTAAGTTATTCGAGTGAGAATTTGGGTTGGAAAATGTTAGTTTTCTTGGTTATGTTAATGGATCCATCGGAAGTAGATGCAGTTCTACATTGAGAGGTTCCGAAGTTAGTTAAGGAGATTAGAAATTTTTGGGCTCAGTTGGTTGTTACTGCAGGCTATGGAAGACTTTGTTAAGTTCGTACTTCGGTTATCTCAGTTGACTTGCAAGGGTGAGTCGTTTGTTTTGGATGTTCATTGTGGGGGAAGTTGGAGAGAGCTGAAGTAGGATTTGTCTACGGCCTCAGTTTTGATTCTGGGTGATCCTGATGAACCGTTTGTGAGGATATTGGGATGCGTCTTTGATGAGTTTAGTCAGTGTGTTAATGCAAGGGGGTAAAGTCGTGGCTTATGCTTTACGACAATTGAGGATTCATAAAAGGATCGATACTATGCAGGATTTAGAATTGGGTACGATTGTATTGTGTTGGAGAATCTTGAGGTATTATTTTAAGGGTTTTAGGTTCAAGGTGTTTGGATGGAGGAATGGACGGTTTTGGATGAGTAACAAGACTGTTGTAATTCTGAGTTTTCGCGGGTTCGCCTAGCGAACCAGTTGGCGAAGGTCAGCGAAGGTTCGCTGAGTTGTTCGCCTAGCGAACTTTGGGTGTTTTTGGCTCTGTTTGGTTCTGACTTGGTTCGCCAAGGGGTTCGCGGAGCGAACGGCAAGGCGAGGGTTCGCTAGAAGGTTCGCCTAGCGAACATGGCAGGTTGTCCCATTTTGTTTCCTTTATAACTTTTGATTGGTGACTCGGATTAAGGCACGGTCGGATGATTGGAATTCCTGATTAGTTATGACTTTGGCTCGAATTATCCTATTGGTAAAGTTTATGTCGTGCGTGATGAGTTAAGTCGAAAGTTTTACTTATGTATGCTTTGATGGTTATAGAGTGGGAACTTTTGGGAGGATTTAGAGATTTGGGTTGGTGTGTGAATTGACGTCTGATAGTGTGCGGTTGGGTATATTAACAGTGAACAGTGATTTTTGGTGAAAATGAGAAAGAATTAGACTTTGGACGTGAAATTGGTAATTTTGATGGTTACGAGTAATCAGAGTGCGCAGCGGATGCGTGGTGTGGCACAATTTGTATTTGCGTGTGGGACTTGTAAGAGTTCATAGGTTGAACATTGGGAACATGTAGAAGTGAAGAGACCATTGGATGTTTGGTTGCATGTTCGATTGGTGAATCGTAGCATTGCTGTTGGTGTTCTGGTTTTGTTGAAGTTGTTGAGACCTTGTGGTGTCGTTGAACTTTATGTTCTTGTTTGTGTTGTTGCCTCGTTTCCATGGTGATGGTTCGAGTGCGTGTAGCTAATTCCTGTGTGGGGAATTAGGGGAGTGTTACCTAGGGTAGGGTAACGATCTTGTTGTGTTTTGGTTCTAGAGTGAACCTGTGTGTTGGTATCTTTGGTTTTCCTTGAGTTGTGAGTTGGTCGTCAAGTGCATTGTATGGGCTTTGCATCTTGTCGTTGTAGTTGTCGTTGTCGTAGTTAGCAAGGTGGTTTGTCAGTTGTGTTATTCGTCGTGTGCCTTTTGTTGGCATGTTGGTTTGTGGATCGGATGCGAGAGTCGTGTCCGGAATTGGTCGTCTCGGTATATTTTCGAGGACGAAAATGTCTAAGTGGGGGAGAATTGTAACGCCCCGATTTGTTTAATTCCATTTATTTATTTCATTTATGTGAATTTGGTGAAATGTGTGAATTTATTGTATTTTACCTGCTAATTGAGTTAATTGGTTAATTTCTATGATAGATAAAATAATTATATTAAATTACAATTTCTTTTCAACTTTTATTTCCCGAAATATATTTCATCGATGTTTAAGTTTTATCGCGTTTTGAGAGCGTTTGCGAGATATTTGAGTTTGAGGGGTAAAATAGTCTTTTAGGGGTTTAAATATTTTATATAAATAGAAAGTGGAAAGAAAAAGAGAAAAAAGAAAGAAAAAGGAAAGAAAGAGAAGGGAAGGAAAGGAAGAGGAGAGAAAAGAGGAAAATCGCAGGAACTCCGTTTCGAGCGCGAATAATCGGGTAAGGGTGAGAAGTTTCAATTATATCTTGCTTGTGTATGTATATGTGTTGTTTGTTGTCATTGTTTAGGTTGTTTCGCGACTTTTCTTATCGATTCAAATTAGGAGAAATTGATAGAAATCGATGTTTTCACGGATGAAATTCGATATAAACCGCGTAGAATACTCGTTGATTATGTCTAAACATGTTTTGGTTGTTCTGGTATGAATTAGAAGGGTTTGGGTGGTAAAAATGGTGTATTTTGGCCCCATATGACCTAGGTTGATGCTGCTGCGAATTCTGGGTTTCGCGGGTTCGCCTAGCGAACCCCAGCGAAGAAACGGGCGAATGTTCGCTAGATGGTTCGCCTAGCGAACTTTATGACTGTTTTCCACTGCCTTGGTTCGCTAGGGTTCGCCTAGCGAATACTGGAGCGAACGTGATATTTTCCAATTTTGTTTTCGTCGTAATTTTCAAACCGTAAGTCCGTTTTGGTCGCTGTTCGAAGCGTTGGAAAGCTAATGAAAAGCTCTTTCTATTAAAAATGGTTTGGGGGGCTGTAGATGAATTATTTAGGTCGTGATTTTGGAAAAGTGTTGGGTTGTCGGGTTTTTATCGCGTACAATGTGTGCGATTGATGTGTTAGCATGATATATGCTTGTGACATGTAACGTGTAGCTTGTAGACCGTTATATGATTTGAATATACATGATGAAATGTTGTGATGATGGGTTGTGGCCCTATGGCAAATATGTGCATTGTTTTGGATTAAACTCCGATGCGTAATTAATGATGTTGTTGTGTAGTAAAATACATTGTTTGATTGAATATCAATGTATGTTGTTATGATGTGTTATGGGTAGCCTTCGTGGTGTGGATCCCTTGTGGAAGTAATTGTGGTTGTATGATTGTTGTGGTTTGTGATGATATGCATTGTTTATGTGAAAGTCAATGTGTGTTATTTGGTGGCCTTTATGGTTTGAAATGCATTGTTTGAATTGGTTTGCAATGCATGAGTGTGATGATGTTGATTAATTCATATGGTTGAATTATGATTGTATGAGATGAATGCATGAATATATTGTGAATATGTGTGCATTTCAAGAATGTCTTGAGTCATTTTGTATGTGAAGCATAATGATGTACATTCTTGTGTTGTGTGATTCTAATGAGAATCCGTTGTAACGTCGTGTGCCTATGTGAGGTGTGAGCGATGATTACAAACGATTGTGTGCCTAGGTGAGGTGTGAGCAATCAGATTGTGTGCCCGGTATGTGGTATGTGATGAAATGCATTGTTTGAATTGTTTTCAATGCATGAATAATGGTGATGAGATAATTCATACTGATGAATTGTGGTGATGCATTTGATTGTCATGATTTCTTGTGTGCCAAGCATCATGATATGCATCTTGTGCGATCGTGTGCCCATGTGGGGTGTGAGCGATCCATAAACATCGTGTGCCCGTGTGGGGTGTGAGCGACGGTTGGTTTCAGAGGGAATCCGCTATAACGTCGTGTGCCCATGTGGGGTGTGAGCGATGATTATAGACGATCGTGTGCCCATGTGGGGTGTGACCGATCGGGTCGTGTGCCCATGTAGGGTGTGAGCGATCCATAAACGTCGTGTGCCCGTGTGGGGTGTGAGCGACGGGGAACCTCGTATGTCCGACGGGGAGTTACATTGGAAATAAGCGATGGTTCCAATAAGTTCCTGAGTGAACTTGTGATGATTGAGTCGGTACCCGCATTGCATTTGCATAGAGTCGTGAGTCGGTCTCTATGATTTGCATTTATCATCTCTGTATTTTGTGCATTGACGAATAAACATAAATATGTATGTTTATGTGGAGTGATAAGAATTGTGGAAGTGTGCATGATGAATATGCTTGGTTTTGTACATATATACATTGTGATGTATATGAGTGAGTTGTGATGAATTGTGGTGAGAATTGTGAATGGATGCGTTATGTGTGGAAAATCATGATTTGATTTATTATGGGTGATATGTTGTATTTGTGGCATGCTATATGTGTTAGTATGTGATGGTATGGGTGAGATGATTTATACATGTGTTTGAATGTGTGTTTGCATATTATTATACAATCTTGATTTAGTTGTTATTTCTCACCCTTCTGCTGTTTTATGATGCTCTATGAGGCATTGCAGATTAGAGTTGCTGAAGGTCTTTTGTGGAGACTAGCCCTCCGTTCTGTTGTCGGTCTTGGTGTCTGCACTGATACGTAGCACGAGAGTCGGGGAAACGATTATGTTATTTATGTATATAGTTGTTGAATATATTTGGTATTACCTTTATATGGAAAAGTTTCCCAATTGAGGGTAATCTATTTTTACGCTATGTATCAAATTTATGAGCAGGGATGATGTTTTGTTTATTTAAATGTGACATCCTTGTTTCTGTCGGAAAAATAAATTTTTAGTTACTCTGATTTTATTTATGTATTATTTATTCGCGATGGGAATGTGGGTGTTACATTAGTGGTATCAGAGCAGGTCGGTCCGTCCGACCAAGTTGTTGAGTCAGTTGGTGTGACAGTTGAATACTGTCGATGTTGTTTGTCCCTTAGTACGTGATATGTGTGTGAAACACTGTCAGTACCTTCTGGTGTTCTAATCCGTTGTCTGTAGGATTTAGAATGAGATAAGTGGGGGAGAAGCTGGAACTTCTCCAAGTTGCTTCAGGTGTGGAGCATTGGCTCCGTGTACCGTTGGTTGCAAGATTGTAAGTGCTCTTTGGGCAGTGTTGTTCCCGGTTCCGGAGGGAATGCAGAGGTAAGGTTTATGTCAACTAAGGATTTGTGCCTTAGGTAGTTTTGAGCATAAGATACAAGAAATGCTATTATAGTTTGGTGAAGACGGTTTATGCCCCATCATGATTGTCGGCTGTCTATTGACAAATTGAGGAACTGATCACCCTTAATCTCTTGTTGATAGTAGACGGGAATTATATTGGATGGAATAGACGGGTCTTTCCGGCTTGGATAGTGTGTGCCATGAATTGTTTGGAATTGAGAAAATGATTACGGATTGCTTCGATGAGTTTATGAAGAATCTTATACTGGAAGATGAGACGGATTAGAGGTTTTTGGTATGTTGGTCAAGTTGGGAAGTCATTGGGAGAGGACGATTGGGTATTGTTAAAGGTTGTTCTCAGTGAGTAGAGAGTGAACTCAAATTGGACGAAGGTAAGGATTTGAGGTTTGGATCTGCTAAGTAAGTAAAAGAAATTTTAGGACGTGAAACTAAGATGTTATTATGTTTGTGACGATAGTTTTCTAGAAATTGGCAGAAAGGTCACAGTGATGGGCCGTCAGTTGTGCATGGTTTTCGGATGTGCTTTTGAATGGAACATTAAGGTGTTGTCTTAGAGAGCTCCAGCTTTGTTAGTAACAAAAAGGGAATGATGATTGAATGGAATAACAAGTATGATGCGTATGATGGTATTGGTATGGAGACAATGGAAAGCGGAACTTAGAGTTCTGGTGAGGTTTGGAGTCTTTGGAGTTTTAGAGCATTAATGGAAATTTTGAGAAAACCTTAAGTGTGGATGTACTATTTGAGAGTTCTTTTGGGATGGTTGTTGCTGCACGTGGGGATTTATGGAATTTGGACTGTTAAGAGAAGAAATTGTGTATGGATTACTAACAGTTGATTAAGGTAACGATTGAGAATAAGTGTCCACTTTCATGAATAGATAACTGGAATGGTTTGGTTGAGTTTAAGTGAAGTCGCAATTGGTTGGAATGTTTGATAAGAGTGGTGAATGGTGTGAGTTGAGGCTTTGATTGATTTAATGTGACTGGTTATGTTTGTTATCGTCGGGATAGGCTGTTATTTACTCGATTAAGCTTGTATGTGAGTCGGGACAAGTTTGAATGAGGTTTGGTTTGTTTGGGCATTACAACGTGCAGTGATGTTGTTCGGTGATAGTAATGCGTCTGTAATATTTGTGGAGTAGAGGAATCGTATCTTCCATATTTATGTGGATAAGTTCGTAGTGGCTTTGATTGAGGATATTCAGATCTGTTATAAACTCAGAGGAAGAACAGGTAGAGTGTTTGGGATTTGAATTACAAGTGTCGAAAAGAGACGAAGTTTTATGCTAAGTTATTCGAGTGAGAATTTGGGTTGGAAAATGTTAGTTTTCTTGGTTATGTTAATGGATCCATCGGAAGTAGATGCAGTTCTACATTGAGAGGTTCCGAAGTTAGTTAAGGAGATTAGAAATTTTTGGGCTCAGTTGGTTGTTACTGCAGGCTATGGAAGACTTTGTTAAGTTCGTACTTCGGTTATCTCAGTTGACTTGCAAGGGTGAGTCGTTTGTTTTGGATGTTCATTGTGTGGGAAGTTGGAGAGAGCTGAAGTAGGATTTGTCTACGGCCTCAGTTTTGATTCTGGGTGATCCTGATGAACCGTTTGTGAGGATATTGGGATGCGTCTTTGATGAGTTTAGTCAGTGTGTTAATGCAAGGGGGTAAAGTCGTGGCTTATGCTTTACGACAATTGAGGATTCATAAAAGGATCGATACTATGCAGGATTTAGAATTGGGTGCGATTGTATTGTGTTGGAGAATCTTGAGGTATTATTTTAAGGGTTTTAGGTTCAAGGTGTTTGGATGGAGGAATGGACGGTTTTGGATGAGTAACAAGACTGTTGTAATTATGAGTTTTCGCGGGTTCGCCTTGCGAACCAGTTGGCGAAGGTCAGCGAAGGTTCGCTGAGTTGTTCGCCTAGCGAACTTTGGGTGTTTTTGGCTCTGTTTGGTTCTGACTTGGTTCGCCAAGGGGTTCGCGGAGCGAACGGCAAGGCGAGGGTTCGCTATAAGGTTCGCCTAGCGAACATGGCAGGTTGTCCCATTTTGTTTCCTTTATAACTTTTGATTGGTGACTCGGATTAAGGCACGGTCGGATGATTGGAATTCCTGATTAGTTATGACTTTGGCTCGAATTATCCTATTGGTAAAGTTTATGTCGTGCGTGATGAGTTAAGTCGAAAGTTTTACTTATGTCTGCTTTGATGGTTAAAGAGTGGGAACTTTTGGGAGGATTTAGAGATTTGGGTTGGTGTGTGAATTGACGGCTGATAGTGTGTGGTTGGGTATATTAATAGTGAACAGTGATTTTTGTTGAAAATGAGAAAGAGTTAGACTTTGGACGTGAAATTGGTAATTTTGATGGTTACGAGTAATCAGAGTGCACAGGGGATGCGTGGTGTGGCACAATTTGTATTTGCGTGTGGGACTTGTAAGAGTTCATAGGTTGAACATTGGGAACATGTAGGAGTGAAGAGACCATTGGATGTTTGGTTGCATGTTCGATTGGTGAATCGTAGCATTGCTGTTGGTGTTCTGGTTTTATTGAAGTTGTTGAGACCTTGTGGTGTCGTTGAACTTTATGTTCTTGTTTGTGTTGTTGCCTCGTTTCCATGGTGATGGTTCGAGTGCGTGTAGCTAATTCCTGTGTGGGGAATTAGGGGAGTGTTACCTAGGGTAGGGTAACGATCTTGTTGTGTTTTGGTTCTAGAGTGAACCTGTGTGTTGGTATCTTTGGTTTTCCTTGAGTTGTGAGTTGGTCGTCAAGTGCATTGTATGGGCTTTGCATCTTGTCGTTGTAGTTGTCGTTGTCGTAGTTAGCAAGGTGGTTTGTCAGTTGTGTTATTCGTCGTGTGCCTTTTGTTGGCATGTTGGTTTGTGGATCGGATGCGAGAGTCGTGTCCGGAGTTGGTCGTCTCGGTATATTTTCGAGGACGAAAATGTCTAAGTGGGGGAGAATTGTAACGCCCCGATTTGTTTAATTCCATTTATTTATTTCATTTATGTGAATTTGGTGAAATGTGTGAATTTATTGTATTTTACCTGCTAATTGAGTTAATTGGTTAATTTCTCTGATAGATAAAATAATTATATTAAATTACAATTTCTTTTCAACTTTTATTTCCCGAAATATATTTCATCGATGTTTAAGTTTTATCGCGTTTTGAGAGCGTTTGCGAGATATTTGAGTTTGAGGGGTAAAATAGTCTTTTAGGGGTTTAGATATTTTATATAAATAGAAAGTGGAAAGAAAAAGAGAGAAAAGAAAGAAAAAGGAAAGAAAGAGAAGGGAAGGAAAGGAAGAGGAGAGAAAAGAGGAGAAAAGAGGAAAATCGCGGGAACTCCGTTTCGAGCGCGAATAATCGGGTAAGGGTGAGAAGTTTCAATTATATCTTGCTTGTGTATGTATATGTGTTGTTTGTTGTCATTGTTTTGGTTGTTTCGCGACTTTTCTTATCGATTCAAATTAGGAGCAATTGATAGAAATCGATGTTTTCACGGATGAAATTTGATATAAACCGCGTAGAATACTCGTTGATTATGTCTAAACATGTTTTGGTTGTTCTGGTATGAATTAGAAGGGTTTGGGTGGTAAAAATGGTGTATTTTGGCCCCATATGACCTAGGTTGACGCTGCTGCAAATTCTGGGTTTCGCGGGTTCGCCTAGCGAACCCCAGCGAAGAAACGGGCGAATGTTCGCTAGATGGTTCACCTAGCGAACTTTATGACTGTTTTCCACTGCCTTGGTTCGCTAGGGTTCGCCTAGCGAATACTGGAGCGAACGTGATATTTTCCAATTTTGTTTTCGTCGTAATTTTCAAACCGTAAGTCCGTTTTGGTCGCCGTTTGAAGCGTTGGAAAGCTAATGAAAAGCTCTTTCTATTAAAAATGGTTTGGAGGGCAGTAGATGAATTATTTAGGTCGTGATTTTGGAAAAGTGTTGGGTTGTCGGGTTTTTATCGCGTACAATGTGTGCGATTGATGTGTTAGCATGATATATGCTTGTGACATGTAACGTGTAGCTTGTAGACCGTTATATGATGTGAATATACATGATGAAATGTTGTGATGATGGGTTGTGGCCCTATGGCAAATATGTGCATTGTTTTGGATTAGACTCCGATGCGTAATTAATGATGTTAATGTGTAGTAAAATACATTGTTTGATTGAATATCAATGTATGTTGTTATGATGTGTTGTGGGTAGCCTTCGTGGTGTGGATCCCTTGTGGAAGTAATTGTGGTTGTATGATTGTTGTGGTTTGTGATGATATGCATTGTTTATGTGAAATTCAATGTGTGTTATTTGGTGGCCTATATGGTTTGAAATGCATTGTTTGAATTGGTTTGCAATGCATGAGTGTGATGATGTTGATTAATTCATATGGTTGAATTGTGATTGTATGAGATGAATGCATGAATATATTGTGAATATGTGTGCATTTCAAGAATGTCTTGAGTCATTTTGTATGTGAAGCATAATGATGTACATTCTTGTGTTGTGTGATTCTAATGAGAATCCGTTGTAACGTCGTGTGCCTATGTGAGGTGTGAGCGATGATTACAAACGATTGTGTGCCTAGGTGAGGTGTGAGCAATCAGATTGTGTGCCCGGAATGTGGTATGTGATGAAATGCATTGTTTGAATTGTTTTCAATGCATGAATAATGGTGATGAGATAATTCATACTAATGAATTGTGGTGATGCATTTGATTGTCATGATTTCTTGTGTGCCAAGCATCATGATATGCATCTTGTGCGATCGTGTGCCCATGAGGGGTGTGAGCGATCCAGAAACATCGTGTGCCCGTGTGGGGTGTGAGCGACGGTTGGTTTCAGAGGGAATCCGCTATAACGTCGTGTGACCATGTGGGGTGTGAGCGATGGTTATAGACGATCGTGTGCCCATGTGGGGTGTGAGCGATCGGGTCGTGTGCCCATGTGGGGTGTGAGCGATCCATAAACGTCGTGTGCCCGTGTGGGGTGTGAGTGACGGGGAACATCGTATGCCCGACGGGGAGTTACATTGGTAACGAGCGATGGTTCCAATAAGTTCCTGAGTGAACTTGTGATGATTGAGTCGGTACCGCATTGCATTTGCATAGAGTCGTGAGTCGGTCTCTATGATTTGCATTTATCATCTCTGTATTTTGTGCATTGATGAATAAACATAAATATGTATGTTTATGTGGAGTGATAAGAATTGTGGAAGTGTGCATGATGAATATGCTTGGTTTTGTACATATATACATTATGATGTATATGAGTGAGTTGTGATGAATTGTGGTGAGAATTGTGAATGGATGCGTTATGTGTGGAAAATCATGATTTGATTTATTATGGGTGATATGTTGTATTTGTGGCATGCTATATGTGTTAGTATGTGATGGTATGGGTGAGATGATTTATACATGTGTTTGAATGTGTGTTTGCATATTATTATACAATCTTGATTTAGTTGTTATTTCTCACCCTTCTGCTATTTTATGATGCTCTATGAGGCATTGCAGATTAGAGTTGCTGAAGGTCTTTTGTGGAGACTAGCCCTCCGTTCTGTTGTCGGTCTTGGTGTCTGCTCTGATACGTAGCACGAGAGTCGGGGAAACGATTATGTTATTTATGTATATAGTTGTTGAATATATTTGGTATTACCTTTATATGGAAAAGTTTCCCAATTGAGGGTAATCTATTTTTACGCTATGTATCAAATTTATGGGCAGGGATGATGTTTTGTTTATTTAAATCTGACATCCTTGTTTCTGTCGGAAAAATAAATTTTTAGTTACTCTGATTTTATTTATGTATTATTTATTCGCGATGGGAATGTGGGTGTTACATTAGTGGTATCAGAGCAGGTCGGTCCGTCCGACCAAGTTGTTGAGTCAGTTGGTGTGACAGTTGAATACTGTCGATGTTGTTTGTCCCTTAGTACGTGATATGTGTGTGAAACACTGTCAGTACCTTCTGGTGTTCTAATCCTTTGTCTGTAGGATTTAGAATGAGATAAGTGGGGGAGAAGCTGGAACTTCTCCAAGTTGCTTCAGGTGTGGAGCATTGGCTCCGTGTACCGTTGGTTGCAAGATTGTAAGTGCTCTTTGGGCAGTGTTGTTCCCGGTTCCGGAGGGAATGCAGAGGTAAGGTTTATGTCAACTAAGGATTTGTGCCTTAGGTAGTTTTGAGCATAAGATACAAGAAATGCTATTATAGTTTGGTGAAGACGGTTTATGCCCCATCATGATTGTCGGCTGTCTATTGACAAATTGAGGAACTGATCACCCTTAATCTCTTGTTGATAGTAGACGGGAATTATATTGGATGGAATAGACGGGTCTTTCCGGCTTGGATAGTGTGTGCCATGAATTGTTTGGAATTGAGAAAATGATTACGGATTGCTTCGATGAGTTTATGAAGAATCTTATACTGGAAGATGAGACAGATTAGAGGTTTTTGGTATGTTGGTCAAGTTGGGAAGTCATTGGGAGAGGACGATTGGGTATTGTTAAAGGTTGTTCTCAGTGAGTAGAGAGTGAACTCAAATTGGACGAAGGTAAGGATTTGAGGTTTGGATCTGCTAAGTAAGTAAAAGAACTATTTGGACGTGAAACTAAGATGTTATTATGTTTGTGACGATAGTTTTCTAGAAATTGGCAGAAAGGTCACAGTGATGGGCCGTCAGTTGTGCATGGTTTTCGGATGTGCTTTTGAATGGAACATTAAGGTGTTGTCTTAGAGAGCTCCAGCTTTGTTAGTAACAAAAAGGGAATGATGATTGAATGGAATAACAAGTATGATGCGTATGATGGTATTGGTATGGAGACTATGGAAAGCGGAACTTAGAGTTCTGGTGAGGTTTGGAGTCTTTGGAGTTTTAGAGCATTAATGGAAATTTTGAGAAAACCTTAAGTGTGGATGTACTATTTGAGAGTTCTTTTGGGATGGTTGTTGCTGCACGTGGGGATTTATGGAATTTGGACTGTTAAGAGAAGAAATTGTGTATGGATTACTAACAGTTGATTAAGGTAACGATTGAGAATAAGTGTCCACTTTCATGAATAGATAACTGGAATGGTTTGGTTGAGTTTAAGTGAAATAGCAATTGGTTGGAATGTTTGATAAGAGCGGTGAATGGTGTGAGTTGAGGCTTTGATTGATTTAATGTGACTGGTTATGTTTGTTATCGTCGAGATAGGCTGTTATTTACTCGATTAAGCTTGTATGTGAGTCGGGACAAGTTTGAATGAGGTTTGGTTTGTTTGGGCATTACAACGTGCAGTGATGTTGTTAATGCGTCTGTAATATTTGTGGAGTAGAGGAATCGTATCTTCCATATTTATGTGGATAAGTTCGGAGTGGCTTTGATTGAGGATATTCAGATCTGTTATAAACTCAGAGGAAGAACAGGTAGAGTGTTTGGGATTTGAATTACAAGTGTCGAAAAGAGACGAAGTTTTCTGCTAAGTTATTCGAGTGAGAATTTGGGTTGGAAAATGTTAGTTTTCTTGGTTATGTTAATGGATCCATCGGAAGTAGATGCAGTTCTACATTGAGAGGTTCCGAAGTTAGTTAAGGAGATTAGAAATTTTTGGGCTCAGTTGGTTGTTACTGCAGGCTATGGAAGACTTTGTTAAGTTCGTACTTCGGTTATCTCAGTTGACTTGCAAGGGTGAGTCGTTTGTTTTGGATGTTCATTGTGGGGGAAGTTGGAGAGAGCTGAAGTAGGATTTGTCTACGGCCTCAGTTTTGATTCTGGGTAATCCTGATGAACCGTTTGTGAGGATATTGGGATACGTCTTTGATGAGTTTAGTCAGTGTGTTAATGCAAGGGGGTAAAGTCGTGGCTTATGCTTTACAACAATTGAGGATTCATAAAAGGATCGATACTATGCAGGATTTAGAATTGGGTACGATTGTATTGTGTTGGAGAATCTTGAGGTATTATTTTAAGGGTTTTAGGTTCAAGGTGTTTGGATGGAGGAATGGACGGTTTTGGATGAGTAACAAGACTGTTGTAATTCTGAGTTTTCGCGGGTTCACCTAGCGAACCAGTTGGCGAAGGTCAGCGAAGGTTCGCTGAGTTGTTCGCCTAGCGAACTTTGGGTGTTTTTGGCTCTGTTTGGTTCTGACTTGGTTCGCCAAGGGGTTCGCGGAGCGAACGGCAAGGCGAGGGTTCGCTAGAAGGTTCGCCTAGCGAACATAGCAGGTTGTCCCATTTTGTTTCCTTTATAACTTTTGATTGGTGACTCGGATTAAGGCACGGTTGGATGATTGGAATTCCTGATTAGTTATGACTTTGGCTCGAATTATCCTATTGGTAAAGTTTATGTCGTGCGTGATGAGTTAAGTCGAAAGTTTTACTTATGTCTGCTTTGATGGTTAAAGAGTGGGAACTTTTGTGAGGATTTAGAGATTTGGGTTGGTGTGTGAATTGACGTCTGATAATGTGCAGTTGGGTATATTAACAGTGAACAGTGATTTTTGGTGAAAATGAGAAAGAGTTAGACTTTGGACGTGAAATTGGTAATTTTGATGGTTACGAGTAATCAGAGTGCGCAGCGGATGCGTGGTGTGGCACAATTTGTATTTGTGTGTGGGACTTGTAAGAGTTCATAGGTTGAACATTGGGAACATGTAGGAGTGAAGAGACCATTGGATGTTTGGTTGCATGTTCGATTGGTGAATCGTAGCATTGCTGTTGGTGTTCTGGTTTTGTTGAAGTTGTTGAGACCTTGTGGTGTCGTTGAACTTTATGTTCTTGTTTGTGTTGTTGCCTCGTTTCCATGGTGATGGTTCGAGTGCGTGTAGCTAATTCCTGTGTGGGGAATTAGGGGAGTGTTACCTAGGGTAGGGTAACGATCTTGTTGTGTTTTGGTTCTAGAGTGAACCTGTGTGTTGGTATCTTTGGTTTTCCTTGAGTTGTGAGTTGGTCGTCAAGTGCATTGTATGGGCTTTGCATCTTGTCGTTGTAGTTGTCGTTGTCGTAGTTAGCAAGGTGGTTTGTCAGTTGTGTTATTCGTCGTGTGCCTTTTGTTGGCATGTTGGTTTGTGGATCGGATGCGAGAGTCGTGTCCGGAGTTGGTCGTCTCGGTATATTTTCGAGGACGAAAATGTCTAAGTGGGGGAGAATTGTAACGCCCCGATTTGTTTAATTCCATTTATTTATTTCATTTATGTGAATTTGGTGAAATGTGTGAATTTATTGTATTTTACCTGCTAATTGAGTTAATTGGTTAATTTCTCTGATAGATAAAATAATTATATTAAATTACAATTTCTTTTCAACTTTTATTTCCCGAAATATATTTCATCGATGTTTAAGTTTTATCGCGTTTTGAGAGCGTTTGCGAGATATTTGAGTTTGAGGGGTAAAATAGTCTTTTAGGGGTTTAGATATTTTATATAAATAGAAAGTGGAAAGAAAAAGAGAGAAAAGAAAGAAAAAGGAAAGAAAGAGAAGGGAAGGAAAGGAAGAGGAGAGAAAAGAGGAGAAAAGAGGAAAATCGCGGGAACTCCGTTTCGAGCGCGAATAATCGGGTAAGGGTGAGAAGTTTCAATTATATCTTGCTTGTGTATGTATATGTGTTGTTTGTTGTCATTGTTTTGGTTGTTTCGCGACTTTTCTTATCGATTCAAATTAGGAGCAATTGATAGAAATCGATGTTTTCACGGATGAAATTCGATATAAACCGCGTAGAATACTCGTTGATTATGTTTAAACATGTTTTGGTTGTTCTGGTATGAATTAGAAGGGTTTGGGTGGTAAAAATGGTGTATTTTGGCCCCATATGACCTAGGTTGACGCTGCTGCAAATTCTGGGTTTCGCGGGTTCGCCTAGCGAACCCCAGCGAAGAAACGGGCGAATGTTCGCTAGATGGTTCGCCTAGCGAACTTTATGACTATTTTCCACTGCCTTGGTTCGCTAGGGTTCGCCTAGCGAATACTGGAGCGAACGTGATATTTTCCAATTTTGTTTTCGTCGTAATTTTCAAACCGTAAGTCCGTTTTGGTCGCCGTTCGAAGCGTTGGAAAGCTAATGAAAAGCTCTTTATATTAAAAATGGTTTGGAGGGCAGTAGATGAATTATTTAGGTCGTGATTTTGGAAAAGTGTTGGGTTGTCGGGTTTTTATCGCGTACAATGTGTGCGATTGATGTGTTAGCATGATATATGCTTGTGACATGTAACGTGTAGCTTGTAGACCGTTATATGATGTGAATATACATGATGAAATGTTGTGATGATGGGTTGTGGCCCTATGGCAAATATGTGCATTGTTTTGGATTAGACTCCGATGCGTAATTAATGATGTTGTTGTGTAGTAAAATACATTGTTTGATTGAATATCAATGTATGTTGTTATGATGTGTTGTGGGTAGCCTTCGTGGTGTGGATCCCTTGTGGAAGTAATTGTGGTTGTATGATTGTTGTGGTTTGTGATGATATGCATTGTTTATGTGAAATTCAATGTGTGTTATTTGGTGGCCTTTATGGTTTGAAATGCATTGTTTGAATTGGTTTGCAATGCATGAGTGTGATGATGTTGATTAATTCATATGGTTGAATTGTGATTGTATGAGATGAATGCATGAATATATTGTGAATATGTGTGCATTTCAAGAATGTCTTGAGTCATTTTGTATGTGAAGCATAATGATGTACATTCTTGTGTTGTGTGATTCTAATGAGAATCCGTTGTAACGTCGTGTGCCTATGTGAGGTGTGAGCGATGATTACAAACTATTGTGTGCCTAGGTGAGGTGTGAGCAATCAGATTGTGTGCCCGGTATGTGGTATGTGATGAAATGCATTGTTTGAATTGTTTTCAATGCATGAATAATGGTGATGAGATAATTCATACTGATGAATTGTGGTGATGCATTTGATTGTCATGATTTCTTGTGTGCCAAGCATCATGATATGCATCTTGTGCGATCGTGTGCCCATGTGGGGTGTGAGCGATCCAGAAACGTCGTGTGCCCGTGTGGGGTGTGAGCGACGGTTGGTTCTAGAGGGAATCCGCTATAACGTCGTGTGCCCATGTGAGGTGTGAGCGATGGTTATAGACGATCGTGTGCCCATGTGGGGTGTGAGCGATTGGGTCGTGTGCCCATGTGGGGTGTGAGCGATCCATAAACGTCGTGTGCCCGTGTGGGGTGTGAGTGACGGGGAACATCGTATGCCCGACGGGGAGTTACATTGGTAACGAGCGATGGTTCCAATAAGTTCCTGAGTGAACTTGTGATGATTGAGTCGGTACCGCATTGCATTTGCATAGAGTTGTGAGTCGGTCTCTATGATTTGCATTTATCATCTCTGTATTTTGTGCATTGATGAATAAATATAAATATGTATGTTTATGTGGAGTGATAAGAATTGTGGAAGTGTGCATGATGAATATGCTTGGTTTTGTACATATATACATTGTGATGTATATGAGTGAGTTGTGATGAATTGTGGTGAGAATTGTGAATGGATGCGTTATGTGTGGAAAATCATGATTTGATTTATTATGGGTGATATGTTGTATTTGTGGCATGCTATATGTGTTAGTATGTGATGGTATGGGTGAGATGATTTATACATGTGTTTGAATGTGTGTTTGCATATTATTATACAATCTTGATTTAGTTGTTATTTCTCACCCTTCTGCTATTTTATGATGCTCTATGAGGCATTGCAGATTAGAGTTGCTGAAGGTCTTTTGTGGAGACTAGCCCTCCGTTCTATTGTCGGTCTTGGTGTCTGCTCTGATACGTAGCACGAGAGTCGGGGAAACGATTATGTTATTTATGTATATAGTTGTTGAATATATTTGGTATTACCTTTATATGGAAAAGTTTCCCAATTGAGGGTAATCTATTTTTACGCTATGTATCAAATTTATGAGCAGGGATGATGTTTTGTTTATTTAAATGTGACATCCTTGTTTCTGTCGGAAAAATAAATTTTTAGTTACTCTGATTTTATTTATGTATTATTTATTCGCGATGGGAATGTGGGTGTTACATTAGTGGTATCAGAGTAGGTCGGTCCGTCCGACCAAGTTGTTGAGTCAGTTGGTGTGACAGTTGAATACTGTCGATGTTGTTTGTCACTTAGTACGTGATATGTGTGTGAAACACTGTCAGTACCTTCTGGTGTTCTAATCCTTTGTCTGTAGGATTTAGAATGAGATAAGTGGGGGAGAAGCTGGAACTTCTCCAAGTTGCTTTAGGTGTGGAGCATTGGCTCCGTGTACCGTTGGTTGCAAGATTGTAAGTGCTCTTTGGGCAGTGTTGTTCCCGGTTCCGGAGGGAATGCAGAGGTAAGGTTTATGTCAACTAAGGATTTGTGCCTTAGGTAGTTTTGAGCATAAGATACAAGAAATGCTATTATAGTTTGGTGAAGACGGTTTATGCCCCATCATGATTGTCGGGTGTCTATTGACAAATTGAGGAACTGATCACCCTTAATCTCTTGTTGATAGTAGACGGGAATTATATTGGATGGAATAGACGGGTCTTTCCGGCTTGGATAGTGTGTGCCATGAATTTTTTGGAATTGAGAAAATGATTACGGATTGCTTCGATGAGTTTATGAAGAATCTTATACTGGAAGATGAGACAGATTAGAGGTTTTTGGTATGTTGGTCAAGTTGGGAAGTCATTGGGAGAGGACGATTGGGTATTGTTAAAGGTTGTTCTCAGTGAGTAGGGAGTGAACTCAAATTGGACGAAGGTAAGGATTTGAGGTTTGGATCTGCAAAGTAAGTAAAAGAACTTTTAGGACGTGAAACTAAGATGTTATTATGTTTGTGACGATAGTTTTCTAGAAATTGGCAGAAAGGTCACAGTGATGGGCCGTCAGTTGTGCATGGTTTTCGGATGTGCTTTTGAATGGAACATTAAGGTGTTGTCTTAGAGAGCTCCAGCTTTGTTAGTAACAAAAAGGGAATGATGATTGAATGGAATAACAAGTATGATGCGTATGATGGTATTGGTATGGAGACTATGGAAAGCGGAACTTAGAGTTCTGGTGAGGTTTGGAGTCTTTGGAGTTTTAGAGCATTAATGGAAATTTTGAGAAAACCTTAAGTGTGGATGTACTATTTGAGAGTTCTTTTGGGATGGTTGTTGCTGCACGTGGGGATTTATGGAATTTCGACTGTTAAGAGAAGAAATTGTGTATGGATTACTAACAGTTAATTAAGGTAACGATTGAGAATAAGTGTCCACTTTCATGAATAGATAACTGGAATGGTTTGGTTGAGTTTAAGTGAAATCGCAATTGGTTGGAATGTTTGATAAGAGTGGTGAATGGTGTGAGTTGAGGCTTTGATTGATTTAATGTGACTGGTTATGTTTGTTATCGTCGGGATAGGCTGTTATTTACTCGATTAAGCTTGTATGTGAGTCGGGACAAGTTTGAATGAGGTTTGGTTTGTTTGGGCATTACAACGTGCAGTGATGTTGTTCGGTGATAGTAATGCGTCTGTAATATTTGTGGAGTAGAGGAATCGTATCTTCCATATTTATGTGGATAAGTTCGTAATGGCTTTGATTGAGGATATTCAGATCTGTTATAAACTCAGAGGAAGAACAGGTAGATTGTTTGGGATTTGAATTACAAGTGTCGAAAAGAGACGAAGTTTTATGCTAAGTTATTCGAGTGAGAATTTGGGTTGGAAAATGTTAGTTTTCTTGGTTATGTAAATGGATCCATCGGAAGTAGATGCAGTTCTACATTGAGAGGTTCCGAAGTTAGTTAAGGAGATTAGAAATTTTTGGGCTCAGTTGGTTGTTACTGCAGGCTATGGAAGACTTTGTTAAGTTCGTACTTCGGTTATCTCAGTTGACTTGCAAGGGTGAGTCGTTTGTTTTGGATGTTCATTGTGGGGGAAGTTGGAGAGAGCTGAAGTAGGATTTGTCTACGGCCTTAGTTTTGATTCTGGGTGATCCTGATGAACCGTTTGTGAGGATATTGGGATGCGTCTTTGATGAGTTTAGTCAGTGTGTTAATGCAAGGGGGTAAAGTCGTGGCTTATGCTTTACAACAATTGAGGATTCATAAAAGGATCGATACTATGCAGGATTTAGAATTGGGTACGATTGTATTGTGTTGGGTAATCTTGAGGTATTATTTTAAGGGTTTTAGGTTCAAGGTATTTGGATGGAGGAATGGACGGTTTTGGATGAGTAACAAGACTGTTGTAATTCTGAGTTTTCGCGGGTTCGCCTAGCGAACCAGTTGGCGAAGGTCAGCGAAGGTTTGCTGAGTTGTTCGCCTAGCGAACTTTGGGTGTTTTTGGCTCTGTTTGGTTCTGACTTGGTTCGCCAAGGGGTTCGCGGACCGAACGGCAAGGCGAGGGTTCGCTAGAAGGTTCGCCTAGCGAACATGGCAGGTTGTCCCATTTTGTTTCCTTTATAACTTTTGATTGGTGACTCGGATTAAGGCACGGTCGGATGATTGGAATTCCTGATTAGTTATGACTTTGGCTCGAATTATCTTATTGGTAAAGTTTATGTCGTGCGTGATGAGTTAAGTCGAAAGTTTTACTTATGTCTGCTTTGATGGTTAAAGAGTGGGAACTTTTGGGAGGATTTAGAGATTTGGGTTGGTGTGTGAATTGACGTCTGATAGTGTGTGGTTGGGTATATTAACAGTGAACAGTGATTTTTGGTGAAAATGAGAAAGAGTTAGACTTTGGACGTGAAATTGGTAAGTTTGATGGTTACGAGTAATCAGAGTGCGCAGCGGATGCGTGGTGTGGCACAATTTGTATTTGCGTGTGGGACTTGTAAGAGTTCATAGGTTGAACATTGGGAACATGTAGGAGTGAAGAGACCATTGGATGTTTGGTTGCATGTTCGATTGGTGAATCGTAGCATTGCTGTTGGTGTTCTAGTTTTGTTGAAGTTGTTGAGACCTTGTGGTGTCGTTGAACTTTATGTTCTTGTTTGTGTTGTTGCCTCGTTTCCATGGTGATGGTTCGAGTGCGTGTAGCTAATTCCTGTGTGGGGAATTAGGGGAGTGTTACCTAGGGTAGGGTAACGATCTTGTTGTGTTTTGGTTCTAGAGTGAACCTGTGTGTTGGTATCTTTGGTTTTCCTTGAGTTGTGAGTTGGTCGTCAAGTGCATTGTATGGGCTTTGCATCTTGTCGTTGTAGTTGTCGTTGTCATAGTTAGCAAGGTGGTTTGTCAGTTGTGTTATTCGTCGTGTGCCATTTGTTGGCATGTTGGTTTGTGGATCGGATGCGAGAGTCGTGTCCGGAGTTGGTCGTCTCGGTATATTTTCGAGGACGAAAATGTCTAAGTGGGGGAGAATTGTAACGCCCCGATTTGTTTAATTCCATTTATTTATTTCATTTATGTGAATTTGGTGAAATGTGTGAATTTATTGTATTTTACCTGCTAATTGAGTTAATTGGTTAATTTCTCTGATAGATAAAATAATTATATTAAATTACAATTTCTTTTCAACTTTTATTTCCCGAAATATATTTCATCGATGTTTAAGTTTTATCGCGTTTTGAGAGCGTTTGCGAGATATTTGAGTTTGAGGGGTAAAATAGTCTTTTAGGGGTTTAGATATTTTATATAAATAGAAAGTGGAAAGAAAAAGAGAGAAAAGAAAGAAAAAGGAAAGAAAGAGAAGGGAAGGAAAGGAAGAGGAGAGAAAAGAGGAGAAAAGAGGAAAATCGCGGGAACTCCGTTTCGAGCGCGAATAATCGGGTAAGGGTGAGAAGTTTCAATTATATCTTGCTTGTGTATGTATATGTGTTGTTTGTTGTCATTGTTTTGGTTGTTTCGCGACTTTTCTTATCGATTCAAATTAGGAGCAATTGATAGAAATCGATGTTTTCACGGATGAAATTTGATATAAACTGCGTAGAATACTCGTTGATTATGTCTAAACATGTTTTGGTTGTTCTGGTATGAATTAGAAGGGTTTGGGTGGTAAAAATGGTGTATTTTGGCCCCATATGACCTAGGTTGACGCTGCTGCAAATTCTGGATTTCGCGGGTTCGCCTAGCGAACCCCAGCGAAGAAACGGGCGAATGTTCGCTAGATGGTTCGCCTAGCGAACTTTATGACTGTTTTCCACTGCCTTGGTTCGCTAGGGTTCGCCTAGCGAATACTGGAGTGAATGTGATATTTTCCAATTTTGTTTTCGTCGTAATTTTCAAACCGTAAGTCCGTTTTGGTCACCGTTCGAAGCGTTGGAAAGCTAATGAAAAGGTATTTCTATTAAAAATGGTTTGGAGGGCAGTAGATGAATTATTTAGGTCGTGATTTTGGAAAAGTGTTGGGTTGTCGGGTTTTTATCGCGTACAATGTGTGCGATTGATGTGTTAGCATGATATATGCTTGTGACATGTAACGTGTAGCTTGTAGACCATTATATGATGTGAATATACATGATGAAATGTTGTGATGATGGGTTGTGGCCCTATGGCAAATATGTGCATTGTTTTGGATTAGACTCCGATGCGTAATTAATGATGTTGTTGTGTAGTAAAATACATTGTTTGATTGAATATCAATGTATGTTGTTATGATGTGTTGTGGGTAGCCTTCGTGGTGTGGATCCCTTGTGGAAGTAATTGTGGTTGTATGATTGTTGTGGTTTGTGATGATTGCATTGTTTATGTGAAATTCAATGTGTGTTATTTGGTGGCCTTTATGGTTTGAAATGCATTGTTTGAATTGGTTTGCAATGCATGAGTATGATGATGTTGATTAATTCATATGGTTGAATTGTGATTGTATAAGATGAATGCATGAATATATTGTGAATATGTGTGCATTTCAAGAATGTCTTGAGTCATTTTGTATGTGAAGCATAATGATGTACATTCTTGTGTTGTGTGATTCTAATGAGAATCCGTTGTAACGTCGTGTGCCTATGTGAGGTGTGAGCGATGATTACAAACGATTGTGTGCCTAGGTGAGGTGTGAGCAATCAGATTGTGTGCCCGGTATGTGGTATGTGATGAAATGCATTGTTTGAATTATTTTCAATGCATGAATAATGGTGATGAGATAATTCATATTGATGAATTGTGGTGATGCATTTGATTGTCATGATTTCTTGTGTGCCAAGCATGATGATATGCATCTTGTGGGATCGTGTGCCCATGTGGGGTGTGAGCGATCTAGAAACGTCGTGTGCCCATGTGGGGTGTGAGCGACGGTTGGTTCCAGAGGGAATCCGCTATAACGTCGTGTGCCCATGTGGGGTGTGAGCGATGATTATAGACGATCGTGTGCCCATGTGGGGTGTGAGCGTTCGGGTCGTGTGCCCATGTGGGGTGTGAGCGATCCATAAACGTCGTGTGCCCGTGTGGGGTGTGAGCGACGGGGAACATCGTATGCCCGACGGGGAGTTACATTGGTAACGAGCGATGGTTCCAATAAGTTCCTGAGTGAACTTGTGATGATTGAGTCGGTACCGCATTGCATTTGCATAGAGTCGTGAGTCGGTCTCTATGATTTGCATTTATCATCTCTGTATTTTGTGCATTGATGAATAAACATAAATATGTATGTTTATGTGGAGTGATAAGAATTGTGGAAGTGTGCATGATGAATACGCTTGGTTTTGTACATATATACATTGTGATGTATATGAATGAGTTGTGATGAATTGTGGTGAGAATTGTGAATGGATGCGTTATGTGTGGAAAATCATGATTTGATTTATTATGGATGATATGTTGTATTTGTGGCATGCTATATGTGTTAGTATGTGATGGTTTGGGTGAGATGATTTATACATGTGTTTGAATGTGTGTTTGCATATTATTATACAATCTTGATTTAGTTGTTATTTCTCACCCTTCTGCTGTTTTATGATGCTCTATGAGGCATTGCAGATTAGAGTTGCTGGAGGTTTTTTGTGGAGACTAGCCCTCCGTTCTGTTGTCGGTCTTGGTGTCTGCTCTGATACGTAGCACGAGAGTCGGGGAAACGATTATGTTATTTATGTATATAGTTGTTGAATATATTTGGTATTACCTTTATATGGAAAAGTTTCCCAATTGAGGGTAATCTATTTTTACGCTATGTATCAAATTTATGAGCAGGGATGATGTTTTGTTTATTTAAATGTGACATCCTTGTTTCTGTCGGAAAAATAAATTTTTAGTTACTCTGATTTTATTTATGTATTATTTATTCGCGATGGGAATGTGGGTGTTAAATATTTCCCTACTTTGCAATTCAAAAATGAAGCAGTAGCTCCAATTTCATTCTCCTCCACCCCAAAGCCCATGATGCTACTTTTATTATAATTGATCCTCAAGCCGGATAAAGCCTCAAATCCTCTTAATACTGCCTTTATGCCCCAGAAATTGGACCATGTATTATTGCAAATGATGAGTGTGTCATCTGCGAACTAAAGGAGCGAGTTAACACTTTTACCTCCAATCTCCACACCATGGAAATGACCACTAAGTTCAGCTTTCTTAAAAAGTAAAGATAAGCATTCAGTGACCAATACAAACAGAAATGGAGACAGTGGATCTCCCTGCAATAGTCCCTTATGGATCTTGAAATCTTTTGATGAACTACCATTTATCAGAATTGATCCATAACAATTGGTACACAAGCCTTTCACCCAACCAATTCATTTAGGACAAAAATTCATTGCCTTTAAAACCTTAAATAGAAAACTCTAATTAACGTAGTCGTACGTTTGAGCAAAATCGATCTTGAGCATGTATCCTTTCTTCTTCTTCTTTTTAGCAAAATCAAGAACTTCGTTGGCCACCAAAACTCCATCAAGGAGTTGTCTGCCTGGGACAAAGGCTGTTTGAGAAGGTGATACAAGTTTTCCGATGACTCTTCTGATTCTGATTGCAAGGATCTTGGACACAATTTTATGAAAGCATCCAATGAGAGCAATTGGTCTGAAGTCCTTCACATATTGGGGGTTCTCCACTTTAGGTAAAAGCACAAAAAAAGCAGAAGAGAAGGATTTAGAGAGGGTACCAGTTTCATAGAATTCAGTAATACCATTAAGAAAGTCGTGACCAACAATGTCCCAAGTATGTTTTATAAATTTCAGGTTAAAACCATCCGGCCCTCGGCTTCGATCTCCTTCACACGATTTAATTGTATCCAAAACTTCTTCATTTGAGAATGGTTCCGTTAAACGCAAGTTATCCTCTTCAGAAAGTTTCATCAGAGAACATAAATCCAACTCCAAGTTATTAATTGTATCCGCCTGATACTTTTCTTCAAAGTGTCTGTGCAGAAATTGTTTCACCTTCTGTACCCCATCTCCTTCTTGAAGGCCAATGTTTAACGCATAAATGGTGTTAAGTCTTCTCCTCCCCTTGATAACCGAGTGGAAAAACTTAGAGTTATAGTCACCCTCTTCAAACCATCTTAACCTCGATTTCTGAAATAAAATACTTTCCTTAGTATGAAGCTTATTCCACATAACCTCCAAAGCCAAATGTCTTTCTTTCAATACTTCCTCGGATGCGTCCGTCTCAGCCCCATCCATCTCGTCCTCAATCTCGTTGACCCTCTTTACTTTCTCTTCAATTTCTAGATCACTGATTCCAAAAACATGAGTGTTCCACCATCTTAACCCTGTTCTAAGATGTTTTAGTTTTCGAATCAGAATGTCTCCTGCATTGTTACCTGAACCATCCACCTCACACCAGCTTTCTTTAAAAAAATCCAAAAAATGAGGATGTTCAAGCCAAGCGTTGATAGAATTGAAGGGTTTTGGGCCCCAATTAATATCGTTCGAAACCAGAGATATAGGCCGATAATCTGATACATCCCTCATCCCCACCTTCTGGTTTACAAGTTTCCAGCAATCACATAGGTCTTCACTGATTAAAAATCTGTCTAGTCTAATTTTGCTTGATCCATTCGACTTAAACCACGTAAACCTATTCCCCGCGATAGGCAGATCTACCAAATCCGTTTCGTCTATGAAAGCACTGAATTCTTCCATCTCGTTCAGATTATATCTTCCCCTGCCTTTCCTCTCCTCTTTGTTTTTGATTGAGTTAAAATCCCCCCCAGAATCCATTCTCCCCCAGGCAGACTGGCTTTCAAGCTAAGTAATTTCCCCCAAAGTATTCGTTTTTCAGAGATTCCACATGGAGAGTATATATTTACAATATATAGATCCCTACCCCTGTTCTTTCCAAAAACCCCCAAGTATCCATTACCAGAGAAAGTAAAGATGGATTTGAAAGAATTTTTCTTCCACACATAAATCATACCTCCAGACAAACCATTTGAGTTAGAAGCTGACCAGTCGAAATCATCCCTCCCACATAGTTTCCTCACAAAATCCTCTTCCATCCTCTTACATTTAGTCTCTTGAAGCATGCAAAATTCAATGTTGTTCTTTTCAATCAACTGTCTAATTCTTCTAATTTTGATAGAAGAATTACACCCTCTTACATTATAGGTTGTGAGATTCATAAGGCATGGATTAATGTCTCATTCTCCATAATCTTTCTGTTTGTATCTTTGCTCTCCATAATCCTCAGAATTCCTTCCAATTCCACATCTTCTTCTTCACCCTCTATACCTATCGTCTTTAGGATTGCCCCTAATTTGCTTGACACATCTTCAGACCTTCTCTTGATCCTCGCGTTACCCTTGACAACATCTGAATCCGAAATGGAATCGCAACACAAAATTGACCCACCCGAGTATCTCGATTCACTATCCACATCGCCCTAATTTCGTCGCTACATTCCATCTGCCCAGAGTGTTTTTGTAAGTTACACGATGAATGTAGAAGTGCAGAGAAAAATGATGGTTCATAGGGTATCTAAATTCTATCATACACCTCCTTCAATGCTATCTTTTTCCTCGCATTCTTCAGGCCAGGATCCAAGTTAGTCGCCAGAGTCCCCGAGGAAAGGGCATTGGGCCTCCCGTCTAAGCCCAAGCTAGACTCCACCATTGGGCCCAACCATGAATTATTTGAAAATCTTCCTTTTTCCCCACTCGTACAAGTTTCCTCTACTATGACATTCTCTCTCCCTATCTCCAAAGTTCCAGCGTCACGTTCCATCACATTGTCTTGACCCACACCCTCAATAAATGCCGCCTCCTCAAATACTAGGTCTGGAACCTGGCTATCTACCCTACTGCCTCCAAAAAACACCTTTTTGTTTTTGAAACCCACGTTTTTAGAACCTGACATACCAACTTTGTGTACTTTGTTTACCCCCTATGAGCTACCACTGATCATAGGTTTATGATACCTAGGATCCCTATCTTCCATCCTATCATCTCCCCGCAAAGTATCTCCGGAATCTTCGTTGCCGCCGTCACTGGCTTGAGTTCCTACGTTATCTTCCTTTTCTTCTTTGTCATCTGATTCATCAACTAAGGACTCCCCCGAATCAAGGTTCCTTCTCTTGGACATGGCTGAAACTAAACGCTTGGGTCCATGGTATCTTCAACTATCTTTATAACAAAAGTAACGCCATTGACTTCTACGCTTATAATGTCGTTCAGATTACTGGTGTATCTTGATTTAACCATAATCCTAGCCACATCAAATTTAGAATGGGACTCTGTTTCTTCATCACAACTAATGAATTCACCAAAACTGCTCGTTATGTATTTGAAAAAATCATTGCTTCATGCATGACATGGGACACCGAAGCACTTGACCCACGTTAATCTCTTTTTATCCACTGATATCCTTAAACCAATTCTGCAACCACATCTCCTCCTCCTCCACCAACGACTTCACTGCGTTTACCTTCAAGTCCTCCAATAAACACATATTAGCCCCCATTGGTGTAACCTTAATGTTGAAGAAACCTTCTTTGTGAAATATATCCTGTATGTTGTATGAGTTCCCTGAGTGCGCTATCTCCCCTACATAAGCCTTCACAAAGCGAGTGATTTCGTCTTCTTCAATCTCGAATGTTAGACCTCTCCAATCGGGAAAAGATTTCCCAATGATCCTGTCTTTCTCCCTATTATTGTCAGTATTGTTATTCGCTCCCCTCATGACCTCTGCATATGATCTACCCAGCGTCACCCTGTTTGATACCTTCTTATTGAGTCCAACTGAAGGGTGAGATGCTTGGTTATGGAAGCTTCTTGCTATCTTAGCCTCTGGTTCTATCCTTCTTTTAAATCTGGGTATGTTAACATAGAGCTTCTTGCCATCGATTAGAATGATGTCTAATGTCATGGCAAAGCGTCTTACATCCTCCACCTGCCTGAATCTGACAAAACCATAACGCTTACCCCTCTGATCCTTCTTCCCTAGGATAAAAACCTTGTGAACTATTCCATACTCCATGAACACCCTCTTCATCTCCCACGCATTGTAGCTGTCCGGAAACTCCGTGAAGAAGAAGGAAGATATGTCTACATTATTTCCTGTTGTTTTACCAGTTCTCTCTTTCCATACTGAAAATCTCGATGTTGTGTTGTTCTTATTTCTTCTAGTGACGACTCTCCAATCCATGCTTCTACCGGAATCGAGTAAAATAACCAGTAGCAACCAAAACTCACGAAAACCAGACCAAAGCTTCAAGAATGCCAAGGCCCATAGCCCTAAAGCTAGGAGTTTAAGCCAAAAACACCCTCAAATCTTAAACCCAGTAAACATTTTCGGTAAAACCTATAAAAATAACATGTTCTTGACAAGAACAAACTATGTAATGTTGTAAAGTGTTTGGAGGAGAATTTCCTTTAAAATTGTATGGAAAATTGTTTTGGTTGGTTTTGGAATATACGGTGTTAATTTTAATTATTGTGATGTTGTTAATTTTAGTTATTTTGATATTTAGAGTGTTGAGCTACTGGTTTGTTTTTGTTATGTTGCTGGAATTAGATATTTAGATGGTTGGATTTGATTCTTTTCTTCTAAGAGACTTACTATATCTCTCATAGAAATCCATTGTGTCATTTGATGCAATAATGTTTGCTCTACAGACTCTATCTTGTATTTTAATTTGTTGAAAAATAATGAAGTTTTCTCATTTTGCAGAAGTGGTTTATTCAAAAGGATGTGCAACAAAAGCTTGAAGCGTTATTAATTTTGACAATTGAATCCACTTCATTTTAACAACATTGTTTGAAGACTTTATTTTTTATTGATACTCTGAATTATAGGTTAATAGAAAAATTGTTTATTTATTATAGTGGTTTTAATAGTCTAAAAAATGTTGTCAAGAATTTAGGAATAAGATACCCATTAGGGATGTTGTTTGACAATATTTATGGTTGTATATTAAGTTTTAAATAAAGTTAAATTTTATGTAAAATTATTTATAGTAGGATTTTTTCTGTGTATGTATAAACAATATATGAAATATTAGAAGTAAGAGTGTGAACAGAAGAAGTGTCACCTAATAATATATATGGATAAAATTAATTGATTTCTATATCGGTGGTGTATATAAAAGGAAACGGTTTTTTTTGTGTGGGCTAATTAAAACCGTGGTCTAAATTAAATTTTAAAAGCCGTCGCTTATTCAGTACTTTAGACTACGGATTTTGTGTTTCGTGGTCAAAAGTTAAAAATTTGTCGCCTAAGGGAATAGGCTACGACAGTTTACTCCACGCCTGGTAATTCGTAGCCTAAACGTTTAGGCCACGATTATTCTAGTTCTTGCCGCGGATTTTGGTTGTTGCCGAAACTCATTTTTGTTGTAGTGGCTGTTGCAGAAACGGAGGTTATCGGAAACTCTAGGGATTTGGGCAGGAGACAGGGTGCTGAAGACGACTTGTGGAAAAATCTCAGAATTAAAGAAAGCATTTTAAGACAGAAATCATGGACAAGATGGGTGGTAGAAGGTGATCTCAACACTAAATTTTATCATGCTTGAATAAAACATTGGACCAACCTGAACACTATTGCTTCGATTTCGGTGGAGGGGCAGCTTGTGGAAGATGTGGAGGGTGTGAAGATCGCAGTTAAGAATCATTTTGAGAAGCGCTTCAGCAAGGTTCAGAGACCTTTGCCATTCATTGGTGGTGAAAAAATTAAAAGATTATCAATGCTGGACAGTAAGAGTATTGAAACTGATTTTGGGGTGGAAGAGATCAAAAACCCCCGGTTTTCTTGTGTGCGGGTGATAAAAGTCAGGGACCCGATGGTTTCAGCTTAGACTTTTTTAAGATTTGTTGGGAGGTGGTTAGGGGTGATTTCTCAAATTGCATTTTAGAATTCTTTGAGGTGGGAAGTCTCCCTAAGGTTCTTTCTTCTTCCTTCTCAGTTTTAAATCCCAAATTTGAAACTCCCTATGATCTCGATGATTATTGACCGATTTTTTTGATTGGATGTGTATACAAAGTGATGTCAAAATTGTTAGCCAATAGAATTAAAAGGTCATTGGTAGCATTATATTCATTTCGCAAACGGCGTTTATTAAAGGGAGGATTTTGTTAGACGGATTGTTGGTATTAAACGAAATAGTTGATTATGCTAAGAGAAGCAAGTAGAAAGGAATGCTTCTCAAAGTGGATTTTGCTAAGGCGTATGATTGTCTGGAGTTGGGATATCTTCGTATTATAGGTTAATAGCAAAATTGTTTATTTATTATAGTGGTTTTAATAGTCTAAAAAATGTTGTCAAGAATTTAGGAATAAGATACCCATTAGGGATGTTGTTTAACAATATTTATGGTTGTATATTAAGTTTTAAATAAAGTTAAATTTTATGTAAAATTGTTTATAGTAGGATTTTTTCTGTGTATGTATAAACAATATATGAAATATTAGAAGTAAGAGTGTGAACAGAAGAAGTGTCACCTAATATATATGGATAAAATTAATTGATTTCTATATCGGTGGTGTATAGAAAAGGCAACGGTTATTTTGTGTGGGCTAATTAAAACCGTGGTCTAAATTAAATTTTAAAATCCATGGTGTATATAAAAGGGAGGATTTTCTTAGACGGAGTGTTGGTATTAAACGAAATAGTTGATTATGCTAAGAGAAGCAAGTATAATGGAATGCTTCTCAAAGTGGATTTTGCTAAGGCGTATGATTGTCTGGAGTTGGGATATTTTCGTAGTATCATGACCGTTATGTGATTCGGAGAGAGATGGATGAAGTGGAGGGAAGGTGGTGTGATAAACAACTTTATGTCGGTCTTGGTTAATGGGAGTCCCACTAAAGAATTTCAAGTTACTAGAGGACTTAGACAAGGTGAACCTCTCTCCGTCTCTATTTGCTATTGCGTCGGAGGGATTGGTGGCTCTCACGAGCAGGACGGTGGATAGTGAGGTTTTTAAAGGATTTAAGGTTGGTAATTAGGTGTCTTTTAATATTCTCCAATATGCGGATGACACAACTATAGTGGGTGAAGGAACTTGGAGTAACATTTGGGATATTAAAATGATTCTTAAAGGATTCCAACTTATCTTCGGATTGGAAATTAATTTCGGTAAGAGTTCCATTCTTGGTTTTGGTGTGGGGGATAATTTTCTAAAAACGGCGGAATGCTACTTGGCATGAAAAATTGATGGCTGCCCTTTCAAGTTTCTCCGTATCATGATCGAGGGAAATCATAGGTTGATATCTTTTTGGAAACCGGTGATCGTTAAAGTTCAATCAAGGTTGGCATCTTGGAAAGAGATGTTTATGTACATGGGAGGGAGATTGACGCTTATTAAATCAGTACTTTCTAACATTCCTATTCATTTCTTGTCTTTTTATAAAGTTCCAAGCAAGGTTATCAAGATCCTTACGGCGATTCAAAGACGATTCTTTTGGAATGGATCTAATGGTCAAAAAGGGATCTCTTGGATTAAATGGATTGTCATATGCAAACCTAAGGTTAAGGGTGGGCTTGGAGTTTTAGATATTCAAAATTTTAATAGAGCCTTGGTAGCTAAGTGGATTTGGAAATTCCTTCATGCTAAGGATAGTTTATGGCACGACATCATGGCTGGCAGATATGGAGACTTTAATAACTCTATTGTTCAAGGTTGCCAACCCGTGATAACCTTTGTAGACATGGCATTGTAATGAATTCACAGCAGATTATTCTGTCTGATCTATTTTTTGGTTAATGAAAATGTTTCCCTTTTATTTATCCAGTGTCATAAAAGTTCAAAGGCGTGGGAGAATATTGGTAGTTGGTTGGGGATTAGGGTGGGGTATCATGGAAATTTAAATATCTTTGTCCATTTTAAGGAATGGATAGCTGCATTGCATTTGATTGGAGCGGATATCAAAAACGCGATTGGTATTTGGTTGATCACTTGCTGGTGCTTATGGAGTTGCAAGAATAATATATTGTTCAACGACGAGTTTTGGGATGTGAATGGGGTAACTCATGAGATTATCCTTCTTTCTTGGTGGTGGATTGGAAAGAAATTAAAAAGGGCTTGTATTTGTAATTATTTTGAAAGGTTTAACTTTCTTTGTGAATTCTTGTAGACCATTTTGAGTAGGTTGTTGTTGTAAGTGGGTTAGGATACCCCTTTGTATCCTTGGTGAATATATTTTTTGATTATTAAAAAAATTAAGATTATAGAATGTTTCATGTACATATCTTTCCTTGAAAAGATTTGTGGAAAATGAAAACAAATAATTGAGTATCTTGTTTCATCTTGCAAGGATTCATGACACTTTTCCTTGATCCATACTATTTGGAGAAGTTATGTTGGAGGTTTGTAAAGATGTATTCGAGTTTTGTGAGATCGGGATAAGGCGAGAGAAATTAAGGTTTCACTTTATAGTGCAATAGGTTCTGAAGTGAATTAAATTAGCTTAAATGATAAAAAATTTCAACATGATTGATAAAAGAAACTGTGGTCAAACGTCTTTAATATTTAATCACAATTGTTAGTTTAGACTGTGGTGAAAAGAGTTTAATTTTTATTTAAAAATAGAAATTAAGAGAACACTTCGTATTTGTAACGAAAAAACATGAGATTGTTTTTGCATTGGGATTGAAGTGTATCACTTCATCACATATCACCACAGTTGTTTATTGCGGTTGTGGAAAAAAGCTTTAAAAAAAAGGTCGTTGTAAGAAGTTGTTACGAAATATATATATTTTGTAGTAGTGTTCTTAGTTAATTTACCATTTGGTTGAATGTAGCAATCAGAGAATAAATGATATTTTTCATATGAAAAAATGTGGTACACCTACGATTCATACTTCGATTTTTTATTGAATGAGGTGAAACCTTTGTTTTGAGACCTTGATTGCCTTGAAGAATATTAAATAATAAATATATTCAGTTGGTCAATTATTAGATGCAAAAATTAATTGCAATTAATTATAATTATATAATTAATTCAACATAATAACAAACTACATAACTACCATACCTTTCTAAACACTATGCACAAGTCTAGAAATTGCAATGCATTTCCAACATCCAGTCGAAAACTCATTGTGTAATAAACTTACAAAAAAATAATTAGCATCAAAACCTTTGTATCCTTCTTACAGGTTGCGACAATGTTGCTTTTTTTTTTCTCCGACACTTCCATATGAAAATCCAGGCAAACGAACTAATTAGCATCAAAATAAACTTTCGACCAACATCATTATACAATCCTTGAAGGGATGGAATTTTGACAGACCCATCAGCAAGAATTTGGTGAATGGACAGTGTAAGACCCTAATTTTTGACCCCTACGATTCCACATATCATTCACATTTCATTTTGTATCTTTACCACAAACAAGATCACACATTGGTTCCCTTGTCCCTTTCATCTTTGGGTTTATGTCTTGCAGGGTTTACCGAGCATCTGTGTGTTTCTTATTTACTTTATTGCTTTATTTGTTTATATTATACTAACCTTAACCAAAACCCAAAATATTTTGTTTTCTCTTTATTGACATTTTCAGGGGAAAAACAGGTTAAAAATGCCAAAATAACAGTCCCTCAACTCGATTAAATTTCACCTGACAAAGTCAAAGTTGATCTGCATTCATGTCAAACTTACCTGGTCAAGGATTCTCCAAGTTTTAATTGATTTTTATTCAAGAGACTCCAAGGTTCATGTGTTTATGTTCATACCTTATTTGACAAGCAAGAAAAATCGAGCCGGAATCAAGACAGCACATCAAAAAGCCAAATTTCCTAAATTTTCACTGTGTTAATCGATTAACACATTGGTTAATCGGTTAATGCGTGCGAATTTTGAAAAAAATGGCAGCAAATTCAAATTTCAGCAATTGGCACCAATTTTCATCATTTTAGAATATTCCATACCACCTCATTTTAATTCCCTACATCACTTTGATCATTTTCTACTATACACCTTCACTAATAACCACTCTTTTATGAATTTCCCTCCAAATTCAAATTCCAAACCTAATTTTCATTTCCAAACCAAACTCCAATCCACCAAATTTTCCAAGCCTAAACTCTATAAATAGTGGCTTCATTTCATTCATTCTTCAAGCTTTTGAGAGTCAAATTCACCTTGTCAAAATTCTTCTTGACTCTTTCAATTCTCCCCAACTACCAAAATTCACCAAAGCTCTTCTTCTTTTGAAAGTTAGTAAGAATTCACAATGATTCTTGCTTAACTTTGAGCTAAACCTTCATCCATTCACTTTTTCATCATCAATTTCAGTAGATCAAGACTTTGGAGTTTGGATCATGGAGTAATTTGAAGCAATTTTCTGATTTGGAGTGGTAATCTATTTTCCACCATTGTTAAAGCTTCATATTCATCACTCAAGATGTAGATCCTTGGTGCTTCTTGTTGTTGATCCTTTAGATCATATGTTGTTGTTTGATTGCAGGTTTCTTTGTCTATTTTTACTGTAAAATTCGTGCAAATTCAGTTCATTATCACAAGGTGTTTGAAAAATGTTTTGAAAGAAGATCATGCTGAATTTTGCACATTTTCTTGCTTTTGATGCTGTGTTAACCAATTAACCAAACACATTATAAATTGGTTAACCGATTAACACCTTGTTTTGCGCAGAAATTCAAAATCTGCACTGGTTAACCGATTAACCAATGTGTTAACCGATTAACTAGTGTCCAGAATGCTATTTTGGCTCTATTTTGGGACTGTTTTGGTTCTTTTGCCATATTCTTCCCTCTTCCTTTGTTCTTAGCCTTAGATCACATAATTTTGTGGTTTAATTTGGCTTTCTCTTCATCTATTTCTCCTTTCTTTTTTATCGATGAAAGTCTAAGAGATCTTGGAATTCCGTTGTTGAACTTCGATCAAGACTAGATCGCTACCATTTTTCTTTTCGTGCGGTATTGCTTTTGGCCTCATTGTAGGTTAATTACTCCGTAAATTACTCGGCGATTGCTTAACATAGCGCAATATTTGTCCTACGTCCAAAAACTATCAAAAATGGTTGATCATTTTTCTTTTGGTTCAAAACTTATGAGACTTGTTGTTAGGAAGCTTTGGTCTTATCAATCCTCTAATGAGTTCTCATTAACCTTGACCTAAGTGCAATTATTCAATTATTGTTGATCACTTACTCTAACAACTAATCACTAACTTACTAACATTACTATTGTACTAATACTTTACAATTCCTTCTTGCTCCTTATCTCTTTTAGTTTTATGCTTCATTTTTATCATTTCGTATCATGTTTATGCTTCCGCAATTTTTACTTTGTCCGTTGGACACATGTTTATGCTTATGCATTTTTCTCTTTGTCCATTTGGACCAAAAAAATTAATAAAGGCCAAAACCCCTAAAAAACTCGTGCTTCTAATCTTGGACTATGGTTACTATCCTTTTCAATGGACATAGAGTTTTGCACCTAGACCTTGGACATCTAATGCAATTCGCGGAACCTTGGACTTAGAATTAGGACCTTTCTCCCTTTGCTTTGGAATTATGGTTCGAAGACTTTGAAGCCTTGTACTTTTGCTTGGTTTATGGTGAAGATAGCTACATTTGTGGTTAGATATTTCTTATCCTTAGCTTTTACTTTTTGCTATAGGATAGTCACTTCTTCTCCTCCCCATTCTTCAATTTTCAAAACTCTCTCCTTTTTTCAAAACATTCTTAATTTCAAACTATCACCTCTTTCATAATCAAACCTTGAGTTTGTCAAGTGATTTTACTCTTTTCTTTTCATTTCTTAATCAAATGCTAAACTACATAAGCATATTGACACCTTTTTCAAAAGACTTTAAAAAACACCAAACTCATCAACCTCTTTTTGTGCCCTTGTGCACTTTCTCCTTTAACTTTTTCATAAGTTTAGACATGATTCATTTCTTTAAGCGGAATTATTCGCTTGGAAATGACGACTTGTCTTTACATTTAAAATCAACCAAAACAAACAAATTTCAGTCTTTGTACCACGAACAACGGGGTTTTGATCCTACATTGTACATCGTGGGTACGTAGGCATGAGACTAAAAGTCTCTCCAAACACAAAAATCTTAAAAACAATTTCTCTTCTCATCTCCTCAATCACTTTTCAAGCAAACCTTTTTCAGACCAAAAGCGGTAGATATTTCAAAGGGTTCCTATAGAGTACTATAGACGTTTTGGGTGGTAATACCTTCCCATAGCGTAACCAACCCCCCTTACCCAGACTCTCTTCACTTGTTCTTGTTTAGAGCTTGTGTAGGTTTTGTTCGCTCTTTTTCCTTTCCTTTTTGGATAAAATAAAAGTGCGGTGGCGACTCTTGCTTTTCGAGTTAAGTTAATAAATAGCTTACACTCACGATTTTGCAACTACAAGAAAAGTGGCGACTCTGCTAGGGACCATCCTCCCTTGAGGGGTTTAGCCTACTTTGATTTATTTACTCCTTTTTGTCTGATTTGTTTATTACTTGATTTTTCTGTTTGGGAGTTCCTCTGTGTGCGAGATATTTCCTATACCCGGACCAGAGTGTACTTTGAGATAGGAGGATGGAATAGTCAATGGAGCTTTGAGGGAGTCGAATCTTGAAAAAGCAGAACTTGAGAATCCATCCACTCGGTGGTTTCCTCTTTGGAATTACTGATGTTGATCGAGCAATCGTGAAGGCATTACTTTTTCCATAGAAGCCTATAACACTGAGAACCGTAGTAACCTTTAACCCATCCTAGCCATTTTAGGATCGTGGCGCGGAAGCTATGAAGATGCAAACATGACTTAGTTGTTACGCAATGCCACACTCAGGTTAGATTCTCTTGAGGATAACTACCAACCTCCGAGTAAATCCGTGCGCTGGTGTGTCTGATAGTAGATTGTGGACCCTGGGCACTCTGTTAGAACTGCTGTTTTCTGCAGGTACAATGAAGACAAACCTTAGCATATACCTTTTGTGAGTTGGTTCTTAACCTTGGCTTCATGCTCGAACCTTTGAACCCGTGTGCTTTGCGTGATCCTGTTTGTGGTTGTTGCATCCATGCACTCTTGCATCCATGAGCATACATATGAATTTCTTCCCAGTTGTCTCAGAAACTCATTTCAATTGTCTCCTTCTTTAGTTATCTGTTCGTCGTCAAGCTGTTTCCTCAACACAACTACAGAACTAGAGCTGCCGTCAGATTGAGAATGGAAAACCAAGAACAATACAATGCCGAAGTCAGAATGGAAATTGATGAGTTGAAGGCCGGTATGACCAAGCTCACAGAAATGCTGCAAGTTCTGATTGCTAGAGGTGAACCACCTCAGAGGACTGTGATTGTTAAAACTTCACCTGCTGCTGTTGACCCTCCACTAACTCAGCAACCAACTTCTACTTGGCCAGAATTTGGGTTACCTCCGAATTACTCGCCACCCTTTGTAACTACTTCTGTGTTTGTCTCGCCAGTATCTTCAGCTCCATTGTTCACTGACCCTCAGCCTGTTGTGCATTCTGTTGCTCAAGTTATTCCTGAGAATCCTTTCGTGTACCATGTTGCTGGTCCACAATCTAAAAGTCAGGGAGAACCTGGATACATTGAAGAAGTCAGAGAGCAATGGAAAACTCTAGACAAAAGGATAAAAGCCGTGGAAAGAAGTGATGTCTTTAATGCTGCTACAATGGATATGTGCTTGGTTTCCGACTTGGTTATACCTGAAAAGTTCAAAACTCCCAATTTTGAGAAATACAAGGGGCACACCTGTCCCAGAACCCACTTGGTGATGTATTGCCGCAAGATGGCTGCTCATGCCAAAAATGACAAATTGCTCATTCATTGTTTCTAAGACAGCTTGAGTGGGGCTTCAATGAAATGGTATATGGGACTTGAGAAGAACCGTATCCAAAGCTGGAATGACTTGGATGATGCTTTCTTAAAGAAATATAAGTACAATCTGGACATGGCACCTAACTGCCGTCAATTGCAAAACATGTCTCAGAAAGAAAAAGAATCCTTTAAGGAGTACGCTCAGCGCTGGAGAGAGCTAGCTGCTCAAGTGGAGCCACCCTTGGCTGAAAAAGAATTGCCTGGATTGTTCATGGACACTCTTCAGCCACTCTTTTGGTAAAAGATGATAGGCAGTGTATCATCTAGTTTTGCTGATCTAGTCACTATTGGAGAAAGACTATAAGAGGGTATCAAGAAAGGAAAGATTGCCAATGCTGAAGCCTTTAATGGTGCTAAAAAGTATGCTGGGAATTTTCAAAAGAAAAAGGATGGTGATACCCATGCTGTTTCAGTTGAAGGGAAACCTCGTCGCAGACAACAACAATATGTAGCTGCAGTTGCTCCTGTTGTCAATGTTCAACCAGTTCAAGCTCCTCGTCAGGCTGTTAGACAAAATCAGAATCGCAATAGGGTTAACTTTGATCCTATCCCGATGTCCTACACTGAGCTATATCCATGTCTTGTTCAGAAAGGTTTAATTAAAGCGAGGGATCTACCTCCTCCTCTAAATCCTCTTCCAGCCGGCTATAAGGATGATCTTCACCGTGAGTTCCATCGAGGTGGGGCAGGCCATAACTTGGAAGGTTGCTATGCATTGAAAGCTATAGTACAAGAATTGGTGAAATCAAAGATTCTGACTTTTCTTGATGACATTCCCAATCTTGTCAACAATCCTTTGCCAGAGCATGCCAAGTGAAGTTTGAGTCAGTTCAGACGGATCATCTCCTAAAGCCAGTGCTTCAGACAAGACAGCTCATCCTTATTGTTGATTAATCACTAGGCCTTGTTACTTTCTGTTTGCATTTTTCTTTGATTGTATTGACTGTTTCCTTTCGAAATTTATTTGTACTTTCATGGTAATTTCAATGAAATGAGCATTGCAATGTTTTGATTCAATTCATTTATATCCACTGTGTGCATCTTTATGCTTTCTTTTTTCACAAAACAAAAATTTATCTCATGTTCACTTTCTTTATCAAGCTTTTGTTTATGCAAAGATTGGAGGGATGCTGTTGAAAATGAAATACCTGAAATTGTTAGACTGTATGCTTTCAATTAAAACTTGGTTGATGATATACAGGCATTGTTTCAACTCCCAAACACTGGAGAAATAAGGAAGTTAATCCCTTGTCAACCCCTTCGAGCCTAGAAGTTAGAGTTTCTTTCTGTACGAAAAAACCCGCATCTTAACCTGGGGATGGGTAGTTCTCAGTTAATTTGGCTGTGTATTCAAATCCAAGTGAATCATTCAAGACACCTTTCCAATAAAGGTTGCAATCACAAGCTTTATTTCGTACACATCAAAGAAGTGTCGAAGATTTCTTTCAAATCAAAAGCCAATGATGGTTCACCGTAATCATTAAGCCAGGCAGTCACTATCTTTCAGAAAAAAAAGAGAGAATAAAAAAAATCAAATGAAAAGCCCGCTAAGTCAAAACCTTTGAAGGAGACTTAGGCACATCCCGCTGACTATAAGCTAAAATGACATAGTTCAGGCAAAAGTTAGGGATAACAAAAGTGGTTACCCAAATCCTCAAAGATAAAATGAGTTGACTAAGCTCCTCATGAAAAACAACAAAATGTTATAAGAAAGAGTGACTGTCATCTCAAAAACCCCTTGGCTCTTGAGCCATCATCATAACAGTGTTACAATTCCAAAATCATTTGGAACCTGAATGCATATTTTGAATTAACTGAACATAAGACTGAAGGTCATCACGAAGAATGGGTTGGGTACAAATTAACTTTGAGCCTATATCCTTTGTTTCAAAAACCGTGAACCAGACCATGTTACAACCTTCAAAAGACCTAATTGAAGCCAAGTTTCTTTTGAAAGCATACTACAGTAAGGTTGCATAAATTGACTCCTATGTTTGTTGCCAATCATTTGCTTTAATATCATACCCTTGCTTTCTCTTTCACTTTGCATGTCTAAACCGCCGCGTTTTGACAACTGATTCATCTTGCTTTGCATCATTAATATCATTCCAAAAATGATTTTTGATTTCAAAATTGCATGAGCTTTGCATTAAAATTACCATGTTTGAATAATCTTGTTTGCAGGCAGACTTTCCTCATCAAGAATTTTCAAACGGTTAAGAAACTTGGTCAGTGATCCTATCAGGGGCACATTGCTTCCAGATCCTGTTGTGAATCAATTCAAGAGTTTAGTGCAAGTTATTCTTAGAATGGTTAACCAGAAGATCTCTTTCAAGATTCATACTGAGTTTAGACTTCTCAACATTTGTTTTAAGAACCGAAGCCATGATCAGTTCATCGCCAACAATAGCAGCTGAAGCCATGATCAGTTTATCCTCAGCATTCATTTCAAGAATTGAAGCCATGATCAATTTATTTTTCCCCTACAGCAGTTAAACTGAAGCTATGATCAGTTTATCCTCATCGGTCAATCAATCTGGGGCAGTTTTCTTCAAGAATCATCAAGATGTCGTTCCTCAAAAGATCATTAGCCTGATACAGTTCATAAGTGTGACAGAGATGTGTTCAACATCTTCTCTCCAAGCAGAGTGGACAGTGTTCCCTGTGTTGAGGAATCAGAGTCCCCTTTCTCCCCTCACAAAAGAGTCGATCTCAGTTGTCTCTATCATTTGCATTGCATACATAAATCATTCATATACCATACATAGGAAGATTTTCATAGCTCGATGTGTGCTTCGCGCTCATATGCAGTTTTCCGAGGTCCTGTTGTTATCAACATCTTACCTTGTGGTCAAAGTCACACTTACTTGGCACCTACCAAACAGTTACCTGTCTTTTCATTCAGTGCTATTCCTGGATGTTATTATTTCCTTGTGCATCCGGTGCTATTCCTGGATATCCTGCCTGTCTTCTTTCTTTTCAGTGTCATTCCTGGATATTGTCGTTTCCCTGTGTATTTTGTCCTGTTGTTAGATGTTTGTCTCCTTTCATTCTAGTGTTATTCCTGGATTTTATTTTCTCACTCCAGTCCCATTCCTGGACGTCTGTCTCTTTTGATCTACAATGCCATTCCTGGATACGTTGTTCCTCTTGTTTCTCCCAGTGCTATTCCTGGAAGTTTTGCCTCTCATCTACAATCCCCAACAGTTTTGCTTGGATATCTTACAGTGCCATTCCTGAAAGTTTTATCTGTTCATTTAGGGCCATTCCTGAATGAGTTTTCTCCTTTGCATTCAGTGCCATTCCTGGATGTCTTTCTCACTATCATTCAGTGTCATTCTTGAATATAGTGATTTACCTTTACTTTCAGTGCCATTCCTGAAGGTCCTTCCTTTATCCAATGCCATTCTTGGATATCTTTTCCTCAACAGAGTCCAATGCCATTCTTGGATACTTCTGATATATTTTTCGGAACTTTTCCCACTTCATTCAATGCCATTCTTGGATGTTGAGATTCTTCTGTCCAATGCCATTCTTGGACACCTTTTTCCCAGCCAAGTCCAATGCTATTCTTGGATACCTCTGATGTTTAACCTTGCCATCCAATGTTATTCTTGGATGTCCTCAATGAAGTTGTTCAAATGGAATTTTGTTTATATCCAATGTTATTCTTGGATGTCTCTGATGTTTACTGTTGCCCCATTCAATGCCATTCTTGAATATTGTAGTTCCTTTTATCCAATGCTATTCTTGGATATCTTATCCCCAATGTAGATGTTTTTCACCTTCATCCAATGTTATTCTTGGATGAAGCTGTTGTTTTAGCCAGAAACTTCCTTGTTTTTGTCAAATGCCATTCTTGGACATCTTTTGGCATACCTTTTGTCTCGTTCGTAGTGTCTATTCAATGCCATTCTTGGATAACACTACTTGTCTTCCCAGGGTCTTGTCCCTCTCTTTCCAACTATTGATGGATACTTCTTGTCACCTTGACAGATCTCCAGAAATAGCTTGTGTTCCCCGGCGTACCTTTTCACGTCATCTCTCTCAATTTACCGAATCCTTTGTTTCAAGTTTCCCCGCTGTCTGTTTTATCATTTGCATTCACATCATCTTGTGGCATCTTAGGGCTAAAAAATGTCGCTTTATGTATTGAAGTATCTTCATATCTCCCGATAGAAGAGACTTAAATAGGGGCAGTTGTAAGACCCTAATTTTTGACCCCTAAGATTCCACATATCATTCACATATCATTTTGCATCTTTACCACAAACAAGACCACACATTGGTTCCCTTGTCCCTTTCATCTTTGGGTTTATGCCTTGCAGGGTTTACTAAGCATATGTGCGTTTCTTATTCACTTTATTGCTTTATTTGTTTATATTTTACTAACCTTAACCAAAACCCAAAATGTTTTGTTTTCTCTTTATTGACATTTTCAGGGGAAGAACAGGTTAAAAATGCCAAAATAGCAGTCCCTCAGCTCGATTGAATTTCACCTGACAAAGTCAAAGTTGATCTGCAATCATGTCAAACTTATCTGGTCAAGGATTCTCCAAGTTTTAATTGATTTTTATTCAAGAGACTCCAAGGTTCATGTGTTTATGTCCATGCCTTATTTGACAAGCAAGAAAAATCGAGCCGAAATTAAGACAGCACATCAAAAAGCCAAATTTCCCAAATTTTCACTGTGTTACTCAATTAACACATTGGTTAATCGGTTAACGCGTGCGAATTTCGAAAAAAATGGGAGCAAATTCAAATTTCAGAAATTGACACCAATTTTCATCATTTTGGAATATTCCATACCACCTCATTTTAATTCCCTACATCACTTTGATCATTTCCTACCATACACCTTCACTAATCACCACTCTTTTATGAATTTCCCTCCAAATTCAAATTCCAAGCCTAATTTTCATTTACAAACCAAGCTCCAATCCACCAAATTTTCCAAGCCTAAACTCTATAAATAGTGGCTTCATTTCATTCATTATTCAAGCTTTTGAGTGCCAATTTCACCTTGTTAAAATTCTTCTTAACTCTTTCAATTCTCCCCAACTACCAAAATTTACCAAAGCTCTTCTTTCTTCTTTTGAAAGTTAGTAAGAATTCACATTGATTCTTGCTTAACTTTAAGCTAAACCTTCATCCATTCACTTTTTCATCATCAATTTCAGTAGATCAAGACTTTGGAGTTTGGATCTTGGAGTAATTTGAAGCAATTTTCTGATTTGGAGTGGTAATCTATTTTCCACCATTGTTAAAGCTTCATATTCATCATTCAAGATGTAGATCCTTGGTGCTTCTTGTTGTAGATCCACCGATTAACACCCTGTTTTGCGCAGAAATTCAAAATCTGCACTGGTTAACCGATTAACCAATGTGTTAACCGATTAACCAGTGTCCAGAATGCTATTTTGGCTATGTTTTGGGACTGTTTTGGTTCTTTTTCCATATTCTTCCCTCTTCCTTTGTTCTTAGCCTTAGATCACATAATTGTGTGGTTTAATTTGGCTTTCTCTTCATCTATTTCTCCTTTCTTTTTGATCGATGAAAGTCTAAGAGATCTTGGAATTCCGTTGTTGAATTTCGATCAAGACTAGATCGCTACCATTTTTCTTTTCGTGCAGTATTGCTTTCGGATGACGATCTATATATCGTTTATCTAGCGTACATTAGCACAAAGAGCTATTGACCGGCCTCATTGTAGGGTAATTACTCCATAAATTACTCGGCGATTACTTAACATAGCGAAATATTTGTCCCGCGTCGGAAAACTATCAAAAATGGTTGATCATTTGTCTTTTGGTTCAAAACTTATGAGACTTGTTGTTAGGAGGCTTTGGTCTTATCAATCCTCTAATGAGTTCTCATTAACCTTGACCTAAGTGCAATTATTCAATTATTGTTGATCACTTACTCTAACAACCAATCACTAACTTACTAACATTACTATTGTACTAATCCTTTACAATTCCTTCTCGCTCCTTATCTCTTTTACTTTTATGCTTCATTTTTATCATTTCGTATCATGTTTATGCTTCCACAATTTTTACTTTGTTCGTTGGACACATGTTTATGCTTATGCCTTTCTCTCTTTTCCATTTGGACCAAAAACATTAATAAAGGCCAAAACTTCTAAAAAACTTGTGCTTCTAATCTTGAACTATGGTTACTATCCTGTGCAATGGACATGGAGTTTTGCACCTAAACCTTGGAACCTTGGACTTAGAATTAGGACCTTTTTCCCTTTGCTTTGGAATTATGGTTCGAAGACTTTGAAGCCTTGTGCTTTTGCATGGTTTATGGTGAAGATAGCTACATTTGTGGTTAGATCTTTCTTATCCTTAGCTTTTACTTTTTTCTTTAGGATAGTCACTTCTTCTCCTCCCCATTCTTCAATTTTCAAAACTCTCTCCTTTTTTCAATACATTCTTGATTTCAAACTATCACCTCTTTCATAATCAAATCTTGACTTTGTCAAGTGATTTTACTCTTTTCTTTTCATTTCTTAATCAAATGCTAAACTACATAAGCATATTGACACCTTTTTCAAAAGAGTTTAAAAAACACCAAACTCATCAACCTCTTTTTGTGCCCTCGTGCACTTTCTCCTTTAATTTTTTCATAAGTTTAGACATGATTCATTTCTTTAAGCGGAATTATTCACTTGGAAATGATGACTTGTATTTACATTTAAAATCAACCAAAACAAACAATTTTCATTCTTTGTACCACGAACTACGGGATTTTGATCATACATTGCACATCGTGGGTACGTAGGCATGAGACTACAAGTCTCTCCAAACACAAAAATCTTAAAAACAATTTCTCACGATTTAAGTTAATCAATAGCTTACACTCACAATTTTGCTTTTCGAGTTAAGTTAATCAATAGCTTACACTCACAATTTTTCCGCTACAGGCAGGAGCTTCAAGTTTTGCAGGATAAGAGATTTAGGGCAGCAGAGGAGATCTGGTATAACTTAAAACTTAAGGAGAACTTTCTTAGGAAAAAGTCCAGGATGCTTTGGCTTAAGGAAGAGGACTCAAACTCTTGCTACTTCCACAGAGTTATTAAAGGTAGGCAAAAGAGAAACTTCATTTCTTTTGTTCAAACGTCAGATGAGAGAATAGAGGAAGTGGACAATATCAAACAGGCTGTCTTTAATCATTTTTAACAGAATTATTCAGAGCCTAATTTTGACAGGCCCATCCTTGAAGGGTTAGAATTCGCGTCTTTGTCTGAGTTGGAGAGCAGGTCTTCGGTTGTTGACTTTTCTTGTAGTGAAATTAAAGAAGTGGTTTGGGAGTTCAATGGTAGTAAAGCTCTGGGGCTAGACGGTATATCTTTTCTTTTTTTGCAGGATTGCTGGGAGCTGGTTAAAGAAGAGGTCATCAAAATGGTAAAGGATTTTTCTGTGAATCCTATTTTATCGAAAGCTGCAATAGCGTCTTTTTTGACGTTGGTCCCGAAGATTAAGAGTCCCCAAACTCTTGCTAAATATAGACTAATATGTCTAGTTGGTTGTGTTCAGAAGATTCTTTCTAAGTTGTGGCAACCCGTATTAAGAAAGTCATTGGTTCGCTTATCTCGCCTAAATAGTCAGCTTTCTTAAATGGTAGAAATATTGGGGATGGTGTTCTTATAGTTAATGAAGTCTTAGGTTTAGTGAAGAGAGAGAAGAGGGAGTGTCTGACTTCTAAAGTCGATTTTGACCGAGCCTATGACTGTGTTTCATGGAATTTTTTGCGGTTTCTCTTCTCTAAGATGAAGTTCAGTGTGAAGCGGTCTCGTTGGATGGAAGCTTTGGTTTTCAACAGTTCTTGCTCGATTTTGGTGAACGGGAGTGCTACAAGGGATTTCAAGGTTACTAGAGGTTTACGCCAAGGTGATCCTCTATCACCCTTCTTGTTTTTGCTTGTGATGGAAGGTTTAACACAACTTATGAAGAAAGCTGAAGTGTTGGGTCTCTATAAGGGTTTTAATCTTAGTTCAGATCTGAGTATCAGTATAGTGCAATTTGCAGATGATACGATGTTCTTAGGTGAATGCAGTTGGAATAACCTTTGGAGCATCAAAGGCATTCTTAGAGGTTTTGAACTGGTCTCTGGTCTAAAGGTAACTTCTACAAAAGTTGTTTAAGTGGGATCAATTTATCTGATGGTTATATTCAGGTAGCAGTGGACTTCCTCTGTTGCAGAATTGGAAGGCTTCCTTTTAATTTTTTAGGAATTATTGTAGGAGATATCCCTAGGAAGTATTCTTCTTGGTCTCATGTCATCAATCACATTAGAAAACGGCTGGCTATTTGGAAAGAAAAGAACCTCTCTATAGGGGGTCGAGTAGTTCTGATTAACTCTGACCTTAATTCTCTCCCTATTTACTCCCTTTCTTTTTACAAAGCACCAATTAAAGTTCTGAAGGAGATTGTCAAAATGAAAAGAAACTTCTTATGGGGTGGAACGGAAAGTGATAGGAAGATTCATTGGGTAAAGTGGAGTACGGTTTTTAAACCTAAGGTTGATGGTGGCTTGGGATTGAAGAACTTATTCTTGTTCAACAAAGCCCTCCTTCTTAAGTGGAAGTGGCGGATTTTAACGGAGAAATATTCTTTGTGGAAGCGGTTAATTAAATTTAGATATTCGAAGTCTTGCAGTCCTGTGGAACTGGTTTGTAACATAGTTGCTGGAGGGAAAAATTCTGGTTCTATATGGTGGAGAGACATATCTCTCATTTGTTTTGACGACGACATTAAGTCTGATTGGTTTGTAGATAATTAGTCGTGCAAAGTTGGAGACGACAAGTCTCTCTTTATTCTGGATTGGCAAATGGATGAAAGGTGGTTCGATTAAGGATATTTTTCCTCTTCTATTTCCTTTATGTTCTAACCCTTTTCTTGTGTTAGCTGATGGTCTGGTGAGGGGAACAAAAGGTTTGGCTTGAGAGTCTTTTCATCCACGTTTCGTTGCAGGTTCGGAAAGGGAAAAAGAAGTTCATTTGTATAATGCACTGCTACAATCATGATTTCTCCTGAACGAAAAATGTGACATGTTTGTCTGGGAGGGTTTGTCTGATCACTCCTATTCGGTTTCTTCTGGTTACGAAGCCCTTTCGAAAGATTCTGCTGTATTTGAAGTTGGCCAGGAGGAGCTGGCGATTCTGAAGCTGATTTGGAAGCTTCGTGTTCCATCGAGAATTCAAATTTTTTTTGGGAGACTATTTATGAAGACATTGCCTACTAAGTTGCAGCTGGCCAATAGAGGTATTGTTTTTGAACCTTCCAAGTCCCTGTGCGTGTTATGCAGAAATTGCATTGAAGAGGTAGACTATCTTTTTTGAGTTTGTCCTATGGTTGCTACTGTCTGGAATGCTATAAGCTCTTGGGTCGATTTTAGCCTGTCTGATGGTTCTACTTGCATTGCTTCTTTCTCAGCTGCTCTTTCTACTTTCAACCGTAGGTGTCGTAACTTGGTATGTTTGTGTGGATTGCTACTGTTTGGCATATTTGGTTAAGTCGTAATGATATCATTTTTAACCAAGGTAGATTTTCTATAGAAGGCACTGTGAACTACATTAAAGTTTCTGCTTAGAGTTGGTTAAGAAAGGATTCCCTTCTTTCTATCTCCTGTAATTTGTCAAATTGGATTTCTAACCCTGTTGATTGTATCTCTTGTCTGTAATTCTTTGTAAGGGTTCGAGTACCCCTTGTACTCGCTTTTTTCAGTGGAATCGTTTTTTGATTTTCAAAAAATAAAATAAAATAAAATAAAAAAACTTAAATGAATAAAAATAGTTAAAGTAGTAACTCAATTTTTAGTAAAAATAAACAACAAATTATGTTTTGCGTTAAATGGAGACTCTTTCTGAAAATATGTGTTTCTTTTATGCGCCAAGAAGTGAGTATCACAAGTATGCATTTTATTTACAAATAATTTATTTTCGTAATTTTTTCATATGTTCAACAATTACAACTCATCATAAATTATTGTATTAAATTAGTATAAGCCTTTTATTTTGTTACTAGCCGTTATAGTTAGTTCCTATTAGTTAGGAGACTAAGTCTTCTCTCTTAGGCTATTTAATGCCTTTTTTTTCCATTAGTAAATCAAGTCTTCAAGATAATAACATTTTTCTATTATGAAGCTTCCTATTTCAACCAATAAAGCATTGCCAGATTCATATGTTAACATGGTATCAGCATTTACTACTCTGATTTTTTCTTTCCATTCTCTACATCACGTTTTCTTTTCATTGGTTCTTTTTTCCAGATAAGATCTTATCCTTATCTTCAGTTCTTTTTTTATCCCTTCCATTATCTCCATCTTTTTTCTTTCCTTTTTCTTTCTCTGATTCTTGCTTCCTCATTTTTTCTTCTTTCCACCATCGTTCTCACCATGACCACAACACCACCACCATCACCTCCTCCTAAAAAGGATAAGGAACCTTCCAAAACTTCATACCAAACAGACATGCTAGATCCATTCTACATGGATCCAAGCTATAACCCTGGCAATTCCATCGTTTCTCCTTCTCTCAATAGTCAAAACTTCCATTCTTGGTCTCGCTCCGTCAAGGTCGCTCTTTGTTCCAATAACAAAGTCGATTTCCTCGATGGCACCTTACTCCGCCCAGACTCTTCTGATCTCACGACCTTGGCTTGGGATCATCGTAATACTATGGTTATGGCTTGGATTACCAACTCCATTGGACCGGAAATTGCCGAAAGTATACTATCGATGGACTCTACGCATGAAATCTGGCAAGAACTCCATGATCTCTATCATCAAGGAGGAATTTTTAGGGTTTCGGATATTCAAGAAGAAATCTTCACCTTACGTCAAGGAGACTCTTCCATCACTCAGTACTTTACTACGTTATAGAAGTTATGGCAATAACTGGAGAATTTCCGACCAATTCCCTCATGTCTCTGCACCGTTAAATGCTCATGTAATCTCATCCCCACCATCAAACAATATCACGAGAATGACTATGTCATTCACTTCTTGAAGGGCCTGAACGAACAATACTCGACCGTTCGCTCGAGCATCATGCTTATGCAACCTCTTCCCCCCGTCAACAAGGTGTTCTCTCTATTGATTCAACAAGAACGCCAATTTACTGCACCTACTGAAGAAAACAAGTTCGTGGCTCAAATCGCCAAAACCGATATCAAAGGTAAACCCTCGGAACCTCAAAACAAGACTACTTTCAATGGTCATGGGTGTGGGCTCAAAATTTGCACTATCTGTCAAAAACCTGGCCACACCATAGAGGTATGCTTCCAAAAGCATGGATATCCACCATACATGAAGAAAGCAAACCTCGCTAATTCCACACACCCTGCTGACAACAACTCAGATCCAATTCAGCCTCCTCAACCCACTTCGAAGGATCATCCATTGGTTTCACTATTGAACAACAACAAGCCTTGCTTTCACTTCTTCAACAAGCTTCCGCACCTACCGTCCATCATCTCACTAGCCATTCTGACTCTAATTCAGGTATGATAAAATATATTCCCTCTTCTAACTCTATTGACAATAGTTGGATCCTAGACATTGGAGCCACAGATCACGTCTGTCATTCTCAAGCTATGTTCACTCACTTGGTTAAAATCAATCCTATACATGTGAAACTTCCCAATGGCAATATAATTGTGACTGAATTTTCTGGAACTGTCTTCTTTAATGATACTTTTTATCTTACTGATGTTTTGTTCATGCCAAATTTTTGCACTAATTGGATTTATGTTCCTAAACTCACTAAAAACCTTCACTGTAATATCATTTTTAACTCACACCAATGCTTCATACAGGGGATCCCTACCCTGCAGAAGATTGGTGCAGCTGATTTGAAGCATGGCTTATATGTTCTCACATTTCCAACATTACAACAACATTATACTCATTTCTCACATGGTCATACGGTTTCTACTGATAATTGTAACATTTGGCACCAAAGATTGGGCCATCCTTCTCATGACACTTTAGTTAACATTAATAAAATTGTTCCTATTCCTCAATTGTCTCCTTCCTCCTCCCCTTGTGATACTTGCATGACTACTAAATATAAACGGCTCTCTTTCCCTAATAGTACAACAACATTTGATAACTGCTTTGATCTTGTTCACATGAACATATGGGGCCCTTTTTATACCCCCTCCATGCTTGGACATAGATATTTTCTAACTGTGGTTGATGATCACACTCATTTTTGTTGGATATTCTTGATGAAAACTAAATTCGAGGCCTCATTTTTGATTCAATCTTTCATCAAATTTGTTAAAACTCAATTTCAGATGCGTGTCAAGAAATTACGATCAGATAATGGCCCTGAATTTACTCTTAAAGCTTTTTACCAAAATCAAGGCATTATCCATCAAACTTCATGTGTTGACACACCCCAACAAAACGGTGTTGTTGAACGAAAACACCAACATTTACTAGCTGTTACGCGTGCCCTGTTATTTCAATCACATTTACCTAATATTTTCTGGGCACGTGCTTTAACTCATGTTGTTTTTCTTATAAATCGTATGCCTTCAAAATTATTGTCTTATAAATCACATTTTGCTTTACTTTTTAACATTACCCCTGATTACAATGCTTTACGCGTCTTTGGCTGTTTAGCCTACACTATTAGTTCTAAGTGAAACAGAATTAAACTTGACTCTCGATCCCGCAAATGCATTTATTTAGGCAACCGACATGAGGTTAAAGGTCATGTTCTGTTTGACATAACTAGTAAACAACTTTTTCTATCCCGAGACACTAAATTCTTTGAACATCTGTTTCCTTATAATATTCACAATCGACATACTCACCAAAAACATCCACAGACATATCCTGGAAACTCTACAATTTTCCTGGATGATATAGAATAATCCTATTCTCCCATTTCTCTCACTCCTACTGATAACAATACACCTATTGCACCCTCTCCATAAGCCATCAATCCCATTCCCATTACACTGCCTCAACAGTCCCCTGCTACTGCAACTGTTAACCCTACTACTGTTAGGAAATCATTAAGAGAATCTAAACCACCTTCATACCTATATGACTACCACTGAAATCTTCTACAACATAACCTTCATTCTCCATCTTCTTCCATCACATGTACCCCTTTATATCCTATCTCTAACTTTATTTCATATTCTAACTTATCTTCATGTCATAGAATTTTTTCTCTTAAATTATCTACTATATCTGAACCTACATCTTATGCCAAAGCTGTTCTTGATCCTAACTTGAAAGCTGCCATAGATACTGAACTTCAATCCTTAATTAACAATAACACATGGGATTTAACCCCCCTTCCTCCCAAAAAACGTGTTATCGGTTGCAAATGGATTTTTAAAATAAAGTTTTTAGCCAATGGCACCATTGAGAGGTACAAAGCTCGCCTCGTCGCTAAAGGTTTTACTCAAACTGAGGGTCTCGATTATCATGACACCTTTAGTCCAATTATTAAAATGACCACTATCCGCCTCCTTCTATCCATAGCTGCCACCAAAAACGGGTTCCTACACCAACTCAACATTAACACGGCCTTTCTCCACGGAGACATAGATGAAGACGTATACATGAAAATTCCCCCTGGGCTAATTGTTTCTAGTACAGACCTCGTTTGCAAACTCAAACGATCTTTATATGGGCTCAAACAAGCGATCCGACAATGGAACGATAAATTAACCACCACACTCACATCCTTAGGATTCCTTCAGTCCAAATCTGATTACTCTCTCTTCACCAAAACTACTAATATATCGTTTACTGTTGTTCTCCTATATGTTGATGATTTGGTTCTTGCAGGTAACGACATGAGTGAAATCAATGAATTAAAATCGGTCCTGGACAAGACCTATAGCATCAAGGATCTGGGTCACCTCAAGTATTTTCTAGGATTCGAAGTTGCTCGTAATTCTACAGGCATTTCACTCTGCCAACGCAAATATTGCCTGGATGTTTGGGAACAAATAGGTCTTTTGGCTGCTAAATCAGCCTCAACACCTATGGACCCTAATCATGCTCTGTGTTCTGATTCTGCTAAAACGATCCTCGATCCTACGAAGTTCAGAAGTCTTATAGGTAAATTAATATATTTAACCAACTCTCGGCCTGATATTAGCTTTGCTGTTTGCAGATTGAGCCAACACCTCACTGCTCCTACTGAACTCCATATGCAAGCGGCTTTTCGCATTATGCGCTACCTAAAGACTGCTCCAGCACTTGGATTGTTCTTCCCTTCCAACAACAACCTAAACATCACAGGTTTTTCTGATTCCAATTAGGGAGCTTGCCCTCTGACGCGCCGCTCCACAATTTGCTTCTGCTTCTTCTTAGGAACCTCTCTTATCTCATGGAAAAGCAAAAAATAGCATACAGTATCTCGTTCGTCTTCCGAAGCTGAATATCGCGCATTGGCCAACACTACTTGTGAAGCTATTTGGTTACACTCTCTGATTGCAGACTTCAATATCAGGATTCCACTTCCCATTATCATTTACAGTGACAATAGAAGTGCTGTGCAAATAGCTACGAATCCCGTCTTTCACGAACGAATGAAACACATAGAAATTGACTGCCATGTGGTTCGCGACAAGATTCAAGAAAAAACCATTAATTTAATGCCAATTGATTCTGCCAACCAAGCTGCTGACATCTTCACCAAATCTCTTCATTATGGGCCTTTCACCACTCTTGTTAGCAAACTTGGATTGATAGATATCCACTCTAGTTTGAGGGGGGCTATTAAATTAGTATTAGCCTTTTATTTTGTTACTAGCCGTTATAGTTGGTTCCTATTAGTTAGGAGACTAAGTCTTCTCTCTTAGGCTATTGAATGCCTTTTCTTTTCCATTTGTAAATCAAGTCTTCAAGATAATAACATTTTTCTATTATGAAGCTTCTTCTTTAAAGCAATAATGCATTGCCAGATTAATATGATAACATATTGCACAAGCACTAACGCAAACACAATACACAAGTTCTACAGAAATTTGAAATATTGAATATAACACATAATTGGTGTTACAAGAATATCGTACAACAACATAAAATAATACCATACAAGAGATAATCAACGAAAAAAGAAAAAAAAAAGCTACTAGTAAACTACCATGGAATAAAAGTTACGAATCAACGTGAGACTCTGAACCATAAGTTTGATTTTATTTGATTTTATGTATTATCTCAAATTATATTGATATTTAAAAACTTTAATGTTGTTGTTGCCATCTCTTGCTGCTTTGTTATCAGTAACAATAACCCCATAATGCAAAAATCATGCCCTATGGTGTTAGTGTATTTTATTTTCCTCACCGCATGTGCATTTTAATATGTATTACATTTTAGTGTGAACAGAGCTAAATATTTTTTAGTTTTATTTTCAGAAAAAAAAATTTAGAGAGAGAAGCTTCCCCCTCTCTCTAGGTTTTCTCCGGCCTTCCATTCTGGTTTTTTCATCGGAGTTGCCTTCTTCATTTGCCATTTTTTCTTGCGAAGGTATGATTTTGGCTTTCTAATCTTCTGATTGTCAGTTTTCTTGTGGTTTCTCTTGGGGTGATGGAGTGGGTTCATCCTAAGAAGAGGATTTTTAGCAACTTTGTAACGAGATGGGATGTTTTTCCGGAGGGGAGAGCTTGGTGTAGGGGAGTGGATAGCAAGCTTTCTTCTGTCTATTTTTTGGAATTTCCAGATAGAGTCAAAGCTTCTGATTTTTTTGAACTCTTTGGTTGTGTTGGTGATATTGTGGAGGTTGTGATTCCACCAAGGAGAAATAAGCTGGGGAAAAGGTACGGTTTTGCCAGATTCAAAAATGTGGAAGATTTGAGAAGTTTAGCTATAAAGCTAGATAATATCATGATAGAGGGCAAGAAGATTCATGCTAATCGTCCCAGATTTGAAAGGAAAGAGGGAGGTAGTAGAAGTTTTTTGAATGCTTCCAGATTTCAGAATTTTCATCGCCAGCAAGAACCGAGAAGGGCAATTCCATTGAAGAATAATTGGTTATCAGAAAGGAGCGGAAAGAAATCATATGTGGAGGCGGTAGGAGGTAAAGGGAGCAATCCTTGTTCTGAAGTTAATCCAGTGGGGGTTTTTGAAACTGAGGAATGTTTTTTAGAGAAAATGAAAAAAGCTTATATAGGTGTGGTAAAATCTCCGGGAATGACTTATATTGTCCACTATTTCTTTGAGATGGAGGGCCATTTTTCTATAAAAATTACACCGCTCGGAGTGAATATGTGTTTGTTGGAGGAAGACGAAGAGAGGGAGATTCTCGAACTGATTAAAGAAGGTGAAAAGTGGTGGAAACAATGGTTTCACATCATATGGCCATGGGCGGAAAGTGACGTTGACAACGATAGGGCTGTATGGTTGCGTTTATATGGGATCCCTGTGCAGGCTTGGCAACTGGATTTTTTCATCAAGATTGCTAACTCGTTCGGTGAGTTTCTGTGTGTGGATGAAGATACCTCGAATGAAGCTACGAAGGATGTCGGGAGAATTATGATTAAGGTGTCGTTCTCATTTTTGGTAAAGGACTCGATTTTGGTATCGATTGATAAGAAAGTTTTCAAAATTCTGGTTCGTGAGGATATCTACGGTCCTATGCGTTTTTAACCGGCAGCTTCCCACAAATGCAAGTCGGCTTCAGAATCTTACGGTTACGATTCGGGGTGGGATAAGGAGGGGGACATTCAGTGAAGAAGAAGGTTCCTTAGGTTATCCTGTTGGAGGAGACATGGAGGATGGTTGCTTTTTCTTTCTGGGGAATAACTACGACGACAGTGAGAAAATACAGAAAGATTATTGTCCAAAAGGTTATAATAAGGGTAGAAAGGTAAATTCAGTAAGGCAATCAGAAGGTACGGTGGGTTCAGATCTTGAAAAGGAGGAACGAGGTTACGTGTTTGACGAGGCAATCAAAGCAACAAAAGGCAAGGTTTGCAGTTCTTTGAAAAAAGTGAGGAATAAAGTAACTGTACCTGAGGCAATGCTTTCGGATGATACAAGTGTGGCATGTTCAGTAGAGCCTCTACCTACTTTGTGCACAAATAAAGAGGACTCTTCTAAGGTTGCTTCTCTCTCTTCTAATTCATTATACCGCGCGGTAGGGGAATTCTTTTCTAAAGGCATGAAGTATAAAAGTTTATATGCTCTTGGTGGGCCCTCAAAGTATAAAAAAAGGAAAAATAAGTCTAATTTTAATTCTGTTACTGGTAAGGTGAATATTTTCGAACCAGGACCTTCAAGGAAGGTTGTAGTTACAAATTCCCAATCTAAATTAGAGAACCTGTAGCTTCTTTTTCTAAAGGGGCTTTAGGTGGCCAGGATTATGGTTTAAACTCTGGTGAGTCTGATATTGTCAGATGTAACCAAAGAATGCTGGATTATCTGGATTCTAACTTGGGAGATAAATTATGGAAAGCAATCTCCGATCTAGGGGTTGTGAAAGGAGATTCGAAAAGTGATTATAAACTTCAATTGGAAGTTTTGGAGAAGGAAGACAAAAATAGAGCATACGGAGGGAAGGCGATTTTAAATGTGTTGAAATGATTTTAGGAACTTTAAATATTCGAGGAGGGGGAAGTAGAGTAAAGAGGAGCAGAATTTCACAGTTTATTTCTAAAGGCAATTTCGATATCTTTATGATCCAAGAAATTAAGATTCAAGATATGTCCGATTCTTTAGCTAGGAGTTTTTGGAAGAGTCAATTGATTGAATATCCTTTTTCCAATTCGGTTGGTTCCGCTGGTCGTTTGTTGTTTCTATGGAAGGTTGGTTGCTGCGATGTGATATGTAGTTTCAAAGGTGATAGTTTCTTGGGTATCAAGGTTAGAAGTAATCATGAAGTGTATTATTTTCTGAACATCTATTCTTCGTGTGATATTGTTTTGAAGCGTAGCTTATGGAGAAGGTTATTGGATTTAAAGGCTAGTAAGATGGATGGAGAGTAGATTTTTGGTGGAGATTTTAACGTGGTGAAATGCTTTAGTGAACGAAAGGGTTGTACGGCGAGAAGTAGGAATCCGGAGTGGGACGAATTTGCGAAGTTTATTTCGAACAGTGAGTTGATTGATGTGCCTTGTAAAGGGAAGATGTTCTCTTGGTATGGTGGAGTAGGAGGGGCGTGTAGTAGGATTGATCGTTTTCTAGTGTCGGAAGGTACCATTGATTGGTGGGGGTGGTGGGTCAATTCATTGGTTTGAGAGATGTTTTGGATCATTGTCCAATTTGGCTTATCATTGATAAATCAAATTGGGGTCCAAAGCCATTCAAGTTTAACAACGAATGGTTTGAGTATAAAGATTTCATTCCTTTTGTTGAGAAGGAATGGTGTAGGTTGGAGGTGGAGGGTAGAAGTGATTTTGTTCTTAAAGAGAAGTTACGGCTACTTAAAGAGAGGCTTAAATGGTGGAATTATAATATCTTTGGGAAGATTGACTTGGAGATTGAGGAGAATGTTGTCAAAATCAATGAGGGCGATGATGTAGGGCATAATCTTTGCGTAGGTGATTTGAAGGAAAACAGAAGGGCGTGTCGTAATTTTTGGTTGAAACTCAAGATAAAGGAGAATATGTTAATTCAAAAATCGAGACTTAAGTGGATTAATGATGGAGATTCTAAGAGTATATTTTTTCACCGTGTTGTGAAAGAAAGAAGGAGACGTAATTTCATTGGGTCTTTTAAACCGGATAGTGGAAATGTTGTTTCGGTAGAGGAGGTTAAAGATGAGGTTAGGTTGCATTTCGCGTCTAAATTTGTTGAACCGGATTTGGAGAGGCCGGTTCTTGAAGGGCTCCCTTTCAATTCTCTTGATTTTTCCGATAGGTTGTCTCTTGAAGCTCCTTTTTTGTAAAGTGAGATTAAGGCGGCAGTTTGGGGGTGTGACGGATCGAAGAGTCCGGGTCCGGATGGTTACACTTTCTTATTTATTAAGAAATGTTGGTTCTTCTTGAAAGATGATTTTACTAAGTGTTTTGAGTTTTTTCATTCCAGGGCGATTTTGTCTAGTGCTTTTAGTTCTTCTTTATTAACTTTGGTTCCTACATCTTCAAATCCTTTGGGTTTCGGTGATTTTAGACCTATTTGTTTAGTCGGTTGCATTTATAAAGAACTATCCAAACTTTTAGCGGTTATATTGAAAGTGGTGTTAAAATCTATCATCTCTAAAAATCAAAGTTCTTTTGTTCTGGGGAGACAATTGCTTGATGGTGTGTTAGTGACCAATGAGATGGTGGATTTTGCATCTAAGGAAGGGAAAGAGTGCTTGCTTTTCAAAGTGGATTTCGAAAAGGCTTATGATAAAGTCTCTTGGAGATTTCTTAAGTTTATGCTTAGGAAGATGGGTTTTGGTGAGATTTGGATGAAGTGGATGGAGGCCTTGATTTTCTCTAGTAAAATGTCGGTTTTGGTTAACGGTAGTCCAACTAAGGAGTTTGTGGTTAAGAGAGGTTTGAGACAAAGAGATCCTCTTTCTCCGTTCCTTTTTGTGATTGTGGCGGAAGGGTTGAGATGCATGGTGCGTAAGTCCGTTGAGATTGGCAATTTCAAGGGATTTAACATTAATGGGAATTGCTTTGTGGACATCCTCCAATTCGCGGACGATAATTTGTTGGTCGGTGAGGGAAGTTGGAAGCATCTTTGGGTGATTAAAGCGGTGCTTAGGGGCTTTGAGTTGGTGTCAGGTTTGGGTATTAATTTTCACAAAAGTAAGTTAATCGGGGTGAATATTAATCCTAATTTCTTGGATGTGGCTTTTTTTTTCTTTCTTGTAGAAAGGATGTTAATAAGTTTTCTTTTCTTGGTAGTCCTATTGGATGTTACTCTAATAAGGAAACGATGTGGTCAGGATTGATATCGAAGATGGAAAGGAGATTATCTTGTTGGAATAATCGCTTGCTTAGTTTTGGAGATAGATTAACTATTTTGAAATCGGTATTGTCTAGTCTCTTTATTTTTATGCTTTTTTTATAAAGCTCCGAAGAAGGTAGTTAACAATATTACTTCGTTACAAAGTAATTTTCTTTGGGGAGGTTCGGTGGAGAAGAAGTGCATTCATTGGGTGAATTGGAATGAGGTGTGTCTTCCGGTTGATAGGGGAGAGCTCCGTATTCATAGGATTGATGATTTTAATATTTCCCTCCTTCACAAATGGAGGTGGAGGATTTTATCGGAATCAAAATCTATTTGGTTGGAAGTATTGAAGGCTCCTTATGGAGATATTTCTTTGCAAATGGTGAGGCCTAACGGTGTATTTTCAAAGGTTAGATTTTCATCTTCGTGGTGGAGGGAGATCACTAAGTTAGCTACTTACTATCCGGAGGATTTATTTGTTTCAAATAGTAATTTTGAAGTAGGCAATGGTTTTTCCACATCTTTTTGGCATTCATTTTGGCTTAGGGATTTTTGTCTTAGGGATAAATATCCTAATTTATATAATGCTTCTCTTCTTAAGGATGTGTCCATTGCTTGTATGGGAGGTTGGGATGGTGATTTTTGGAAGCGGGGGTGCTTAGGAGTGGCTGGAATCGAAATTGGCAAGGAGCAGGTTGGATCCGCTACTGCCCAGGAATTGCTGGTTGTTCCCGCCCAGCTCCATGTGGTTGTTTTGTCTGCGGCTGGCCGGGACAACATTTCTTGGCGACCGGACGTCAGAGATGGATTCTCGATAGGTAGTTTTCGGCGTATTTCGGGTTTATTTAGGATCCCTTTTGGCCCTGTTAATAAATTTGATGAAGCTTTCAATTTGGTTTGGAAGATGAAAGTTCCTTTGAAGGTTAGAGGTTTTGCTTGGAGGTGTTTGTTAAAAAGAATTCCTACTAAGTATTCCTTCTCTTTGAGAGGGTGTTTTTTTTGGGGATGGTAATCTTGATTGTGTTTTTTGTTGCAATTCTATTGAATCGGTAGATCACTTAATTTTGAATTGTAGCGTCTCAAAGTTGATTTGGAAGGAGGTGGCAGAGTTGATCGATTTGAACGATTTTGACTCCAATAATTTGAAAGAGAGTTTTTTGCTTTGGAGTAGATATGGTAATCGGATGAGAATGAAGAGAGGGAAGGAGGGTTGTGTTTGGCTAGCAACTACTTGGTATATTTGGTTATTGAGAAATGGCATCATTTTTAGAAATGACGCTTGGAATGTTTTGGACATAATGTGGAGTATTAAAGCTTTGGTTTGAAGATGATCGTTCATCGGAAAGATTACTCAATCCAATTGTAATTTCTATGAATTTAGCAAATTCTCTTTGTTATATTTATCTTAAGTTTCAATTGGGGTGTAATTTTCTTTGTCGAGTTTTGTTCTCGCTTTTTGTAAGAAAGTTTGAGAACCCTTAGTTCTCTTATTCAATATAATCCTTGCTTATAAAAAAAAAATTTAATCCTTGCTTATAAAAAAAAAATTTAGGAATCAACCTGTTGACACGATTTTTTGTTTCCAGTCGTTGGAATTATGTTAGCATCAACCTCATTTCCATTAACTTGTTGTGAAAATGAATCAAATTCCATGTTAGTAGTGGGGGGAAACGATCGAATTGGAATAGCAGACATTGTTTTGAATGGAGCAAATAAAATTGAAAAAAAGAGACATTTTTTTATTTAAAGCCGTATATGAAGAGTTTGTTTGGAAGAAAGACAAGGTTTTAAATACAATAATCCGGCTAATAGTTTCAAAATAAAATATGGTTTCTTTTTGTTTTGGAATAAATGGTATATTTGTTATGAATAATATTTTTCATTATAATGACTTATATAAGATTATTATTGAAAAGGTTGTCAAGTCAAAGGCCTTTTATAACATTATTATAAATATATAATATAATTAATTACATATTATATTTTTTATAACATTATTACAAATATATAATATAATTAATTACGTATTATATTTTTTTAGATTATGTTGGTCAAGTCAAGGGTTTTAAATACTCTTCACTTTTTTTTAACAAATAAAATATTGTATTATAAATGAAAAAATAATTTAAAAAATAATAATAATCACTATTTAATTAATTTAATATTATTTCACAAATATTATAATTAACTAAATTTTACTAATATAATTTAATTAGTTCTACTCTCCACACCATCAAGATTTACACAATTGCTCACACACACCCAACACCTTCCTCAAGGTCTAGTCTTAATGTCACTACCCCACACCCAGGGTATCCCCAACCGCAACAAAACACACATAATCACATACACATACACAACATCATACTATTATTATTAGATATGGGTGTTACATCACTACTACGAAAACCTCATTTAACGACGCCAGGTTTACCACGGTTTCGTATCCCACCGTTGTAACAGGATTAAAAATTTATAACGCCATATTTAACGACGGTTGTATTACATAACCGTTGTAATACAAGTTGTGTAACAAGCTTCGATTCCCAGCTACTATATATTTTTTCCATATTTTTACATTTTAACAGGCTTGTATTAGAAGACCGTTGTAATACATGTATCACGCTTCGATTCACAGCAATGTATTTTTTGTCATATTTTTAGATTTTAAACATGTATTAATTTTTTAAACATGTCTAACGCCATGTAATGTATGATGTATATTCCCAGCAATGTATTCTTTAGTATTTTTAAGTGCAATAGAGTATATATATAACTTTAAAAATAAAATTGTAAGAGATGAACATATATAGAGATAATTTTTTTTTAATATTCCATTGAGAGTACATTGATAAACATATTACATATCAAGTTCATTGTCAGAGCCCATAGCATAAAATGCATCTTCATAATCTAGACATCTCTCCTCACTCCCCTCATCGGAATCATAATATACAGGCCTCCTTTTCTTCTTTATCTTCTTCTTCTTCGGCTTCTTCTTCTTCTTCTTCTTACCCTTCCTTACCCTTAAGGCATCCTTGAAGTTGGCAGTTGCTGGTTGGACGACCTCCTGGATTGGCGCCTGACGTTCCTCATTGAGGTTTCTAGGATTCTCATTTGTTGAACTCATTGTTACGAAGAATATATTATTTAGATATGTAAAATTGTCTATTTATAGATGAGGTTGAAGATGAAAAGACTGGTAGTTTAATGCTTGTAATGATGATAACTTGTAAACCGTTCATATTCTGGAACGATATTTTCTTGTAAACCGTTCATATGTTGGGAAGTTCAACGGTTAATAATATTACGACGGTTATAAGTAATGATCGTAGCGATATCACTTATAATCCAGGCGTAATTTTAGGGAAATGTTGTTGCCTGGTATCGAACCTTGTACCACGTATAAGGGGTATCGCTACGGTTATTATAACTAACCGTTGTGATATTATTAAATTAATATATAATCTATCATAACGGTTATTTAAGAAAACCGTTGTGAAAAATTTACCTATATAAGGGAATTAACTTTCCCTTTTTGAGAGTCGCTCCGTTTCCTTCACAACGAAACCCTAGCACCCAAACTTCATCTTTTTTTAGAATCTGCGAGAAGAAATACAAGAAGTATGAAGCTTTTGATTTAAGCTTCTTCCTCCTTGTAGTTCTTCTTGCAGAATCTAAAACTAGATGAACATGGTGATGATGCTGGCGGTAGCAAGCGTAATGTACATATTGTTTATGGAAAATAAGGCAGTCTTCTACTTCAATCTTTTAGTTAGATAGTTCCCATTATCCCGTTTGCTTCATGTTGTTTTTGTTGATTGTTCTCATTTTGTGCAGATTCGACTTCAATGCTTCACAAGCAAGGTGAACTTCATTGTAATGGTACAGTCCCACTTCTTAGGGTTTTGTTTCAACTTTTGGTTGTTTTGTTTTGAATACTAACTAATTTTCTTCATTGCTTCCCACTTCTTAGGGTTTGTTTCACATGGTGATGATGATGGTGGTACATATATATATGAATTCATTCTGATAAGGTACATATATATGAATTCATTCTGATATTGTATATGAAATTTAGTTTATTATATACTATTGTCGTACCTCGAAAAATACGATCCTCGCGATGGACGCGGAAAAAAACTGTTCGAAACAGAGTCGCCACCGAACTTTATTTATCCCAAAAGAGGGAAAGGAAAATATCGAGAAAACCTTTGAAAGGGATAAGAAAATGTTCATCGCAACCAAATTTGGGTTCGGGAGTCGGTTACGCAAAGGGAAGGTGTTAGCACCCTCTACGTCCGTTGTACTCAACGGGAACCCCTTGATTCGATTCGGGAGAAAAGTTAACTTGGTTTGTTTGTTTTCTTCTTAGGTAATATTGTTTTCTAAGGGGGGAAATGGATGGTTTTTTATTAGTGTGCTCGGCAAGGATGAAGATCCTTGTGCCTACGTATTCTCTCGTGCAATGGGAAAGTCAGAGCATTCGTAGTTCGTGGGACTACGGTTGGTTCGTGTTTTTTAAATGAACGAGTGTTTAATTTGCATTCTAACTGCTAAACGTTGGCTTGTTTGCTCGTCAAGGGAGGCTGAAGCACTAGTTCATATGCGCGGAAGAATGGACTAAACAAAGTTCTTTTTGTGAAAGGTTGTTTGAGTTGGATTAAGTGTGTTAAAGGTTTGATTGAGAAAAAGGTTTGATTTAGACGTGTTTTTAGGGTTTTGTTCGCACAGGGACGAGAGGATGAGGTTCGATTAATTAAGTATTTTGAGGGAGAATGACGATTATTCGATAAACGAGACGTCGGCCTCGCAACCAATTAATCGGGGCATTACTGAGATGCTAGATCTCAACGACACTTTTTTCATTCGATTAATTACGAAATTGTGTTTGTTGGACAATGGGCTTTTTGTCCATGTAATTAGGGCGAGTGTTTTGGGAACGAAAGATCGGAATGAACACAACCCAAAGCGTGCGCCTCAAGAGCGTTCATTCAAGGGCCCAAGAAGTGCTAGACCTCAAGAGTCAACTACTTTCATAATTTGATTAGGAAAAATGATTTGAATTTAATTAGAGTATCTTAATTAGACGTACCTAATCGGATTAGGGTTTGAATGAATTAAAAGTTTTTTTGGGAGGATTTTGTGATTTAGTAGGATTGGAAGTTTTTAAGTTTAGGGATGGAAGATCGAAACGATCACCACCCAATGCGTGCGCCCCAAGAGCGATCGTTCAAGGACCCAAGGAGTGCTAGACCCCAAAAGCCCACTACTTCCATGGTTAATTAGGAAAATGTTTAAGAAGATTGATTTAAATATTTTAATTAAGAAAAAAAAATCTAAGCATTTTAATTTTGATTATGATTTTAATTTTTAGTTAGAAGAGTATTTGTGAAAAGGTTAGGTAAACATTTTAGATTTAAATTATGACCTTTACGTCAAGAAAATGTTTTTAAAGGTTGAGTGCTTTGGTTGGATTAAAATATTTTTAATTATTTTAGAAATGGAAGACGGAACGATCACAACCCAAGGCGTGCGCCCCAAGAGTGATAGTTCAAGGACTCAAGGAGTGCTAGACTCCAAAAGCCCACTACTTCCATAATTAATTAAGAAAATAGTTTAAAAATATTAACCTAAATCTTTTATGATTTAAGTTTAAAAAAAAATATTTGTAGAGATTAAGTAATGTTTTTTTTAATTGGTTAAGAAAATATATTTTTTAGGATTAAGTATTTTGATTACGATTTGAATGGATTAAAAGTTTTTAGAAACAAAAGACGGAACGATCACAACTCAAGGCGTGCGCCCCAAGAGTGGTCGTTCAAGGACCCAAGAAGTGCTAGACCTCAAGAGCCCACTACTTTCATTATTAATTAGAAAATAGATCTTAATGTGGTATTTAATTGGGAATTAAACAGTATAGGCATCAAAATCAAGATCAACAATTAATCAAGAATATCCAAACAAAGTGCAAATTAATCTATAATTAAAAATCAAGATTAAAAGTTAGTCACCAATTAGCCTAAAAATTAATCAAAAATTGATATCTAAACCTAAGATTAATTCAAGTTAATTTCTAATCTAATTCCAATTCTAAAACCAAAACTAAATTGAAGTTCCAAATTCTAATTAAAATCTAATTCTAAAAACAAGATTAATTTTTAAAACTAAAATTAAAAGGTTAGTTAAGATTTAAAATCAAAATTAAAAATGTAATGAAAACAAATAGCAAAACATAAATTATATTTACATACTACAAATTTATTTACAGTATTTACCTTATCAAAGAAACACCAATCCAACAGAGATGTAAATGCAAAGTAAACGAATCAAAACTATGCACACTATAACGGTATGCTCATCACAACAGAGAATTATCAAGCAGGCTATCTCGACATTGTTGCTTTGATGCTTCGGTAATGATTAATGAAGACATAATTAACATATAACTTCATGCTGCCATAGAAACCATAACTAGAATTTCATGCTGCCATAGAAACTACAAACTTGAATTTGAACAATTTCAAGCATACAAATTCTACATGGCTCCAATGTCCAAGCTAAATCATAATTCACGAATGATAAAAGTGAGTAATAAATTAAATTTCACATTATCACATTTCAATTTGAAACATTCAGTAAAGTGTCACAAACTATTACAACATTCATTAATTCAATAAACTACAACCACAAAAAAATTCACTGTAACGCTCAGTAATAAAATGCCAGCACAAACAATAAAATATACACGAGAAGACACAAGGTTCGTAGAATAATTGAATCAACCACAACAACCTGTCATTTATATTTACAAAATAATAACAGTACATTGTAGAACTTAATCTGAAATGAAAATAAAACCAAAATGCAAGAATTTGACACACAAAAACTCAAAGCTATAATGTTATTCAGAGTTAACAACGTAAACAAGCGTAATACACTATAATCAACTACCGCAACCACACAAATTACACCAATATGAAACTCTGCACGGTTCTAATCACAAACAAAATGGTAGCGGTAACGATCGTAACAGCAGCACAACGTGATGTTCACCGCGTCCATACACACAAAACATAACAGCAAGCATACAAGATGAAATAGAACAAGTAATGAGTATTAGCATAATGCAATGCACTCGAAGTCGAAATCAAATCGACTCCAGTAAAATTCAGAAACAACAACCACATAATTACATACAAAATTGTGTTGGTAACAGTATGCATCAATCTATATTAGTTCAACACAAATTTAAACAGCATGTGAAAAATTAAGGTATTTGAATCTCAATTGAAACAAAACAACACCAATCTACATGATATTCATGACATTTCCAAGTTGAAAATTTGAACACTACAGCAGCTTATGATTACACAAAAAGCATGATTCAATAATTTACCGCGATGTCGACACGAAAAGCATGATTCAAGAATTTACCACAGAATTTCGACCTCGCAGCACGAGCTTGCTGTTGAAGACGAACTCTCAGCTTTCTTTCCAGCTCTCAGGATTTCGTTAGTTTATTATGAGGGCTTACAGTTTGTTACCGAAAATTAGTTGTGCGCGAAGAGATGGTTTGGATGATTGACGGAGGTGAAGATAAAACGACGGATATGAGATTTGAAAGATGCTCAGACAAGGTTTGGCGGTGAGCTTTTGTGGAGGAGTTACAGAGTATGATGTTTGGGGTTTGATGTTGATGAAAACCACGGCGGAAATTCAATGGAGCTTTGCATGATGTGATGAAGAAGATGATCAAAGGAGAGGCTCGTTGATGAGATCACGGAAGATGACGTTGTGCGGCGCCGTTTTCTTCGATTTCTCCAGATTTTGTTTTCTCTTTTTTTTTAGAACCAGCGCCTCCCTCCCCCCTTTATAGCTAGGTCAACCTTCCTTTTTTTTATGAGTTTGACAAAAATGTGGTATGGGCTTAGAAAAAAAGGATATGGACTTAGTATGTGACACTTGAATTAAACAAAATGGCCATGAATTAAATTGAAAATTGAATTGTCACATGGATCTAGAAATGGATTTTTTGCAATGGATAATGGAAATGGTTATAAAAATGGATATGAGTATTAAAAATGGATAATGAAATAATATTAAAAATGGAATTGGATATTGGAAATGTGTATATTTATGAATAGAAGAAAAAGATAGGTGAATTAAAAATGAAAATGGACAAATGGATTGGATATAGATATGAATGGTGTAATGGATAAAATGAATTTGGTCATAGAAAGAAAATGGATAGCAAAAAAGATAAAAATGGATATTGGATAAAAAAATGGTTTAAGGTGAAAATGAGGGTGTGACAGATGAAAGTTATACACAGGTAGGACAAATTTGGGGTATGACAACTATGTATATCGTTTGTTTCACTATCCTTTTATTGAAAATGCAATCAGTTAAATTGATATAGAACATTATAATCTGAAAATTAAGATGTATTTGAAAACCAACCTTTATCATGTCAATGTTTTCCGAATTGCATCATTTCATTCAGCACATTTAATGTTCCTTAACATGAAATTTATGGTCCAATGATCCGTTTGCCTCAATTCATCGATATCTTTTATTATAGTTTACCTCATCATCGTCACTAATCGCCGTGGTTGTTAAGATCATGATCATTGTTATGATGATAAAATCGTGGTGATTTTTGGCGATGATGAGGTAAACTATAATAAAAGATATCGATGGATTGAAGGAAACCGACCATCGAACCATAAATTTTATGTTAAGGAACATAAAATGTGCGGAATGAAATGGATGCAATTCAGAAAACAGTGGTGTGTTTAAGTTGGTTTTCAAGAATAGTTTAATTTTCTGATTATATAGTTTTTTACCAATTTTAATGGTTGTATTTCTTTAATTAGGTGGATGGTAAAACACGCAATATACATTTGTATTTAATAAACTAAGGGTACATTCCACAACGGTTGAGACAAATAATCGTTGTGATAGTTAATATATATGACAATGGTTCATACTGATAACCGTTGTGATAGTTAATATATATTACAACGGTTAAAATACCTAACCGTTGCAATATATCGCGCGCTTCCAGAATATAACAACGGTTTCCAGACCGTTGTAGAAACGGCGAACTTACAACAACAATCTACATAACAACGCCTTCGCCCGCGTCATTATATGTCATTCCCAACCGTTGCAAAATGGGTTTTTCGTAGTAGTGCACGTTACAACTGTAATCTTACTATCATTATTAGGGGTTCATCGGTTGGATACCGTAGGGAGTACCAGACCTCCAAGAAGTCAGCCTATATCTCTGAGAATTACAAAGGCAAGAATCCGATGACTAAATCCTAATGGAGAAGGGAGCAAAGGAGAAGAAAGGCAGAAATGAAGGCTAAAGAAAATCAGAAAGCTGAATCAAGCACCAATTTGCCTGCTGAAAAGAATGAGAGAAAGGAGGTGAAATCCATTGAAAAGAAGCCTATAGAGGGGAAGGTGTTTTCCAATCAAGAAAAAGAGGCTAAAAAAGAGGGTGATTGATCGATCGCTGAGGACGAGATGCTTACTGATGACTTTGATACAAATTCATAAGCATATTTGGATATCATGGTTAATGTAGTATCTGTGTTACTAAGGGAGTTCGACCAAATTACTGAGGTCGAAGAGCTGGAGGATAATACTGACATAGAGATGGCCACCCATAGGCCAGTTAGTTACTTTGTTATGAACAACGGTTGTGTAGAAGAATAGAACGCGTTCTTTGAAAGACCTAATGAGGCTATAAAAAGTCATTTAAAGCATCTCTTTATCACAGGGAAAATTGAAGATGTGCCAGTCAACAAGATCTTGGTGGATTGCGGTGCAGTAGTAAACCTGATGCCGCATTTCATGTTATGAAAAATAGGGAAGTTCGACACAGACACGAAGCCACACTATGGTGTTGTCCAACTATGAAGGAAATGTTGGCACAACATTGGGAGTGATTCAAGTCGACTTGATGGTAGGAACAATAACAAGACCGACGATGTTTATGGTTGTGGAGACTAAGGCTAATTATAACTTATTGTTAGGAAGTGAATGAATTCACGGCATAAGAGTCATGCCATCATCAATGTATAAGAGGATTACCATCAGGCGAACAGATGGTATTGTGGAAAATATCGAAGCCGATCAGAGCTATTTTATGGCTTCAGTTAATCATGTCGATAAATGAAGTTTCGACAAAAATTTGGCTAATATTGCTCCTTGCAATCCAGCCAGTTTTGCATTTACTCCAGATGATAATGCATATTGCTCTTTGTACCTGTGTTGAAGATTAATTCGGGGGGTGTTTTATCGTATCCACATGGATTGCGTGATATCAATGCTTGTTGTTCAATAGTTTATCATTTTAAGTAAAGGATTTTCAAATGATTCTTTGTTTTGTAACATAAGTTTATAGCAAAGATGTTGTAAGTTTTAGAAAAGCATGTCAAGACTAGATTTCGCTAATCCTTTTCATACGTATCCGATTAATCAAGCATATGAAATTAGTTTCGATCAATACAATCGCGTATCCTCGCAAATAAGTTTATGTCTAAAGCAAATTCGTGAGTATTGTTGTTTAAATCATTAGATGATGTCTCACGCTAACAATCGAAATAAAAAACGTTAAGATCGATACAAAGCGAATATTAAACCCCAAATCTATATCTAGAGTTTGGTTCTTAAGAGATGAAGATATTAGGTCAAGATTTGGAAATTCTATGTCTAGAGTGATTCAGACCACAAATATACCATTAAAAACGAACAACTTCATCATATATTGATCATCAACCTTGTTCATATACAAAAGATCAAAATAAATACATACGAGCAAGATTAACTACCTCTAATCTTGACACAAAATGTGTTTAGCTACACATATTCATGGTAGCTTATTTCACAAGTTTCGTGAGGAGAATAAAAAGCATCTGCGTCGAATAATCGAGATCGGATGCAAATCCATCTTCTCTATGTGAAGAATCTCTCTTAGATGAAGAAATATCAGAAAAATAGGGTTTGGTGTGATAAAGTGAAGTTATGATCCCAAAAAATTCACAAAATACATTTATAGTACACCTGAAACCTGACACGTTCACACTGCGAACTTTGAAATGGCACCTGAAGTGCCTTCTGATAAGCTAAACCGCCTCAGAAATTCTGCATAAGTTCGCAATGCGAACTTTTGTTCGTAAAGCGAACTATTCGGCTACAAGTTCGCAAAGCGAACTTAGGCCCCTTTTGCTTCTGCCATATCCAAAGTGTCCTTCGTCAGGTCTTAGCAAAGCGATGAAACAGCGAACCTTCGCTGGAAATTTCGCAAGGCGAACTTTAGTTCCTTTTCCTACTGCCATAATTCTAGGACCATTCGTTGGGACTTCGCCAGCTGTTCGCAAAGCGAACATTCGCTGGTAAGTTCGCAAAGCGAACTTGCTGATGTTTTCTTCCTTTCTTTGGCAACTTAGATCCTTTCTTATGTCTTACATCTTTGATCAGTTAGTGCCTTTTCTAGCACAATAACACACATATTACAAGCACCAAAGGTATATTCACAATGTTTGAAGAATAACAACAATTCATGAGTAAAATCCACAATTAGACATAAAAGAATTGAAAAATGTCAAGTATCGAATAGAAATATTAGTCATGTTTGACATCTAACAAACTCTCCCCAACTAACTCCTAGTTTGTCCTCAAGCAATGTATGCCTCTATTTGAAAATAAGAGGATTTGCTCAAGCATTTGAATCAACCAAGAAAAGATAAACGACTCAAACAAGCAACAATTGTAGACAAGCAACAATTACATATTCTTAAAATAGAACAATCCAAAAGAACTTGATTCTTAAACAAATATCAAATAATGTTTCAAGTAACAACTAAACTCTCATGCTCATATCACTCTAACACTCCTCTTCGAAAAAGAATTGAAGGAAATTAACGCGTTTGCAACCTCGGGACAATTTCACTCATCTGACAAATAATGCAAATACAAAGCAATTCATACAATATCTAATCGATCACATAAGAAATCATGGAAGCAAAAAGATCACTAAGGGCTTTTAAGGTTGTAGCTTGGTCGGGTTAACAATAAAGGGACATTTCTAAAGGCCATTGAATCGAAATTAACTGTAACACCCATATATAAAACTCATACATCAAAGCATAAATGTTATATATGAATCCAAGTGTTTGGTACTGAAACACCATAAGCTCCTAGTTAACACATTATATATATTACATGCCCCAAAATACAACAACAAAAAATTCTAAAGGCATAATATACATAAGATGTTCAAAAGATAAAAACTAAGAACTAGATCAACAATGATCTCAAAATAAACTCCCCTACGGAAGCTAGCCATTAACAAACAAGGAAAATATCACACGACCTTATCCTTACCCTTCTCGGAACCTGAGGCACCTGAAATACATCAACAACGTGGGGTGAGATACATCAAATCTCAATGAGTTCCCTATCTTATGGATTCTCTCGGATAAATAAGGTTCTACCAATCCTAACTCAAGTCCAGGGAAAAGGGAAAAGGACCCTTGATTTCACACTTTATAATTCTCACACTATATGGAAACATGACATTAGTTCATTAACTCACAACATCACTAATCGATAACCATACCAAGACATCTCATCTTCTCGTCCGCTTCTACGTCTAGAAGGCGACCCGAGTCATAGATCCTTGTAGTTACTTGGCATACGAATTGGATTCGGGATCATCGGCCTGTTAACCGTGAACCGTCACTTCTCATGGCCTGTTAACCATCACAAGTCTCTACCCATATCATAAGCTCCAATCATACTACACGTAGGGAATCAAACCTACCAAGTAATTGTGTACCTGTTTCAGAGAAGCTCGAGACCCATGAAACTACACTCAAAATATTCCGGTTACAATTACATGATCACATACAACAAATACGATTGTATTCGACAATCACAAGACTACACCGCCTTAAGGCCTCTCTTGCCTTTTCACAACCCCAAAGGTTAACCACATGTTCCATACTAGTGTTCACTCTCAACTAGGCCAATACTCAACAAGGATGTATCTTCCAACAACACGTGCCCGAGCCTCGCCATCTAGAGTTGTCTACAATTTCTAGTTCCTTACTAGATTCTCCTATAGTTCAAGTTTGAGGTTTCCTCACTCTTCCTATATCGTTTTCATATTTGCATGCATTTTCACTTACAATCATGTTAAACAATAATAGGATAGGCAAGACATGTCATAATTGCATAGTAGAATAATATATAACAATGAAAACATAAATATATCACTTTTGGAACTTTCTCGATTATTTAATCAGTCAGTAAAATCGACATATTTCGTCTCCATTGCATAGAATATTTCCTCGGCTTTACATCGATATAAAGAATGATCGAATAAGATAAACGAGTCGAAAGTTATGAATTTTCTCGTTTTGGAAGAAAACTTTAAGTCCTAGGTCGCACTAAGCGCGCCCCTGTCCGCGCTAAGCGCGCAACTCTCTGCCATCTGGGGTTGCAAGATTTCAACACCGCGCTGAGCGGGCTTCTGCGCGCTAAGCGTGCTCTGCGAAACTAAGAAAAATACCTGCTATAACAGTTGAAAACCAGCTCCTCTAAACCCTTAATACTAGTTCCAACAACCCACTAGAGGCATATTCAACCTTGAGATGAGCAAGATGAAGATGATGAGAAGATTGGGTGAAGCTTGATGAATGGATGATGATTTGTTCTTGAAGTTCTTCAAATTTCCTCATCTCCACTTTTCTCTCCTTCCTTTCCTTTCTTTCCTTTTTTCTGCTTTCCCTCTCTTTCTTACTAACTTTTTCTTTTTGTTTGGAAAATGGGAGGAAAAGGAATAAGTAGTAAACTAGTATTAGTAAATAATACTACTAAATGTCCAAAAAGTCTCTTAAGTCCAAATTAATAAAATACCTCAGAGTCAGATAATATTAATTGGATTTATTCTAAGTTCCACAGTTACTCTAATTATTTTGTCAAAAAGTTTCTCAGAGTACACTGGAATCAGTCGATCACAATGTAATATTATCCGGAGTACTAAAAATACGGGGTATTACATCGCCCCCCCTTAAATAGAAATTCGCTCTCGAATTTAAAGATTACCTGAACAAATGAGGGTAAGCATCTCACATTTCCGATTCAAGTTCCCAGGTTGCATCACCCGGATGCGTTACATCCCACTATACCTTAACGAGAGAAATGTCCTTGTTCCTTAATACTTTTGTTTCTCTTCCCACAATGCGGCTTGGTTGAGGTTTAAACGTTAAGTCTGCTTCTATTTCAACAGTATCCGGTAGAATCGGCTGAAGAGGATCTGGAGCAAACCTCCGAAGTTGAGATACATGGAAAACATCGTGCATTTCTGACAGAGAAGGCGGTAAGGCCAATCTATAAGCTACTTCACCAATCCTTTCTTGGATCTGATACGGTCCCACGTATCTCGGGTTTAACTTGCGTGACTTAAACGGTCCTTTCAATCTCAATCTAGGAGTGACTTTCAAAAACACATGGTCACCTACTTCAAATTCTAAAGGTCTCCTTCGATTGTCCGCATAACTCTTTTGTTGATCTTGTGCTTGTTTAATTTTCTCGCGGATCATTCGAATCTTTTTCGTAGTCTCTTGGATAATTTCGGGTCCCAAAATTCTATCTTCACCAACCTCCGCCCAACACAAAGGTGTTCTACATTTTCTCCCATACAATGCTTCATACGGAGCCATATCGATGCTCGCATGATAAATATTATTATAAGAAAACTCAATCAATGGTAGTAGTTCTTTCCAATTACCCTTACTTTCTAGTACACAATCTCTCAACATATCTTCCATTGTTTGTATTTTTCGTTCAGTTTGACCTTCCGTCTGAGGATGATTAGACGTGCTCAAACGCAACTCCGTACCCATAGCTTGTTGAAAAACTTTCCAAAACCTGGAAGTAAACTTCGGATCTCTATCCGACACAATATTAGAGGGAATACCGTGCAATTTTACAATTTCCGCAATAAACAACCTCGCAAGATGACTTGCCTTGAAAGTAGTCTTCACGGCTAAGAAATGCACAGATTTCGTTAGTCGATCCACGATCACCCAAATCGAATCATAACCACCTTGCGTACGGGGTAAACCTACTGCAAAGTCCATAGAAATACTATCCCACTTCCACACTGGAATGTCTAAAGGTTGCAACAACCCACCCGATTTTTGATGTTCCATCTTAACTTGTTGGCACATCCACATTCCGATACAAAGACCGCAACATCTCTTTTTATACCGGACCACCAATAGTCCTTCTTTAAATCTTGATACATCTTTGAAGAACCCGGATGTATAGTAAAAGCACCTTTATGCGCTTCTTCCAAAATCCTTCTTTTCAATGCTGCATCATTCAGAACACAAATTCTTTGGTTGAACATAATAATTCCGTCGGTAGCCTGAACAAAACCCGGTAGAAGTAACACTTCTTGTAACTTCTCATCCAATGTTTGACCTTGTTGAATCTCAACTCTTAGAGTAGAATTTACATTCAAATTTCCCATAATTACACCATCTTGCGTCCACACAAACTGAAGATTAAGATCTCTAAAATTTTCCAACAAAGCATATTCCAATACCATCAATTTCGCACTATGAACTACCTTTCGACTTAAAGCATCTGCTACCTTATTCGTTTTTCCTGGATGATACTTCAATTCTAAATCATAATCCTTTAAGTACTCCATCCACCTTCGTTGTCGCATGTTTAACTCCCTTTGGTCAAATAAATACTTCAAACTCTTATGGTCACTGAACATCTTGAAATGTACACCATACAAATAATGCCGCCACACCTTCAGTGTAAACACAACCGCCAGCAATTCCAAATCATGAGTTGGATAATTCTGTTCATGAATTTTCAAATGTCGGGAGGCATAAGCCACCACCTGGCTGCCTTGCATCAGAACACCCCCAATCCCATCTTAGAAGCATCACAAAACACTTCGTAAGAGTTGTTAGGATCAGGTATGATTAACATAGGAGCCGTTGTCAATCTTTCCTTCAACTTCATGAAAATTTTCTCACAACTCGAATCCCACTCAAAAGCAAAGTCTTTACGAGTAAGTTTCGTCACTGTTAAAGCCAACTGAGAGAAACCCTCGATGAACCTCCTATAATAACCCGTCAGTCCTAAGAAACTTCTGACTTCCGAAGCATTTCGCAGCCTCTCATAATTTATCACAGCTTCCACCTTCGACGGATCCACTGCTACACCACCTTGTGATATTACGTGACCAAGAAACTTAACTTCCGCCATCCAAAATTCACACTTGCTTAACTTAGCAAAAAGTTGCTTCTCTTTCAACACGGATAAAACAATTCTCAGATGCTCTTCACGCTCTTGTGAAGTTCGAGAATAAATAAGAATATCATCAATTAAGATTACAACAAACTGGTCCAAGTAAGCTTGAAATATACAGTTCATGTAGTCCATAAAAACAGCTGGAGCATTAGTCACTCCGAAAGGCATCACTAAGAATTCGTAATGACCATAGCGGGTCCTAAATGCAGTCTTAGGTACATCGGAACTCTTCACTCGAATCTGGTGATAACCCGACCTCAAATCAATCTTCGAGAACACACAGGCTCCTTTCAATTGATCTAATAGGTCATCTATCCTGGGCAAGGGATACTTATTCTTAATGGTGACTTTATTCAGCTGACGATAATCAATACACAATCGTATCCCGCCGTCTTTCTTCTTTACTAACAAAACTAGGGCTCCCCACGGTGAGACACTAGGTCTAAAAAAATGCTTAGCCATAAGCTCTTCCAATTGTTCCTTCAGTTCTCTCAATTCAAGCGGTGCCATCCGGTACGGAGAAACGGATATAGGAGCCGTTCCCGGTACCAGGTCAATAGAAAATTCCACTTCCTTCTCCGGAGGAAGAGAAGTGACATCTTCGGGGAAAACTTCCAAAAACTCGCAAACTACTGGAATATCCATAACTTGAAGGTCACTACTCCCTTCCTTAGTGAGAACCAAAAGAACAGATTTCTCTTCTTTGAACAAGAAATCTATCATTCCAACCGTACCTTCTAGAATTGTTATTAAGACATCTTTTGGGGTAGCATCAATAGATGGAATGATGATGAGCTTTTCTTCACACCCAATAAACACCGAATTAGCAGAAAGCCAATCCATTCCCAAAACGACATCAACTTTCTTAAGCGGTAGACAAATAAGATCAATCTCAAAACCTCTACCGTCCACAGACAAAACACAGTTTTCACACATCAACGGTATCTCAACTATTTCATCCATGGCGGTAGTGACAACCATAGGAGGAGACAAAGGAACGGACCGCAACCCAAGTCGCTTCATACATTGCATCGATACAAAAGGGTGTGTAGCTCCGCAATCAAATAGAACAAAACAAGGAAATCCATTAACGAAGAACGTACCAGCAATTAAGGAATTGTCACTCTTCTTCTTCCTTGCATCTAAGGTATAAACTCTTCCTTGTATCTGCGTCCTATTCTGAGGGCAACCTCTTTTCAGATGACCCACCTTCTGACATTGGGAACACTTTACCCCTTCAAGACTACACCTTCCAGAATGATTCTTGCCACAAGTGCGACACACAGGAGGTGTACTCGCCCTTGAATCTTGAACTTGTTTCCCTTTGAAGGATTGTTGCCTAGGCCTGAATTATTGGTTGGATCTTCCGCGATCCCCTTGATTCACTCTACTTGCAACACCTTCAGCTTGGACTTTCTTCAAACTATGCTAGGCCACATAGCATTGCCTTAAAACTTTAGCATATGTAGTAAACTCTCTCTGAGATACACTATGAGATATTTCAGCTTTTAGTCCAAACAGAAACTGGTCTATTTTCCACCTTTCATCAGGAGCATACATAGCCTGCCTAGAATAAGCAGCCATGTCCTCAAATTTCTCCGTATAACTAGCCACAGTCATACTACCTTGTCTTAATTGTTGAAATTCAAATTCTTTCTGGGTCCTCAATGAGCTCGAAAAATACTTCTCCATGAAAATAACTTTGAACTGTTCCCAAACCTTAGGCACTTCCTGAATAGCCATCAAAGCCGAAGCGCTCTCCCACCATCTCATAGCGGGACCCTTCAGTGAATGAGAAGCGAACAACACCTTGTTCTCTTCGCTGCATTGGACTATCAAGAAAATCCTCTCCATACCAGAAATCCATTCGTGAGCCTTCACAGGATCCAATCCACCATGAAATTATGGGGGATTCATGGGGATAAAATCCCGGAATTTCCCACCTTCAGCTTCTGGAGTAACTACCGTAGGATGCAAACCTCCATTCATTTATTGCACCATTTGCTGCATGAATAGATTCTGTTGCTGCTGCATCTGCTGCATAAACTGATACAGAGGAGCATTTCCATCACCGCCCGGCGGATTCGTCCCTTCAGGAGTGGTGCGGGGTCTACCACGAGTGTTTCTACGTCCTTCAGCCATGTTCCTAAAGGTTATACAAATAGGATTAAGTTGATCAGGCTCAATGCCATAAGGATAACACTTAAGACCAATGGCGACACAATGTATATGAAATGAAAAGAAATACTTATACTATTTAATGGCTAGGTCGAGGATACGACCTGCTCTGATACCAACTGTAACACCCATATATAAAACTCATACATCAAAGCATAAATGTTATATATGAATCCAAGTGTTTGGTACTGAAACACCATAAGCTCCTAGTTAACACATTATATATATTACATGCCCCAAAATACAACAACTAAAAATTCTAAAGGCATAATATACATAAGATGTTCAAAAGATAAAAACTAAGAACTAGATCAACAATGATCTCAAAATAAACTCCGCTACGGAAGCTAGCCATCAACAAGCAAGAAAAAGATCACACGACCTTATCCTTACCCTTCTCGAAAACGGAGGCACCTGAAATACATCAACAACGTGGGGTGAGATACATCAAATCTCAGTGAGTTCCCTATCTTATGGATACTCTCGGATTAATAAGGTTCTACCAATCCTAACTCAAGTCCGGGGAAAAGGGAAAAGGACCCTTGAGTTCACACTTTATAATTCTCACACTATATGGAAACATGACATGAGTTCATTAACTCACAACATCACTAATCGATAACCATACCAAGACATCACATATTCTCGTCCGCTTCTACGTCAAGAAGGCGACCCGAGTCATAGATCCTTGTAGCTATATGGCATACGAATTGGATTCGGGATCATCGGCCTGTTAATAGTGAACCATCCCTTCTCATGGCCTGTTAACCATCACAAGTCTCTACCCATAGCATAGGCTCCAATCATACTACACGTAGGGAATCAAACCTACCAAGTAATTGTGTACCCATTTCAGAGGAGCTCGAGACCCCTGAAACTACACTCAAAATATTCCGGTTACGATTACATGATCACATACAACAAATAGGATTGTATTCGACAATCACAAGACTAAACTGCCTTAAGGCCTCTCTTGCCTTTTCACAACCACAAAGGTTAACCACATGTTCCATACTAGTGTTCACTCTCAACTAGGCCAATACTCGGCAAGGATGTATCTTCCAACAACACATGCCCGAGCATCGCAATTTAGAGTTGTCTATAATTTCTAGTTCCTTACTAGATTCTCCTATAGTTCAAGTTTGAGGTTTCCTCACTCTTCCTATATTGTTTTCATATTTGCATGCATTTTCACTTACAATCATGTTAAACAATAATAGGATAAGCAAGACATGTCATAATTGAATAGTAGAATAATATATAACAATGAAAACATAAATAGATCACTTTTGGAACTTTCTCGATTATTTAATCGGTCGGTAAAATCGACAGATTTCGTCTCCATTGCATAGAATATTTCCTCGGCTTTACATCGATATAAAGAATGATCGAATCCGATAAACGAGTCGAAAGTTATGAATTTTCTCGTTTTGGAAGAAAACTTTAAGTCCCAGGTCGCGCTAAGCGCGCCCCTGTCCGCACTAAGCGTGCAACTCTCTGCCATCTGGGGTTGCAGGATTTCAACACCGCGCTGAGCGGGCTTCTACGCGCTAAGCGCGCTCTGCGAAACTCAGAAAAATAGCTGCTATAACAATTCAAAACTAGCTCCTCTAAACCCTCAATACTAGTTCCAACAACCCACTAGAGGCATATTCAACCTTGAGATGAGCAAGATGAATGAGAAGATTGGGTGAAGCTTGATAAATGGATGATGATTTGTTCTTGAAGTTCTTCAAATTTCCTCTTCTCCACTTTTCTCTCCTTCCTTTCCTTTCTTTCCTTTTTTCTTCTTTCCCTCTCTTTCTTACTAACTTTTTCTTTTTGTTTGGAAAATGGGAGGAAAAAGAATAAGTAGTAAACTAGTATTAGTAAATAATACTACTAAATGTCCAAAAAGTCTCTTAAGTCCAAATTAATAAAATACCTCAGAGTCAGATAATATTAATTGGATTTATTCTAAGTTCAACAGTTACTCTAATTATTTTGTCAAAAAGTTTCTCAGAGTACACTGATCAGTGCATTTTGATGCACATTCCTCTATGTTTATACTTATACATTTCCATACTTTACTTTGGTTATTTTTCTATTTTAATGTGTTTTTATAAATTAGTTTATTTTTGCACTTATTTGATTTTCGCACTTTATTTTCAGCATTAGCAGTCTGCACTAAAATGATCATATCTGGAGCTACGGGAATCGGTTTCAGACGTTCTACCGGTCAATGGAAAGCTAAGACAGAGAGCTACGACTTTCTTGAAGAAGTTAGAAGTTGAATCGGACTGTAGCAGACCTGAAAAAGTCGTTGAAATTGCAGCATTAGATATAATTTGTTTTTGGTCGCTTGTTTTGGGCCTGGGTTATGTATTTGACCCAGTTGGGTTGTAAACCGAATTCCCTTCTCTTGTATAAGGGGAGAAGCGTGTTACTCCAGCTTCCTCTCTTTTTCTTTTCACAAAATTTGAATCTTTTGCTTTTGTACGATTACGATGAAGAACTAATCTTTCTGAGTCGATCTGCTGTAATTCAGGTTCCAACACTTGAGATTATTATAATGTTAATTTTAGTTTAATTCCTTTCAATGATATTTTGTGTTCTTGTATGCTTAATTCAATTGCATGAAATATATTGATTAAATTTGGTTGATTGTATGACCCTAACATTGGCACGACACGTTTGCTTAATTCGTTTTTGTGCCTGATCAATCATGTTTGCTTAATCCATGAAAACTTATTCCGTTTGCTTAATCTGGACAATAGGATCATACATCTCACGAACTTCACCGCGCTTGTCACTGAGTTTGTATCCAAATAGGAATAGACAATCCGCTTAAGGTATTAAAATTATAATAATCGATGATAGTGAGAACTAAATCGGTAGATTGACTTATTTCACAATCACTTTTTCTCAATCGAACACCAAACCAAACCCCCCTAATTCGATTTACCTTTGGTTAGTAATAATCAAGAATCCTTGTGAGAACGATATCCGAGTTACAGTTGTCGCTAAAGTACCGTTTGAAAATCACTCGTTTTTGATCCGCGCGCGACAGCGGATCAAATTGGCGCCGTTGCTGGGGATTCTTGTTATTATTAACTATTTTTAGAGTCATAGGTATAGTGTTCTCGAGTCTAGGCCCTAGTTTCCTTACGGTTTTAGTCAATTTGCGTTTTAGAGTCAAAATAGAAAAAAAATCGGTTTTTGGGAATATTGCGTCCGATTCGAAATCTGTTCCGGGCATCTTTATTAAAAAAATTCTCTGATCATTTGTCCCTTACTACAAAGTAGTTACGGGACTTTGCTTTCAAATCGCCAAATTCCTCTTTTTTCTATTTTTAATGAATTTTTTATTGTTTTCATAGAGTCGAAAAAAATCGAAAAAATTCTCAAAATTATATTTTTAAGGCATTAGATTAATTCCGGTGTCAGTTTATTTTTCTGAAATTATTTTAATCAATTTCCTTCTTTGTGTTTGTTTCTGACTTTTAGGGACATTGTTGGCATTTACACAATTGTTGCTGCATTGTTGTGCTTTAGTCCTGGCTACTAGGTCTTCGTGTTCTAATCTTTTGAATTTTGATCCTGAAGTAGAAAGAACTTTTCACGCACGTCGTAGAGCAGTCCAGGCTAGTAATAGTTCACCACCCACAAGTGATTCTGATTCGGATTATTTTAATAACTTATTTGATTCAGATACTGAAATTGTTGGTGACATGGATGACCAAAGAACTTTAAGGCAGTTGGCTGCTCCTGATGTTAACTATAATAACTTATGTATTAAATATGCCGACCTTGTTGTTCCTTTTGAATTAAAATCTGGATTAATACACTTGTTGCCGAGATTTAGTGGTCTTGCAGGTGAAGATCCACACAAGCATCTCAAAGAATTCCAGATTGTTTGTTCTACTCCACTTAGGCCTGAAGGAATTACAGAAGATCACATTAAGCTGAGAGCTTTTCCATTTTCTCTACAAGGTGCAGCCAAGGACTGGTTATATTATCTGGAACCGAATTCTGTTACTACTTGGAATGATTTGAAGAAGGTATTCCTGGAGAGATACTTTCCTGCATCCAGAGCTGCCTCAATACAAAAAGACATTTGTGGTATTAGACAACGGGATAGTGAATCATTGGCTGAATATTGGGGGAGGTTCAAACAATTAGTTGCGAGTTGCCCACAACATCAGATCACCGAGCAATTATTGATTCAGTATTTCTATGAAGGATTAAACCCAATGGATAGGAATATTTTGGATGCTGCTAGTGGTGGAGCACTTGTTGATAAGACTCCAGCCGCTGCCAAGGCTTTGATTGAGAACATGTCACTTAATTCCCAACAATTTACAACAAGAGACAATTCTTTTCAAATAAAGGGTGTGAATGAGGTTCACGTTTCCTCTCATGTTTCTCATTCCGATAAGGCCTTCGAAAACAGAATGAGTGAGCTGACTGATTTAGTGAAACAGTTGGTAGTGGTAGGTAAAGCTCAAGTAGCCCAACAAGCCCAATCAGCAAGGTTATGTTGTATTTGTACTTCTTCTGACCATCCTACCGATACATGTCCTATTCTGCAAGATGAAAAGCCTACTGAACTGCCTCAAGCATATGCTGCAGCCCTTTACAATCAAGGTAACAGTTAAAAAAGGTACAACAATACTCCTGACCTGTCCACTAACAAATACCATCCTAATTGGAGGAACCATCCCAACCTTCGATACGGAAACCCACAATCTGGCCAACAACTGAACCCACCTCACGTGGCCACCCCTGCACCTTCCGGACCATCCTTAGAGGATCTTGTCAAACAAATGGCCTTCAACAACCTCCAGTTCCAACAAAGGACCGATTCTAGCATTCAGACCTTGCACACACGATGGGACAACTTGCTACTCAAATAAATACCATGCAAGCCCAAGGATCGAACCAACTTCCAGCCCAAACAGTTGTCAATCCAAAGGGTCCTAATGCTAATGTGAGTGCAATTTCTTTGAGATCCGGAAAAGTTACAGAACCAGCCCCTAAAAAAATAAAAAAATCATTGAGGTAACTTCTGAACTTTCTCCTTCTGAACCTCCCCCAGCTGAACTTTCTTCTCCTTCTTCTGTTGTGGTCGAAACTGAAAAAAATAAAGAAAAAAAGTATGTAACACCCGTCCCCTTCCCACATAGAGTTATGAAAAATAAAAGAATTAAGGAAGGAGACAAAGAAAGAGAGATATTAGATGTTTTCCGAAAAGTTGCGGTAAACATTCCGTTACTTGATGTGATTAAGCAGGTTCCTAAGTATGCTAAGTTTCTGAAGGATTTGTGTACCAACAAGAGGAGGATTAAGGGAAGTGAAAAAATAAACTTGGGAAGAAATATTTCTGCTTTTATCCAGCCCAAACCTTCATCTGAAAAGGCTGTAGGCGAGCAAAATGTTTCAGCCCTCACCACTCAGGTTCTGCCACAAAAACAGAAGGATCCAGGAACATTTGCTATTCCTTGCACCATCGGGAATAGTAAATTTGAGAATTGCATGCTTGATTTGGGAGCGGGCATTAATGTTATGCCTACTTCTGTTTATAATAACCTTTGTCTTGGTCCTTTACAGCATACAGGTTTAATCATTCAATTGGCGAACAGGAGCAACGCTCGACCCGCCGGAGTGGTCGAAGATGTCCTTGTTCAAGTTAACGATTTGATTTTTCCTGCAGATTTCTATATTCTAGACATGGAAGGAGAAACCAAGACAAGCAGAGCTCCCATCATTTTAGGCAGACCGTTCATGAAAACGGCGAAAATGAAAATTGATGTTGACGATGGAACCATGTCCATGGAATTTGGTGACATTGTCGTAAAATTTAACATTTTTGATGCCATGAAACATCCTGTGGAGGAGCATTCCGTTTTTCGTATTGAGCTGATTTCTGAATTAGTTGATGACACTTGTTCTGAATTATTTTCCCTTGATTTTCCATCTCTCTCTGGTTTTGATGATGTTTATTCATGTTCTGATTGTACTGACACTAACCTTTGTGTTGTGTGTGCTGAGATTGATGCTGCTTTGCAGGCTGATATATTTCCTACAGGTGAAGTTGTTGCCGATGAAGCTGTTTTTGCAGCTGATGCCCTTGACATCCCGGCTTCCCTGAGTACTCCATCCATCGAGCAGCCCCCGTCCTTAGAGCTAAAAGAGCTCCCTAAAAACCTGAAATACGCTTACTTGGAGAGTAATGAAAAACTCCCTGTTATTATTTCTTCTAACCTTGATTTCGATCAAGAAGACAAGCTTTTGCAGGTTTTGAAGAAGCACAAGAAGGCAATCGGATGGACATTAGCCGACCTCCCAGGTATTAGTCCGTCGACGTGTATGCACAAGATTTTACTTGAGGACGGAGCAAAAACAGTAAGGCAGCCCCAAAGGAGGCTTAATCCTTTGATTCTTGATGTTGTGAAGAAAGAGGTAACCAAACTCTTGCAAGCAGGTATTATTTTTCCTATCTCTGACAGTATGTGGGTAAGCCCAGTGCAGGTTGTACCTAAGAAATCTGGACTTACAGTGGTAAAAAATGAAAAGAATGAACTTGTTCCCACTAGAGTTCAGAATAGTTGAAGAGTTTGTATTGATTATAGGAGATTAAACCAGGCTACGAGAAAGGATCACTTTCCTTTACCGTTCATTGACCAAATGCTTGAACGGCTAGCTGATAAATCACATTATTGTTTTCTTGATGGCTTTTCAGGTTACTTTCAGATTCATATTGCATCGGAAGATCAAGAGAAGACCACTTTTACTTGTCCCTTCGGTACTTTTGCTTACAGGAGGATGCCTTTTGGTCTTTGCAATGCTCCTGGCACTTTCCAGCGATGCATGATTAGCATTTTTGCTGATTTTATTGAAAATTGCATGGAAGTTTTTATGGATGATTTCACTGTTTATGGTTCTTCTTTTGATGCATGTTTGAGCAGTTTAAGCTTGGTTTTACAGAGATGCATTGAGACTAACCTTGTTTTAAATTATGAAAAATGCCATTTTATGGTTGAGCAGGGAATTGTTCTTGGTCACATAATTTCTGAAAAAGGAATTTCTGTTGATCCTGCTAAAATTGATGTGATTTCTACACTGCCTTACCCTTCTTGCGTTCGCGAGATTCATTCTTTTCTTGGTTATGCAGGTTTTTACAGGCGTTTCATCAAGGATTTCAGCAAGATAGCTCTTCCGCTGTCAAACTTGTTGAAGAATGACGTCACTTTCGACTTCAATGACAAATGCAAACAAGCGTTTGACTTCTTGAAGAAAGCATTGACCTCCGCTCCCATAATCTAGCCCCCTGATTGGACCCTCCCTTTTGAGCTTATGTGTGATGCTTCTAATTATGCTGTTGGGGCTGTCCTTGCACAAAGAGTTGACAAGGCTGCCCATGTTATTTACTATGCTTCTCGGACTTTAGATTCTGCACAGTCAAATTACACTACCACTGAAAAAGAATTTCTAGCTATTTTTTTTGCTCTTGATAAATTCAGATCTTATTTGCTAGGTTCCAAGGTTGTTGTTTTTACTGACCATGCAACTTTAAAGTACTTGTTGAAGAAGCCGGATGCAAAACCGAGATTGATTCGGTGGATGTTGTTGCTCCAAGAGTTTAATGTAGAGATTAAAGACAAAAGTGGAGCTGAGAACTTAGTGGCTGACCACTTGAGCAGGATAGAGAGAGACGAAAATCCTTTTCCTATTCAGGATGACTTTCTTGATGAGCAGCTTTTACTTTTGCATGGGATAACCCCTTGGTTTGCTGACATTGTTAATTATCTTGTAGCTGGTGTTTTTCCTACAGGTGCATCTAGATCACAAATTCACAAACTCAAGAGTCATGCCAAATATTATGTTTGGGATGATCCATATCTTTGGAAGTTTGGTAGTGATCAGGTAATTAGAAGATGTGTTCCCGACTATGAGATTGAATCGATTTAAAATTTTTCTCATGCATCTCAAGTCGGAGGACACTTTGGCCCTCAAAGGATTGCGAGGAAAGTCCTTGACTCAGGTTTCTATTGGCCCACTGTTAGTTCCTGGATTGGCTGGAATTTTGGTAAAACAAAGTATGTTCAATGTTGATGTCAAGGTGCTGATGTTGCAACATTGAAGTCTTAACACTGGGTTGTGTTAAGTAATTAATAGCTGAAGTTGGATGTCTGATGTCACATGGCGATGTTGTAACATCAGATCTGGAGAATTAACAACAACAGGCTGTGATGTTGTTAGGGTTGCGTATTAGCTGGAATTGTGGAGAGCAAGCTGTCTCATTGGAAGCGAATATCTTGGGATAGATATTTGCTGCTGCATAGGAGATCTGGTGCAGATTTGTAGGAGATTTAAAAGGTTGAAGATTCAAAAAGATTTTAGGAGAAAATCTGTTTTAAATATTCAGTTTTAAATAACAAATCTGGGAGATATTGTAGCAAGTCCAAGACCAATTCAAGGAGCTATATAAAGCGCACAAGATCAAAGGAAAAGGTACAGAAATACAGAGAGAAAAACAAGAGCAGAGGCTGAGTGTCTTGAGTATTTTGTACGAGTTGTGTAACCAGAATTCTAGGGTGAATTGCTGTGTCGTATTCTGTCCTCTCTAGAAGCTGTGAAGCAATAGAGAGTGGTTGCTTGATCAAAGCTGTGAAGTAAGATCAAGGTTACTCAAAGTGGTTTCTTTGAGTGTTTGTAAAGGATTGAGTGGTGTTCTCATACCTAAGTGATTTCTTAGGTAGGAAGTCATTAGTAGAGTTTAAGTTTAGGAGATTGTCAACGGGTTGCTGAATCTGTAAATTATATCTACAAGTAGTGAATTCCATCCCTGGCTTGGTAGCCCCCAGAGTAGGTTGGTTGTAACGGAACTGGGTTAACAATTCTTGGTGTTATTTTTACTGTTATTACTGTCCATTGTGCAGAGTGTGTTGTTGTGACATCACACCTTAACATCACACGTCTGATACCAGAATTTCAATTGATATCAGAGCAGGCATCCTGTCTGTCTCTGGGTGAGATCTAGGGAAGTTACTTTCTGGTGTAAAGATGGACAAAGAAGTTGGAGGATTCGTCAACAGACCCCCTATTTTGGATGGATCCAATTATGACTATTGGAAGCCAAGGATGACCACTTTCTTAAAATCCTTGGACAGTAGAGCTTGGAAGGCTGTTATTAAAGAATGGGAAGCTCCTGTCATGTGTAAGAAGGATGATGCTGGCAAAGATAAAGAAGGCACCTCTAAACCTAAGCCTGAAGAAGAGTGGACCAAGGAGGAAGATGAGCTTGCCCTTGGAAATTCCAAAGCTCTGAATGCAATCTTCAATGGAGTTGATAAGAATATCTTCAGGTTAATCAATACCTGTGAAGTTGCTAAGGAAGCGTGGGATATCTTGCAGGCTACACATGAAGGAACATCTAGAGTTAAGATGTCAAGACTTCAGATTTTAACATCAAAATTTGAAAGCCTGAAGATGAAGGACGATGAGACTATTCATGACTTCCACATGAATGTTCTGGAGCTGGCTAATGCATCCAATGCTCTTGGTGAGAATATGTCAGATGAAAAGCTTGTGAGGAAGATCCTTAGGTCCCTACCTAAGAAGTATAAGATGAAGGTTACTACCATTGAAGAATCACAAGACATCAGCAAAATGAGAGTTGATGAGCTCATTGGATCTCTTCAAACTTTTGAGCTTGGGTTGAATGAGGAAGAACCAGAAAAGAAGCCAAAGAGTATAGCCCTGGTGTCAAATGGTGAAGAAGAGAAAGGGAAGAGTTCTGAATCCCAGGAGGATCTATCTCAGGCCATAGTTATGTTGGGAAGACAGTTCACCAAAGTATTCAAGAGAATGAACAATAACTCCAGGCCTAATGTCAAAACATGACCTCTGACACCAGCAAGAAGGATGAAGAGAAAACTACCCAAGATAAAGGAGTTCAGTGCCTTGAGTGTGAAGGGTATGGACATGTCAAGAAAGAATGTCCCACCTTCTTGAAAAAGCAGAAGAAGGGCATGACAGTTTCCTGGTCTGACTCTGATAGTGAAAGTGAAGGTGAGTCAGCAAAGCATGTGAGAGCTTTAACAATAGCTGTGGTTTCTGATGATGATTCTAGTGATGGAGAAGTAACTTATGAGGAGTTAACTTCTACCTATCAAGAGCTGTGTTTAAAAAGTGTTGAGATTTGTCAAGAAAATAAGTGCCACAAGCAACAAATTGCTCAGCTAGAGAATGAAAAGACTGGTCTGGAAAATGAAGTGGTGCTAGTCAGAGCTCACCTTGATCAAATGACCAAGTCTGTTAGGATGCTGAGCTGTGGTACAGACACACTTGACAAGATCCTTCAGTCAGAAAAAGCTACTGGAGACAAAGCTGGGATAGGTTATGTGGCTGTGGATAAGGGAACTTCAGAAGAAAGCACTTCAGGTTCAAAGAAGGAAGTGTCACAACTTTCATCTCAACATCAGCCAAAGAAGCAGGATCCTACCCCTAAGAAAGCTGATGTTTCACAACCTAAGAAGATTGAGAAGAAGACTGGTCCTTATCAGAAGAGAAAGCAGACACAAGGAGCTAGTCAGTATATGCCCCCACAATACCACAAGAGCATGCAAGCTGCTCAGTTCAAACAACACATGTCTCATAAGGTGTCTCAACATCAGGACAACTGGTATGGTTATGGATATGGATACACCAATGCTGTTCCTCATATCTATGGAAGAAGAAAGCCACACCATCATGGGAGACAATCCAGGAAACAACATTCTCAACCGTCTTATGGGAGAAGATACCAGCATAATAGATGGCAGGCCAGTTATGGTAGGAGGAGACCACATTATGGCTGGCAGCCTAAGCAATCTCATCATGGCAGAAGATTCGAGATAAAAGGGTGAGATGCTATTATTGTGGAAGGTTTGGACATATACAGTACTCTTGCTACAAGCTGCATGGATACCCTCAACCTCAAAACAGATGGAGAGAGTACAGGCCCAAAGTTGTTAAACAATGGGTACCTAAGGAGAAGGTGAAGTGCTTATTGGCTCACGTGGCTGACAGAGAGTTTAAAGAAGGAACATGGTATTTTGACAGTGGGTGTTCCAAACACATGTCTGGATGTGGATCCATGTTTGCTGAAGTTAGTCATTGTCCCTCTCATGAGGTTATATTTGGCAATGGAGAAATAGGTGTTGTTGCAGGAGTTGGGAAGGTGCAAGGTGATGGTAGATCTGAACTTGACAATGTTCTATTTGTCAGTGGTTTAAATGCAAATTTGATCAGCATAAGCCAGTTGTGTGATGAAGGGTACAAGGTAAACTACACTAAGCATGAGTGTGTGGTTTCTGATGAGCATAATTAGATTGTTATGCAGGGTACCAGAACCAAGGATAACTGCTATCAGTGGATTTCTCTTGAAGGAAATTCCACTAATGATGTTCAAGTTGATGTTATAACGTCAGACTATGACATCAGGATGCTGAAAGGTCACTCAGAGTTAATGAGTCCTGATGTGAACTGTTTAAAAGGAAAGTCTTTATGGAGGGAGAAAATTAGTAATTGGTCTTTAAAGAGTACACAAAATCTGGCGCCTCACCTCAGACCCTCATTTCCTATTATAGCAAAATCACAGTTCATCAAAACTCATATCTCTCTTCTGTTCGTCTCCTTCAACAAGAAAAATCGTCTCAATATATACTCCCTCAAAGGAACCATGTCAAAGCAGACATCTTCTCCTTCAAAAAGTTCATCGCGGAATAAAGCTAGGGTTTCTACAGATGATTACTCTGAAGACGAAGCTCTGAATATACAACCCATCTCCGTAATGTTACCAGAGTCAGGTAAACCTAGACCATCTAAACTTGCTTCTAAAAGGGCCACAACTACTTTTAAAAATACTGAAACAAAGAAGCTGGTTACCAGTATCCTATTTAGTGATAAATCAACACCTAGGTCATCCACGTCTCAAACCGTGGTAGAAAAGTTTGATGTTGACAAGAGTATGGGTAATCTGGCAACCAAAATACTAGACAAAGGAATACCTGTGAAAGAAATTTTTGTACCGTTGAATCAGATGCCAGCAGAAAAGGTAGACATGCAAGGAAAAGAATCTGATCTTCATAGACTTGCTGTGTCTGTCATTGAGGATTCTGAAAGAGGGGGGGAAGAAGAAGATGTGCATGAGGGAATTAATGATAGAACTACTCCTGAAGAAGAAAAGAGTGAGGACGTGATCAATGTGGTTGACTTATCTGATAATGAAGTCATTGGAAATACTGTTCCAAGTATTGCCAAGAGACTACAGACAAGGAAAGGAAAGACTAATGAATCCTCTCGTAAGAAGCCTACTGAAGGAAAGAAGAAAACTGTTGCTGGTCCCACAAAACCTTGGAGAAAGGTTGTTACACCTTCCAAAAAGAGAAAGATTAGAGAAGAATCTGAGTCTGAGGATGAAGTTGAGGAGGATGTCTATGACATCACACCAGTCAGAAAGACCATTCTAAAGAGAATTTCTGATAAGGTCCCTGAAGTGCCAGTGGACAACATATCCTTCCATTATGCGAGCAGTGCTTCCTTGCGGAAGTTTGTGTGCCAAAGGAGGTTAGCTCTGGAAAGGGAGCTTGGAAAAGATGTCTTGGAGTTGAAAGAAATTATGGACCTCATTCATGGAGCTGGACTTCTAAAGACTGTGACCAGATTCTCCAAGTGCTATAGTGGACTTGTTAAGGAATTTGTTGTCAACATTCCCATAGACATTTCTGACAATAGAAGTGTGAACTACATGAAGGTGTTTGTTAGGGGACAGTGTATTGACTTATCTCCTAGTACTGTCAATAAATATCTGGGAAGAGATGAGCAAGAGGAGTGTGAGCTGGAGGTGACTGATAATGAAGTGTGTAGAGAGATCACTGCTACTCAAGTTAAGGTGTGGCCACTGAAAAATAAATTAACAGCTAGCAAACTCAGTATCAAGTATGCTATATTGCACAGAATTGGTGCGGCTAACTGGGTACCTACTAATCACAAAACCACCATAACTGTGGGATTAGGAAGGTTCATCTATGCTGTAGGGAAAAAGGTCAAGTTCAACTATGGAAGCTATATATTTGATCAAGTAGTGAAGCATGGTGCCACCAATGCTATCAAAATGCCTATATCATTCCCTTCCCTTATCTGTGGAATGATCTTAGATCAACATCCTGGAATCTTAACTAGTTCAGAGGTAGCATGTAAGAGAGAGTTAGCTTTATCTTTGCATCCCAAACTGTTTGCTGGGAGTCATGTTCCAGACATTGTTACAACATCAAGGTCTGGGATTAAGAAGGTCAGTACAAAATCTGAGCTGATTGAAGAATTAAAGGCAACCTGAGAGGATCTTGATATGGTTATCAAGACCAGCACTGACAGGAAAATGAAGATTGAGCAGATGATTAAAGACATGGAACAGGGGAAAGATAATGGGAATGGCGACACTGAGGATTCCAAGTCAGATGAGGGTGATGAAGTTGCTGATGGTACCAGCTCGGATGAAGACTAACCTCTTTCTGCTGTTTTTAGATAGTAGTTTCAGTTTTTAGTTTTTTTTTTGCTGTGCTGGTTATGTAATTTGAATATTGTGTTGTTATATGCACTAGTTTTGTTTTTAGTTTCCTTCTATGATTTGTTCTGCCTGGTTGCTAACTGAGAGGCTAACAATGAGAGCTAGGGTGCACTAACTATAGTTAATAGGGCTTCTAACTGAAGTTTGCCTAATTGTGGCTAAAAAGGGGGAGAAAATAGCCATGAGAGTCTAGAGTATCAAAGAATGTTACTGCTAAATGCTACTAATGTGATATTAAGGGGGAGATAAATTGATGCTGCTAAAAGTAAAAGGTGTTTAGTTGAAAAGTGGTAATGCAGTTATTGAGGAGGAGTTTTGACTGAGCTAATGCAGATATCTTAGCATTTGAAGAGTGCAGCCAAGCAGACATCAAGGGGGAGAAAAGCGCTGCACTTTGTGAGCTACTGAGCAGCTGTGATGCTGGTTCATATTCTTGAGGGGGAGCACCAATTGGCTGTTGTCAATAATGAAGATGGTGTTGCAGCAGATCAAGTGATGAAGACGACTATGAGTATTGTCAAACTGCTGCTGATGGAGTTTCAAATTGTTGAAGTTTTTCCGCTGCTGAAGTCTCTGAAGATGCAGAGTGCAGAGATTGTTTTAGCCAAAATTAGCCAAAGGGGGAGATTGTTAGTTCCTGGATTGGCTGGAATTTTGGTAAAACAAAGTATGTTAAATGTTGATGTCAAGGTACTGATGTTGCAACATTGAAGTCTTAACACTGGCTGTGTTAAGTAATTAATAGCTGAAGTTGGATGTCTGATGTCACATGGCGATGTTGTAACATCAGATCTGCAGAATTAACAACAGCAGGTGGTGATGTTGTTAGGGTTGTGTATTAGCTGGAATTGTGGAGAGCAAGTTGTCTCATTGGATGTGAATATCTTGGGATAGATATTTGCTGCTGCATAGGAGATCTGGTGCAGATTTGTAGGAGATTTAAAAGGTTGAAGATTTAAAAAGATTTTAGGAGAAAATCTGTTTTAAATATTCAGTTTTAAATAACAAATCTGGGAGATATTGTAGCAAGTCCAAGACCAATTCAAGGGGCTATATAAAGCGCACAAGATCAAAGGAAAAGGTATAGAAATACAGAGAGAAAAACAAGAGCAGAGGCTGAGTTTCTTGAGTATTTTGTACGAGTTGTGTAACCAGAATTCTAGGGTGAATTGTTGTGTCGTATTCTGTCCTCTCTAGAAGCTGAAAAGCAATAGAGAGTGGTTGCTTGATTAAAGCTGTGAAGTAAGATCAAGGTTACTCAAAGTGGTTTCTTTGAGTGTTTGTAAGGGATTGAGCGGTGTTCTCATACCTAAGTGGTTTCTTAGGTAGGAAATCATTAGTAGAGTATAAGTTTAGGAGATTGTCAACGGGTTGTTGAGTCTGTAAATTATATCTACAAGTAGTGAATTCCATCCCTGGCTTGGTAGCCCCCAGAGTAGGTTGGTTGTAACCGAACTGGGTTAACAATTCTTGGTGTTATTTTACTGTTATTACTGTCCATTGTGCAGAGTTTGTTGTTGTGACATCACACCTTAACATCACACGTCTGATACCAGAATTTCACCCACCATTTTTGAGGATGCTTTTGAGACTTACCGCACTTGTAAAGAGTGCCAGATAGCAGGTACAAACATCACTCGCAAGAGTAAAATGCCTCAGCAGCCCATGCTTTTCTGTGAGGTATTTGATGTATGGGGAATCGATTTCATGGGTCCCTTTCCTGTATCATTTGGTTTCCTTTACATTTTACTTGCTGTTGATTATGTTTCAAAGTGGGTGGAAGCTATCTCCACTAGGACTAATGATTCTAGAGTTATTGTAGATTTTGTCAGGTCTAATATCTTTTGCAGGTTTGGAATACCGCGAGCTATCATCAGTGACCAAGGCACTCATTTCTGTAACCGCACCATGGAATCTTTGCTCCGGAAGTATGGAGTTGTGCACAGAGTCTCTACTGCATATCACCCACAAACTAATGGGCAAGCTGAGATCTCAAATAGGGAGATCAAACAGGTTTTAGAGAAAATGGTGCAGCCAAACAGGAAGGACTAGAGCTGTCATCTAGAAGACGCACTTTGGGCTCAAAGAACAGCTTTCAAGACACCCATTGGGATGTCTCCTTATCGACTTGTTTTTGGTAAGGCATGTCATCTTCCTGTCGAGATAGAACACCGTGCTTATTGGGCGGTGAAAAGTTGTAATTTGGAGATGCAACAAGCAGGTATTGAAAGAAAACTCCAATTACAACAGCTGGAAGAGCTTAGGTTAGAGGCTTATGAAAGTTCAAGGATTTATAAAGAGAAAACTAAGCACTTCCATGATAAAATGATTTCTAGGAAGGAATTTTCTGTGGGCCAATAGGTTTTACTGTTTAACTCCCGCCTTAACCTTATGGCTGGGAAACTTCGATCCAAATGGATTGGCCCTTTTGTTGTTACTAATGTTTTCCCTCATGGTGCAGTAGAAATTAAAAGTGCAGGTACTGACAAAGTTTTCAAGGTTAATGGGCAGCGCCTTAAGTTATTCCATGAGAGTTATGTGCCTGAAGATGTTGCCATAGAAGAGCATTCTTTGGAAGTGCCCAACTACACTGCAACTTAACCAGGGAGCACTTTTTCCTTTCTCTCACTCTTACTTTATAATTGAGTCCTTTTCATTGAGGACAATGTATGTCTTAAGTGTAGGGGAGGGAACCTTTTGTTTTTTTTTTCCTTTTGTTTTTATTTTTGTTTGTTTGTTTTCTTGAATAAAAAAAATGGAATTTGCATGCTTTCTTGTTAGTTATTTTGCTACATCTGTGAATATTCTCTCTGTTCTTGGTCGAAAGATTTGTGGTGTGATGTGATTTACTCTTTTTGTGCATTCTTGGTATATATGTTTAACTAAGCTCTAAATTGTACATCACTAGTGATAGATCACTAACCCCTGTGAGATTTCGAGCCTAATAATGTATAACACATAAAAAAATCCATCTTTTCTTTCTTGTGTGATTTCACTCATGTTTGTTAGTCTCTAGAATTTGAATTGACTCTTGTTGAAACTTTTTATTTACTTGTGCACACTGAAATGATAAAGGCATGTTGTTTTGTTTTATTTTCAACCACTTAGCCAAAAAGCCAACCTTGAAAAATATTATCCCTTGTTTGAAACCCCTTTGAGCCTATTTATCCTTTTTTGTGATTAACTCATTACAAGCCGAAAAGTGAAAAACAATGTATCACCCTATTCAAGGGGTTAGAAGAGTCTTGTATGGAGTTGTGTGGGGTTGAACATTATGCTTATGATGATGTTGTTATGGTGTTGGTAGAAAAGAAAAAAAAATGAAAAATGAAAAAAAAAATATAGAGAAGGTTGTCAATTTTAATCTTTCTAAAAAAATAAATAAATAAATAAAAGAGAAAAAAATAAAAGAGAAGAGAATTAAGTTGTAAGTTTGTTGTTCAATAGAATTTCCTTTTGAGATGTTTTGTAGTTCAACTTTCGCAATTTCTTCAAACCTCTTTTATCTCTTTGAATTTTAACTTAGCACCCCTTAGGATATATCTCACCCTAACCTTGGCCAAGTTACAACCATAATAAAAGTCCTCTTGATTTTTTGTGTGCAATGTATTTCAATGGTGAATGTTAGAGTCTTTTCAAGCTTATGGTAGTACTAACTTTCATGTTGTGCTTTGAGTGTATATAGTAACCTAAACACTTGAGAGTTGAGTGGAAACAGTTTATCTTGTGAGGATCTTGATACTTTTGATGTACTTTTTGGTAATCTGTTTTTCATACTTACTTTGAATGTCACAGTTGAATCTCTCACTAATGCCATGTCTTGAAGCTTAGACTTAGAAGTGTGTTTGCATCTTGTGTCCGGATAACTTTTGAGTTTGCATGCTCTGTTTCATTTTTGTTTTGAAGTTTTTCTGTTTTGAATTTTTAATTTTGCTCGGAGTGCAAAAGTTTAAGTGTGGGGGAATTTGATCAGTGCATTTTGATGCACATTCCTTTATGTTTATACTTATACATTTCCATACTTTACTTTGATTATTTTTCTATTTTAATGTGTTTTTATAAATTAGTTTATTTTTGCACTTATTTTATTTTCGCACTTTATTTTCAGCATTAGCAGTCTGCACTAAAATGATCATATCTGGAGCTACGGAAATCGGTTTGAGATGTTCTACCAGTCAATGGAAAGCTAAGACAGAGAGCTACGACTTTCATGAAGAAGTCAGAAGCTAAATCGGATTGTAGAAGACCTGAAAAAGTCGTTGAAATTGCAGCATTAGATATAATTTATTTTGGGTCACTTGTTTGGGCCTGGGTTATGTATTTGACCCAGTTGGGTTGTAAATTGAATTCGCTTCTCTTGTATAAGGGGAGAAGCGTGTTACTCCAGCTTCCTCTCTTTTTCTTTTCACAAAATTTGAATCTTTTGCTTTTGTACGATTACGATGAAGAATTAATCTTTCTGAGTCGATCTGCTGTAATTCAGGTTCCAACACTTGAGATTATTATAATGTTAATTTTAGTTTAATTCCTTTCAATGATATTTTGTGTTCTTGTATGCTTAATTCAATTGCATGAAATATATTGATTCAATTTGGTTGTTTGTATGACCCTAACATTGGCACGACACGTTTGCTTAATTCGTTTTTGTGCCTGATCAATCATGTTTGCTTAATCCATGAAAACTTATTCCGTTTGCTTAATCCGGACAATAGGATCATACATCTCACGAACTTCACCGCGCTTGTCACTGAGTTTGTATCCAAATAGGAATAGACAATCCGCTTAAGGTATTAAAATTATAACATTCGATGATAGTAGGAACTGAATCGGTAGATTGACTTATTTCATAATCACTTTTGTTAATCACTTTTTCTCAATCGAACACCAAACCAAACCCCCCCTAATTCGATTTACCTTTGGTTAGTAATAATCAATAATCCTTGTGAGAACGATATCCGAGTTACAGTTGTCGCTAAACTATAGTTTGAAAATCACTCATTTTTGATCTGCGCGCGACAGCGGATCATACACTGGGCTCAGTCGATCACAATGTAATATTATCCGGAGTAATAAAAATACAGGGTATTACATTTCCGATGCAAAAGAACATTCATTATACAAGGTATTCACAAACATCTCAACTTCATTCACCAATTTCATTCCTTTATCACCAACCTTTTCAGACTTCCTTATGCACAATTATTGGACTCTATTTTTCTCATTCAAGCAAGCATTCTTTTTTTCTTTTTTTGTTCTTTTATATTCATATTTACATTTTCTTTTTCTTTTAATGCTTGCTTGAAATTTTCAAAAGTTTGAGCAATTTACCAATCTTCTTTTTCATTCTCCCCAACTTATTTTCAACTAAACCTTAAGTGAATGCTCCTTGCTTTTTAAGGCAAGGAAATCAATAAAACAAAGTACCAAGGTTAAAGAAGAAATTTTTTTAGAAACTCTCAAAAATTCAATGATGAACTTTATTTTCAAATTATGTACAACACAAAGTTCATCACTAAATGAGATCTAAACTGTTTAAGCTCAAGGGATTAACAAATACTCACTACTCACGGGTAAATCACTGTTTGGAAACTGTTGTCCTCAATATCAACAAGTGCCTTGATAATTTCTAATGCTTCCACAAAATCACACAAATCACAAGATGAAGCATGAATTAAAAGTATAAAACAAAATTCATCATCAATCCTATGCATTTAGTAAACCATGGAGGTTTCTCACCATTGTGGTTTATGGACCTAAGTGACATAAGCAATCAATAAAGTTGTAACAAGAAACAAAATTTCATTTGTACAAAGACAAAAAGTTCTAACACATTCTAAATTCTAGAAATAGGTAACTATGTACCTTGCCAATAATAACATGCTTAAAATACTATCATAGCCATCCTAGAAGTTTCTTCCACAACCACATCCAAAAGTTGGAAACATTAAATTTCAACAAGCACCAACATAACACAACAAAATAAATAAAACTAAAATAGAAATGAAAACTGAACAAATTTAACTGAAAACAATATACTAATAATAATAATGTTAAGGTGTGAAAATACCACAAAATCATTAGTACCTCAAAAAGGGTACAAAGTACATCAAATCTCAAAATAATCCAAAAGTACAACAATAATAACCGATACATAAAGCAAAATAAAACAAAACTTCATTTTGAAGAATCAAAGGAAGTAAAAAAAGACAACATCAAAATCAGTCCTCTTTGGACTCGGAACCGGTGACCTCTATCTCCTCCTCCTCAGAACCCAACTCTGAACCAGATACCTCCATATTCTCATCATCGACATCATCCTCCGCATCAGCATCTTCAGGCTCACCAGCTGCCTCTGCTCCCCCTCTAAAAACTGGCCTGGCCTCAGGCCAACAAGCATGAGCAAGAAATTGCTCCCTTGTCATCATAGAGTGATGCACAGAGGGCTCACGGATCTGCAGTTGTAATACCTGCATCGAATCATGCATTTCCATCATAGCACACTGAGAAACCTCTATCCAATCCTAATTATAATGGCATATCTCCTGCTGATACGGATAATAACCTTGAGACCTAGAACTACCCGACCTATCACCAGCACTTGTGCCGGCATCAACACCAACACCTGAAGTCTCACTCCGTAACCCATTTGGTTTACAACACTTATCCACATACCGGTCATCTATAGCAGCCGAGATGGTTACCTGACGGCGCGTGGGGACATTAACACCAACATGCACACAAAGAGTCATAATAAGACAAGGGAAGGAAAGCGGACAGTTCTTCCGCGAAACAGAACCAAGTCCACTCTCCACAATCGCCCTCATCTCATCATCAATGATCCGGGCTACATCAATCTGGATGTTCATCATGATACTGTGGACCAAATGGGCAAGGGGTATTGGAATAGTCGAGGAATGCGACTTTGGCATAATGTTTGTAAGCACCAAAAGAAAGATCAATTGGGCCAAAGGACGCATATCTTCACGATGGTACCTTTTTACAACCTCAGATGGGTTTAGCTCCACAATTTTTCCTTCACGTAAAAGGTCGGCGAACATTTTTTCTATGTCCCTATTGAGTCTCAATGTTCTGTGATAGGTATCTATTTCATTTTCTCTTAACTGCAGTGGGTTCCCAAGAACCTCATTAATAGTATCTCGATCAAACAGGACTTCTGTTCCACATACCATGGTCTTCCACCCAAAATTTTCCCTATCATCTGGGAGGGCATTCGCATAAAACTCACGTATCATCTCTACATTATAACTATCCACAGGTGTCACCAACTTTCCCCATTTTTTTCTTTCAAGAAGGCCAACCACCTCCTGATAGCTGCCATGTGTATTCAGATTAAACCTTTTCTCAGACAATATGGTTCTCCTCTCTAAAGTTAGGTACCCTGCAGCCTGTTTTGCCCCTACGAAACGCGTATTGTCGTACTGAATTGGAGCAGGTCGTGTAGAGTTACCGGTCTTTCTTATTTTTGAAGGAATGATCTTTGGAGTCATCTGCAAAAACCACCAGATAAACAACAATCAGCAAGCAAAACAGTCCATTAGAATAGGAACAAAACATTTGATCAGAATCCCAACTGAGACAGTAAAAAAATCAAAGATCTGGTCTGTTCGCGCAAAGTTCGCAAAGCGAAGTCCTGGAGAACATTCGACCAAGATTAACAAAGCGAAGTTCTGGAGAATGCTTGCCCCAGGTTCGCAAAGCAAACTTGCGAATATTTTTAAATTAACAGCATCCCAACTTTTCAAACAACAGACATTCTTTCACAATACAACCTCTATTCTAAAGTTTGCATAAATTTCAACATGCAACAACAAACAAACCTTAAAATAGAGGTTAATTGCACACACTTTTTAAACCTATAGTTAAAATGCCTTTAATGTTCAACCTAACTAACCTAACCACATTGTCTATCACAAATTAACAAAGAGAAGTAGCATCAAACCTGGACTTGTTAGTACTTGGAAAACTTGTGAGAGATGATAGGACAAAGAGCAAACGTGAGATCAAAATACTTGCTTTAGTGCTTGTGAGAGTTTACAGAGAGAGAGAGAGAGAGAGAGAGAGAGAAAGAGAGAGAGAGAACGACCAAGAGAGTGTAGTGTTATCACTCTCAATCAGAAAAGGTCATGGGTCATGGGCCCAAGTGTCTGGCCCACACCAAATAAACTCCCTTTTTAATGAGGTGGCAGCAGAAAAACATTTGGCTGTCTCGCTAAGTTCGTAATGCGAGCTGGCTAGCGAATTCTCGCCCCAGGTTCGCAAAGCGAACTAGCCGGCGAACATGACAGAATTTTGAAAAAAAAAAAGTCTGCAGCTGCTATCACACTACACCAGTTCTAAACAACTTAACACACATGAAAAACAGGAGAAAAACAGAAATACTTACAATGTTGGGGTGCCTCCCAACTAGCGCTTTGTTTAACGTCGTTTGAGCTCGACGGTCCAAGATGATTGACACCTCAAAATCAAAAACTCAAGAATTGGCTTTCGAGAAAATGACACTTGACGTATAAAGACCTTGACCATTATCGTATCCAGTCTTTAATCCCCTCTTCTTCCACAAAGCTTTTCTTTCAAATTCTTTCTCTTTGTGAATGTCTTCATCCACTTGATTCGAATATATCACTCCTTTGAAGAGTGTGAAACAAGCTTCCTCCTCTTTTCCACTAGCTTTGATCCTCACCTTCATTATGCCTTTATCGACATCCACCAACACTTTGGCAGTTTTCATGAAGGGTCTTCCAAGAATAATCGGCGTATCCTCATCCTCATCCATCTCAATGATCACAAAATCAACCGGAAATAGGAATTTGTCCACTTTTACAAGCACATCCTCCACAACCCCATGCGGACGAGTTCTTGACTTATCCGTAAGTTGCAATGTCATGGTTATTGATTCACGTTCATATTCTCAAGTCTTTTAACCATGGACAAAGTAATTAGATTGATACTAGCACCCATGTCAACCAAAGCTTTACATTTAAAATCATTACCTATAGTAATAGGTAAAGCTACTCTTCCCGGATCTTGCTCTTTCTGCGGAAGCACACTTTGAATGACGACACTACAATCGGCATTAAGATCAATGTTATCCTTGTCCGTGCACCTTTTCTTTTTGGTAAGTATGTCCTTCATAAATTTGACATACTTAGGCATTTGCTCGAGAGACTCAAAGAAAGGAACGGTTACTTGCAACCGACTAAACAACTCTAAGAATCTCGTCACATATTGATCATCAACCTTGTTCATATACAATAGATCAAAAGGAATACATACAAGTAAGATTAACTACCTCTAATCTTGACACAAAATGTGTTTAGCTACACATATTCATGGTAGCTTGTTTCACAAGTTTTGTGAGGAGATGAAAAAGCATCCGCGTCAAATAATCGAGATCGGATGCAAATCCAGCTTCTCTATGTGAAGAATCTCTCTTAGATGAAGAAATATCAGAAAAATAGGTTTTAGTGTGATAAAGTGAAGTTATGATCCCAAGAAAATTCACAAAATACATTTATAGTACACTTAAAATCAGACACGTTCGCACTGCAAACTTTTAGTTCGCCTAGCGAACTATGAAATGGCACCTGAAGTGCCTTCTGATAAGCTAAACCACCTCAGAAATTCTGCATAAGTTCGCAATGTGAACTTTTGTTCACAAAGCGAACTATTCGCCTACAAGTTCATAAAGCGAACTTAGGCCCCTTTTGCTTCTACCATATCCAAAGTGTCCTTCGCTAAGTCTTCGTAAAGCGATGAAACAGCGAACCTTCACTGGAAATTTTGCAAAGCAAACTTTAGTCCCTTTCCCTACTGCCATAATTCTGGGGCTATTCGCTGGGACATCGCCAGTTGTTCGCAAAGCCAACATTCGCTGGCAAGTTCGCAATGCGAACTTGCTAATGTTTTCTTCCTTTCTTTGGCAACTTAGATCCTTTTTTGTGTCTTACATCTTTGATCATTTAGTGCCTTTTCCTGCACAATAACACACATATTACAAGCACCAAAGGTATATTCACAATGTTTGAAGAATAACAACAATTCATGAGTAAAATCCACAATTAGACATAAAAGAGTTGAAAAATGTCAAGTATCGAATAGAAATAATAAGCATGTTTGACATCTAACAACCTGCACCCCACCAACGGTTTTCAGTGGGACCAAGATATTGTGGGCGAAGACGACCTTGTATACAAAGGGACATCTGGAATCAAACCAACAGGTTAGGGGAGCGAATTTGGCGATGATAACTGAGTTGTCAGCGCTCGAAAAAATTTTGGCTTACATTGCCGAAAATAAGATAAAATTAGCCTTGGAGGCTGAGGTAAAATTCGTGGCTTTTGAAGCCAAGAAGGAATTATGTTAGGAAAATCTTGGTAAGGACTTTGACCCAGAGCCACCTGATAAGGTTTGGGATGAAGTGCAAGGCCAGAGGCTCGACGTCATCTACGATGAAGAGCCTTTGGGGTTTGAGAAGGATCCGCTGGCAACCAACATGAAAATGCTAGCGCAAGATCTATTTTAGGAAATTGACTTGAGAGATGAGGTGACAAAAAGGCCAACGTATATCAGAGCCAATATCAAGCTTTAACTCAGCATCAAACTGATCCAATTGCTGAAGGAGTTCAGAGATTGCTTCACATGTGATTATGACGAGATGCCGGGTTTAGACAGAGAGCTGGTTGAATTAAAGGTGCCAATCAAGCATGGGAAGAAGCCCATTAAGTAGAATCCAAGGCAGTTTGCACCTGAAATTCTCTCGAAGATTAAAGAGGAGGTTGAAAGACTTCTGCAATGCAAATTCACCCGTACAGTCAGGTATGTCGAATGACTTTCAAATATTGTGCCAGTTATTAAGAAAAATGGTACTTTGAGGGTTTGCATAGACTTTAGATATTTAAATAATGCAACCCCAAAGGATGAATATTCGATGTCAGTGGCAGAATGTTAGTCGATTATGTCGCTGGACATGAATACCTGAGTATGCTTGATAGATATTCAGGGTATAATCAGATATTCACTGCTGAAGAGGATGTCCCAAAAACAACATTTCGATGTCCTGGAGCATTAAGCAATAATGAGTGGGTGGTAATGTCTTTCGGCTTGAAAAATGCTGGGGCAACTTACCAAAGGGAAATGAATTCGATTTTCCATGATTTCATTGAGACTTTTATTTAGATCTATATTGATTATATTGTTGTAAAGTTAATTTCAGGGAAAAATCACATAGACCATCTTCGTAACTCCTTTGAAAGGATGAGGAGACATGGTTTGAAAATGAATCCTCTCAAGTGTGCTTTTTGTGTGCAGGCGGGGGATTTCTTAGGCTTTGTGGCCCACAAAAAGGGAATCGAAATAAACCAGAATAAGACCACGCACTACTATAAAACACGTAAACAACAACGCCATGGTCACCACGTTTATTCCATACACCGTTGTGACATAAGTAAACCAAGGCGCTATCGTAATATTAACTTTTTTATTAAAAATTATTCGTATATAACAACGGTTAAGCAACAAACCATTGTGATAACCTCAAGCTTTCATAGGTTTGAACCTCAGGGCCCTCATATATGTTATTCCTATAATGTTAAGTGGTGCTTGTTCTTTTTAAATATTTTTAAATAAAAAAATTTAAAGTTTATGATGACGGTTCAATGGTTCCACCATTGTTAAGTTGCGCATTGTCATTTTTATTAATTTTTAAATAAAAAACTATAAAGTTTATGACTACGGTTGATGTTTACAATCGTTGTGAGATATTTTGTTTTTTATTTAAAATTTTTTTATTTTTACTACGCTGGCGCTTTTTTATGAAGTTTCACCATGAAAGTAAAATATCACTACGGTTGCAAGCATTGACCGTTGTGGTAGCGTGATAATATTATAAAATCCTAGATAGCTTGTCTCTTCATTATCCTTTTATCCATTGCAAAATAGAAACTAGACGAAACAATACACGATTTCAACACAAACCCTAACGTTCATTAATGTGAAACATTACACGATTTCATCCAAACACCATCGTTCCTACTTCACTGTGTATTTGCCATTATCGTCATCATCGTCAACCAAGTTGACAAGACCATCACGATCAACCAAGTTGACAAGACCATCACGATCAACCAAGTTGTTACCGTCTAGAAGGAAAACTACAACATCGTCATCACCCCAAACGAAGGAAGACAACACCATCACCAACACCAACATCATTTACTTAGTCATCACCTTTAGGGTACGTAAAATATTTTTCCCCATGCATCTACAGTAAACTTCATTTGCCGTCGTTGTGGTTGTTGTTTTATTTTGTGGTTGATGTTTTTGTTCTTGTTGTTTATGTTGTTGTTGTTGTTTTTGAACTTAGATGTCGACCTTGTTGAGTTCTTCATCAGAAACCATCGAAGAAACTCAAACAAATGATATATTTTACAATGATACTCAAACAACTGTAAGTCAAACGAAAAGATCACAAAAAGGCGTCACAATGATGCCACAATTTGTAACAACCCACTTTCCCATTTTGAAAAATAAACAAAATATTAAAGATAAACCAGAGTTTTCACCAAGTGGAATGTCACATTAAGAGCCAACAAAACAAATCTCCCTTATTTTAATAAAATCAAGCAGCAGAAAGTTTATTCAATTATTCGATTTACGGCCATCTGCCAATAACACCAAAACTCCACATAAAATCGTGGTTCACAAAAATGTTCATCAAAAATAAAGATACGTAACAAAAAGAATAACAAATAAAAAAATGAATGAAATCCCCAAAATCGCGTGTTACGTATCAGAGCACTCCTATGGACTCGATCAGCAACACCAATATCTAAGCTATCTAAGTACCTGGATTATCTGTACTTCCGAAGAAGCACAGACACAACAACAACAAAGGGGTGAGAAATCACATTCAATATTATCGGTGAATAAATACATGATAACAAGGTAGAATTCATATATATCAGTCAACAACACACCAACACGACCTACTGTCCAATATCATCAACAACATCAAATAATAATGTAATGCAACACGACACCATGCTTGCGGTACCGACTCATTGGTTCATTCAATCGAACCCCGGATAGATCACATACACCTCTACTTGGCAATGATCTTTCCCCCACCATTCTCCATATAGGAGTACGGACGAATCACATACACTCCTCCTGAGCAATGATTCATCCCACCAATCACCATGAATATGCAAGACTCAACTATGCACAACAAAACATGTATACAAGCGTAAATACATGCACACGATCCTCCTGATCACATCATACATATCATTAACACCATTATCATGTAATTGGCTTCATACACACCAAACACCCAATTAATTAATTAATTATTAAAATTAATATTTTCATCACCTAGGTCTTATTTCTCAGCACCTGTCACCTATTCCCAACCTCTTAAACCAAGAGAAAACAATTCCGATGCAAAGACGGGAAATCGCAAAAATATGAAATTCTGGTCCACTGCTGTCCATACGCGTATTGACCTGAGTCATACGCGTATGACTTGCTCCCTCGCCCTTCCTTACGCGTATGCCCCCATCTGATACGCGTAAGGCCTCCTGCCTCGTCCTGCCATACGCGTATTTCCCAACTTCATACGCGTATGGGCAGAGACCCATTTTCCCTTCAAATTCCAACTCTCAGATCTACATACGCGTACGGCTACTCCATACGCGTATTGCCATGCCACCATACGCGTACCATACGCGTATGGGTAGAGGACCATGCCAAACCCTCCCCTCAAGCTCCCCTTATGCGTAAGGCCCCATTTCCTTCACTCCCATATGCGTATGGCCTAGCCCAATACGCGTATGGCCAGATCCGTTACGCAAATGGCCAGAAACCTCACTAGTCTGCATTCTGCTACGAATTCCACACTTCTTCACTTCCAACCAGTCCTACAATCGTTTCTACATGAATTTCATGTCCAATTTTCATCTTTTCTCTTGTACCTAGAATCACTACATGTATTACAGGTCTATAATCTCAAATCGTTCTCCCAATTTGAATAAAAAAAACAACAGATCTGTAACAGATGTTCATACCACAGCAGCAACAGCAAAAATTCATGGAAACATACATCAATTCATGCACGATTTCAGAATCATAACAGGCATATGCAATAGATCAACAACACAACAGTTTGCATACAAATTCCTACGGGGTTAAGGACTCCCCACTACCCTAACATGAATGAATCACCAATATTAAACCCGTTTCTCCCCCTACCTCGAATCTTTACAGAAAATCTGGACAATTGGGGAAGAAGATCAAGCCCTAGCACACCTTGTTCTTTCTCTTTTCTTGGTTCTCTATTCCTCGTTTCACGTGCCAAAACTTTTCTATTTTCCTTAAACCTCTCCTAATTCTCTCAATCCTATTTTAATTAAGTCAATTAATAATAATAGAAATAATAAAAATAATAATAATAAAATAATAATATTACTATTATTAATTAATTATTTATTATTATTAACTATACCACTATTAATATTAATCTAAAGGCTTTATCTCACCAATTCACCTTCCTAACTAAGGGCAACCCTTAAACGCACTTAAAACACTCTCCCAAACAAGGTCACACAAATCAAATAACACAAGACGTCTAAATAATTAAAATGGGGTGTTACAACTCTCCCCCACTTAAATTATTTTCGTCCTCGAAAATTACCTGATGGAAACAATTCTGGATACGACTCTCGCATCCTGCTTTCCAATTCCCAGGTCACACTGCCTCCTGCAGCACCTCCCCAAGCTACTCTCACCAGAGGTATCTCCTTTCCTCTGAGTTGTTTCATCTTACGATCTTCGATCCTCGACGGTATCCTCTCTACGGTAAGATTTTTCCTGATCTGAACTTCGTCTCTCTGAATCACATGAGACGGATCTGAAACATACTTCCGAAGTTGCGACACATGAAACACGTCATGCAAGTTCGAAAGTTCTGGTGGCAATGCCACTCTGTAAGCAACTGCACCAACTCTCTGCAAGATCTGATACGGTCCAATAAACTTAGGATCCAACTTCTTCGATTTTAAGGCACGACCCACACCGGTCACTGGGTTAACTCTTAGGAACACGTGATTACCTTCACTGAATTCCAAATCTTTCTTTCGATTATCATGATAACTTTTCTGCCTACTCTGAGAGGCCCTCATCTTTTCACGGATCATTTGAATCGTCTCAGTAGTCTGTTGCATAATTTCCGGTCCAAGCCCCACATTCTCACCTATTTCATACCAATACAGAGGTGTCATACACCTCCTACCATACAAAGCTTCAAAAGGCGCCATTCCGATGCTAGAATGGTGACTGTTATTATACGTGAACTCAATCAATGGCAAATGAGTATCCCACGCACCACCTTTCTCCAATACACAGGCTCTCAGCAAATCCTCCAACGACTGAATGGTCCTCTCTGACTGACCATCGGTCTGTGGATGATAAGCCGAGCTCAACTTCAACTTAAAGCCCAAGGCTTCCTGCAGACTCCTCCAAAATTCTGAAGTAAACCTCAGATCTCTATCCGACAATATGCTCGACGGAACACCATGTAACTTCACAATTATCCTGATATAAATTTCCGCCCGCTTCGACAACGGAAAACTGATGTTAATTGGTATAAAATATGCGGACTTCGTAAGTCATCCACCACTACCCAAATAGCATCAAAGCCCCTCGCCGTATTTGGAAAACCAGTCACAAAATCCATAGCAATACTGTCCCATTTCCATTCGAGAATCTCTAACGGTTGCATCAATCCCGAAGGCTTCTGGTGCTCTACTTTTAACTTCTGACATGTCAAACAAGCATAGACAAACTGAGCTATGTCCCTCTTCATACCGGACCACCAAAACAACTTCTTCAAATCATGGTACATCTTTGTAGCTCCCGGATGAATACTCAAGCTACTCCGATGACTTTCTTCCAAGATTGCCTTTTTCAATTCCTCATTATCTGATACACAAATCCTGCCCCGGAATCTCAACACGCCAACATTATCCACTTTAAAGTCACTATCAGGATCATCTCCTCCTGCAGGCATCAAGTCCACTAATTTCACATCCAGTTTCTGATTTTCCTTAATTACATCCAAAAAGTCATTATTCACCTTCGGCATACCCAATCTGATACTTTCCGGTGTAGTTTCAAAAACTATACCCAAATCTCTGAACTGTTCAATCAATTCCATTTCCTTCACCATTAACGCAGACATATGGATTGTCTTCTGACTCAGAGCATCTGCCACAACATTAGCTTTTCCCGGATGGTAACTCAAATTAAAATCGTAATCCTTTAAGAACTCTAACCACCTTCTCTGCCTCATATTCAATTCTTTCTGGTCGAACAAATATTTCAAACTTTTGTGATCACTAAAAACTTCAAATCTTGATCCATACAAATAATGTCTCCATATTTTTAACACGAACACCACTGCAGCTAATTCCAGATCATGAGTAGGATAGTTTCTCTCATGCACCCTCAACTGTCTTGAGGCATAAGCCACTACCTTGCCACCTTGCATCAACACACCGCCTAATCCCATTTTAGATGCATCGCAATACACTACAAAAGAATCATTTGGACTTGGTAAAATTAACACTGGTGTTATAGTCAACTTCTTCTTCAGTTCCTCAAAACTTTCCTCACAGGCAGCATCCCAGACAAAAGCTTGATTCTTCCTGGTCAACTGAGTCAATGGCAACGCCAATTTAGAAAACCCTTCAATGAATCTTCTATAGTAACCTGCCAAACCCAAAAAGCTTCTAATCTCCGTTGCAGTTTTCGTAGTTTCCCACTGAAGTATTGCACTTACTTTAGAGGGATCCACCGCTATACCATCACCAGAAATCATATGACCTAAGAAACTCACGGTCTTCAACCAAAATTCACACTTCGAGAACTTGTCAAAAAGTTTATTATCTTTCAACACTTGCAATGCAATTCTCAAGTGTCCTGCATGCTCTTCGTCAGACTTAGAATAAATCAGTATATCATCAATAAATACCACAATAAACTGATCTAGATAAGAATGGAAAATACGATTCGTATATTCCAAAAATACACCCGGCGCGTTAGACACTCCGAAAGGCATCACTGCATATTCGTAATGTCCGTAGCGAGTTCTGAAAGCAGTCTTTTGAATATCACCTTCCTTTACTCTAATCTGATGGTAACCCGACCTCAGATCAATTTTGCTAAAAACACGAGCTCCTACCAGCTGATTCATTAAGTCATCGATCCTCGGAAGTGGATACTTATTCTTAATGGTTACTTTATTCAGCTGACGGTAATCAATGCACAGACGCATACTACCATCCTTCTTTTTCACCAACAACACTGGAGCTCCCCACGGCGACACACTTGGTCTGATAAACTTCTTATCGAGCTGTTCCCCGACCTGAGATTTCAACTCTGCCAATTCTGATGCAGACATCCTGTACGGTGCCATAGAGATAGGTCTGGTACCCGGTACAATATCAATAGCGAATTCAACTTCCCTTGTCGGAGGCAATTTTGTGATGTCTTCTGGAAACACTTCAGGAAATTCATTCACTACTGGTAATTCATTAACTGAAGTCTTGTTTTCAACATATAACGAGGCAAACACCGCAAACAGCTTCACTTTGTCCTCCAACAACGCCCTCAACTCCTTACTAGATAGCGAATCTACTAATGCTTCCTCTTCAAGAGTAATAAATAGTAACGTCTTCCTGAAGCAATCAATATACACCCGGCTGAACTCCAACCAGTTCATTCCCAAAATAACATCAAGATTACCGAGTGGCAAACAAATCAAGTCCACTCTGAAATCTCTACCAAACATGGTCAGCGGACACTTCAAACACACCAAAGAAGTAACCACGGAACCAATAGATGGAGTTTCAATCGTCATCCTCTGCTCTAGAGTAGATGGCACAATCCCTAATCTCTTCACACAGTCAACAGAAATAAACGAGTGTGTTGCACCCGTGTTAATGATAGCAATCAAAGGAACATCATTAATAAAGCAAGTACCTTTGACGGAACGCTACTCCTCAGTGGATTGGGCCCCCACCAAGGCAAACACTTTCCCACCAGTTTGAGACGCCTGAAACTTCTTCGGCTTCTCACAGTGGGTGCTGATGTGACCCTTCTCTCCACAATTATAACAAGTAGGCATAGTGGCTCTGCAATCAACTATAAGATGACCTGCTTTGCCACACTTGAAACACTTCTTCACCTCATTCTGACAGTTGTTAGCACGGTGACCCGCGCCACCACATCTGAAGCACTTGAGAGTATCAACACCTGCTCCCTTCTCCTTTGGTTTCTTTCCCACATCAGTTTTCTGTTTCCCCTTATCAGCTGAAGCACTATAAGGAGTACCTCCAAATCTCTGCTTACCCTTCTTCTCATTCACAGCTTTGTAATGAGCAATTCTGGCCCTGTTGTCATTATCATAAATTCTGCATCTGCTTACCAGCTCTGGATAGTTTCTTATCTTCTGACAAGCAATCCCCAATTTGATCTCGGGACGCAGCCCGTTCTCAAACTTTAAACACTTCGAAGTCATAGCTTCTGCAGTATTGTAATGAGCACAATATTGAACCAACTCCTCAAACTTAGCGGCATACTCAGCAACAGTCTTATCACCCTGCTTCAGCTTCAGAAATTCAACCTCCTTTGCACTACGAATGTCTTCCGGAAAATACTTTTCCAGAAACTCAGCTTGAAACATAACCCAAGTAATCTCAGTACCTGCTGCTTCCAATCTCTGACGACTATTGTCCCACCAAGCCTCAGCCTCTCCTTCCAGCATATGCGTACCAAACCGTACCTTCTGAGCATCACTGCATCCCATGGTCCTGAAGATCTTCTCCACAACCTTCAGCCATTTCTGTGCAGCCTCTGGATCTAAGATACCTCCCTCATAAGTAGGCGGCTTGTTACTCTGGAACTGTGCTAAGTCACGGAACTGAGCACCTCCAGCCTGATTGGCGATCTCTACAGCCTGTGCCATGGCTTGCATAGCGGCAACAAGAGCAGCATCATTCCTTCCTACCATACTGTTCAACAATCAACATAAGGTCAGAACACCAAATCAACTCATATTCTAAGGACAAACTCAACTATAACACCTGGCCGGACGGACCGACCTGCTCTGATACCAATTGTAACAACCCACATTCCCATTTTAAAAAATAAGCAAAATATTAAAGATAAATCAGAGTTTTCACCAAGTGAAATGTCACATTAAGAGCCAACAAAACAAATCTCCCTTATTTTAATAAAATCAAACTGCAGAAAGTTTATTCAATTATTCGATTTACGGCCATCTGCCAATAACACCAAAACTCCACATAAAATTGCGGTTCACCAAAATGTTCATAAAAAATAAAGATACGTAACAAAAAGAATAACAAATAACAAAATGAATGAAATCCCCAAAATCCCGTGTTACGTATCAGAGCACTCCTATGGCCTCGATCAGCAACACCAATATCCAAGCTATCTAAGTACCTGGATTATCTGTACTTCCGAAGAAGCACAAACACAACAACAACAAAGGGGTGAGAAATCACATTCAATATTATGGTGAATAAATACATGATAACAAGGTAGCATTCATATATATCAGTCAACACCACACCACCACGACCTACTGTCCAATATCATCAACAACATCAAATAATAATGTAATGCAACACGACACCATGCATGCGGTACCGACTCATTGGTTCATTCAATCGAACCCCCGGATAGATCACACACACCTATACTTGGCAATGATCTATCCCCCACCATTCTCCATATAGGAGTACGGACGAATCACATACACTCCTCCTGAGTAATGATTCATCCCACCAATCACCATGAATATGCAAGACTCAACTATGCACAACAAAACATGTATACAAGCGTAAATACATGCACACGATCCTCCTGATCACATCATACATATCATTAACACCATCGTCATGTAATTGGCCTCATACACACCAAACACCCAATTAATTAATTAATTATTAAAATTCATATTTTCATCACCTAGGTCTTATTTCTCAGCACCTGACACCTATTCCCAACCTCTCAAACCAAGAGAAAATAATTCCGATGCGAAGTCGGGAAAGAAATCGCAAAAATATGAAATTCTGCACCACTGTTGTCCATACGCGTATTGACCTGAGTCATACGCGTATGACTTGCTCCCTCGCCCTTCCTTACGTGTATGCCCCCATCTGATACGCGTAAGGCCTCCTGCCTCGCCCTGCCATGCGCGTATTGCCCAACTTCATACGCGTATGGGCAGACACCCATTTTTCCTTCAATTTCCAACTCTCAGATCTACATACGCGTACGACTACTCCATACGCGTATTGCCATGCCACCATACGCGTACCATACGCGTATGGGCAGAGGGCCATGCCAAACCCTCCCCTCAAGCTCCCCTTACGCGTAAGGCCCCCTTTCCTTCACTCCCATACGCGTATGGCCTAGCCCAATACGCGTATGGCCAGATCCATTATGCAAATGGCCAGAAACCTCACTAGTTTGCATTCTGCTACGAATTCCACACTTCTTCACTTCCAACCAGTCCTACAATCGTTTCCACATTTCATGTCCAATTTTCATCTTTTCTCTTGTACCTAGAATCACTACATGTATTACAAGTCTATAATCTCAAATCGTTCTCCCAATTTGAATAATAAAAAAACAACAGATCTGTAACAGATGTTCATACCAGAGCAGCAACAGCATAAATTCATGGAAACATACATCAATTCATGCACGATTTCAGAATCATAACAGGCATATGCAACAGATCAACAACACAACAGTTTGCATACAAATTCCTATGGGGTTAAGGACTCCCCACTACCCTATCATGAATGAATCACCAATACTAAACCCGTTTCTCCCCCCTTTACCTCGAATCTTTACAGAAAATATGGACAATTGGGGAAGAAGATCAAGCCCTAGCACACCTTGTTCTTTCTCTCCTCTTGGTTCTCTATTCCTCGTTTCACGTGCCAAAACCTTTCTATTTTCCTAAAACCTCTCCTAATTCTCTTAATCCTATTTTAATTAAGTCAATTAATAATAATAGAAATAATAACCATAATAATAATAAAATAATAATATTACTATTATTAATTAAATTATTATTATTATTAACTATACCACTATTAATGTTAATCTAAAGGCTTTATCTCACCAATTCACCTTCCTAACTAAGGGCAACCCTTAAACGCACTCAAAACACTCCCCCAAACAAGGTCACACAAATAAAATAACACAAGACTTCTAAATAATTAAAATAGGGTGTTACACAATTCACATCTGTCCAGATAGCATCAGGTGAAAACATTCCTATCCAGTTTGATTCTTTGTACAAAGTAGTGGATTGTCAACACTACTCTACTTTTAAGAGTTATGTTTCGTTCCTTGCACGTAGCAAGGTCAGTATATTGATTGATGATTGGAAACAAGTTGATAACAAGGTCAAAGAAAGCATATGGACTGATGTTAAGGTATTACATACTATAATTTTCATATATCGCTGATATCAATATCTATAATTTCTAATACATACTTATATATTGATTTAAATATTGTTGAATTTTGAGTTTAACGACGAAGACTCAAATTTGAAAAGAAAGTGGATATCACATGCTGGTACTCGTTAGAGGGGATTTAAGTCACAGCTCACGGCTGACTACGTTAGGAGGCCTAAAAGTGGTGTTGCTGATCCATGGATTCGATATAGTTTTATATCAAAAGAGCAATGTTATGCTAATAAGTTATAGATACTAATCCTATATTTTTTTCACTATGTTCATAACAGGTTAAAAGTGAAGTCGGGATACTCAATAAACGCAAGAACATGTACCCTGTAACACCCCAAATTTCGTAAGAATGTTTATTTAATTCATTTAAATATTATGTTCATGAGTTTCAGTGATTTTTGGTGGTTTGTGTCGATGTCAGTGATTTTGTGAAGTTTTGGTTATTTAATTAAATAATAGTATATATTACGGAATATATTGTATTATTATTTATTTCAAATAATATTAGAGGAATTAAGGGTATGATGGACATTTGAGGAGAATTAGTGAGGGCATTATGGAGAAAGCCTAATTTTGAGGCCCAAGGGTTAGGGTGAATATAAAAGGAGGATTTTGAGAATAGGGTTCATTTTTGGTTAACCGTGAAAAGAAGGAGAACTTTGAGGAAAAAGGGAAAGGCGAGGATTTTCGTGAAGGTTTCCAAAGGCTCAAGAGAGAACACATCAGATCGACAATCTAAGGTATGGGGAGTAATTATCTTTCATTGTTTTTATTATAGGATTCGATGTAATTAAAGTGGATGGTTTGTGTTTGAGGGTTTATGGGGTTTTTGTGACAAATTGATGATTTGAGGGTATTTTGTGAATTGATTAATAAGAGTTGAATTTAATCAGATAAAAATAGACCTTGGGGCTGATCTCCCTGTCGGTGTTGTTTCGACCTTGTGGTGAAGGGACTTATGGGGTTTGTGGGAAGCTTGAGAGGTTTGAAGGTTTAGGGGATTTAAGGTTCCCATAGGATCACGAATTGACCTATTAGACCTAGGTTTTATGCCTTTGATTTCCGTGATGCATTAGGACTGTTGTAGGGATGTTTTTGGTTCATTTGGGGCTGTAATCACATGTACCTTTGAGGCTGTGGAGCTATTGATGCGTAGCAGCGATTTGCTGTAATCGCAGGTTCGCTAAGCGAACCATTCCTTCGCAAGGCGAATGTTCGCCAAGGCTCGCAAAGCGAGCAGCACAGTCAATGCGTGATAACATAAGTGTGTGTACTGGGATGATTCTAGAGTGGAATTGGGGATTCGCTGAAAGTCTCGCAAAGCGAATGAGCCAGCGAGTGGCTTCCCACAACCAATAAACTAGCGAGTATGACATATGGTGTTTTCTGATGTTCCAGTGTGGTGACTGTGGGATTCACTGACCGCTTCGCAAAGCGAAGGTCCCAGCGAACGAGTTCGCCTAGCGAACCCTGGAGTGAACATCTGCTGTTCGTGAAGTTTTGTTTATGTGTTGTGTTGTTTTGATGCGTTGATGCTGTGATTTTTATGATGCTTTTCCATGACGTTACTGATGATTATAAGATGATGGTTTGGTGATTATTTGACGAATATGTGATGATATGATGTATATGAGAATTGATGAATGATGATGCACATTATGATGTTTATTAGCTGATGATGATTAGTGATGTCGTGTATCATAAATTCATATGCAAACTCTGTGACGACGCTTCATTCCCATTGTGTGGTTATGAGGTAATTATGACGTGCTCCGATTCCAATTGCGGGATCGATCCTATTGACGGGGATCTTTGGAGGGGTGATGGCCTAGTGTCCATCAATTATGACGATTGGTACTACATGGTTTTTTTTTGAAAACCTTTTTTATTATTACGATATTTGTTTAAAACCTTTTTAATTGAGAATTTTGAGTTCCGCTGCCATGTGAAGGCTTTTGAGTTATTTTGAGGAAAACCCTTTTTTTTACAGGGCAAGTGTATTTTTTTTATTTAAATGAGAAATGTGCACCCTTGAGGTGATTTTGATACTTCACTCTGATATTTGTGTTGTTTCTGCTGCAATATTTGTGGGGGTAGAAAAGGGTGTTACATTAGTGGTATCAGAGCAGGTCGGTCCGTCCAACTAGGTTTTTACGTGATGTCAGTCCCCTGTCAGTCGATGAGTGTGTGTACACTGTCGATGTTTTAGTTCTTCTAACCTTGTTAGTGGTGTGCAAGATGACTGGAAGAAATAATTGTGCAATTACTGACGCGTTAGAATCGGTTGCTAATGTGGTGGTGCAGTTGAATCCAAATGGTGGAACGCCTGATGAGTTTCGTGCTTTGGGAAAGTTTCAAAGGAACATTCCACCGACTTTTGTGGGTACGCATGATCCAGCAAGTGCATACAAGTCGCTGAAGGCGATCGAGAACATCTTCCGAGTGATGAGGTGTTCTGATGAGCAACAAGTTCAGTTTGGAACGCATATGCTGGAAGAGGAAGCTTAGGATTGGTGGAATAATACCTATCAGAGACTCACGGATGTTGGCACTGTGATTACCTGGGCTGTGTTTAAGCAGGAGTTTCTGGGGAAGTATTTTCCAGAGGATGCTCAAGGCAAGAGGGAAGTGGAATTCCTTGAGTTGAAGCAAGGGGATATGACTGTGGCAGAGTATGTCGCAAAGTTCGAGGCTTTGGTAAAGTTATGTCCGCACTACAATCGTGCTGATGTTGAGATATCAAAGTGTCTCAAGTTCGAGAATGGGCTGAGACCAGAGATTAAGTAGGGTATTGGGTATCAGCAGATCCGCCGATATGCTGAGTTGGTTGACAAGAGCATAATCTATGATGATGATAGCCGAGCTCAATCTGCTCAATACAAGCAGTTGAGTGAGAAGAAAGGGCAGTATGGGGGTAAACCTTATACGGCTTCAGCTGGAAAAGGGAAGCAGAAGGCTTCAGATGGGAAAAAGACAAGTGGGGGAGCAGCTCCCTCTTCTGGAAAGTGTCATAAGTGTGGCGAGCAAAGCCACAGTGCTGATGTGTGTACCAATAATGTGCTGAGGTGCTATAGATGTGGTAAAAGGGTCACCGAGCTACTGATTGCAAAGATAAGGGTCTGACCTGTTTCAATTATGGTGAGAAAGGTCATACAAGTACTCAATGTCAGAAGCCGAAGAAGACTACGACTGCTACTCAGACCAGTGGCAGAGTGTTTACTTTGAATGGTGTAGAAATGCCAGAGAAGGACAACCTGATTTGAGGTACTTGTTTACTAATTATATCGAGTTGGTTGCTATTATTGATACTGGTGCTACTCATTCTTTTATCTCGCTTGAATGTGCTAATAAATTGGGTTTGAAGTTATCTGATATGAATGGTAATATGGTAATAGAAACTCCAGCTAATGGTTTTGTTACTACTACCCTTGTGTGTTTGAGATGTCCTGTGATGATTTTTGAGAAGTGTTTTGTGATGGATTTGGTATGTCTACCCTTGCACCAAATTGACGTGATCTTTGGAATGAACTTGTTGGAGTTCAACCGGGTTCACATCAATTGTTATAACAAGACTGTGGAGTTTCCTGAGATTGATGATAGTGGGGAGTTGATGTTCTTGTCTGCAAAGCAAGTAGACGAACTAATGGAAGACGAAGCCTTGGTGTTTGCAATGTTTGCATCATTGAAAATTGATCGTGAATCTATGAGTGTGGAGTTTCCTGTTGTCTGTGAATTTCCAGATGTGTTTCCAGATGACATCAGTGATTTTCCTCCAGAGCGTGAAGTAGAGTTTGTAGTGGACTTAATACCCGGTGCGAGTCCAGTGTCGATGGCTCCTTATCGGATGCCAACTTCTGAGTTAAGTGAGTTGAAGAAGAAATTGGAAGAATTGCTTGAGAAGAGGTTTGTTCAACCAAGTGTTTCTCCGTGGAGTGCTCCTGTGTAACTCCCCAGTTTTAGTATTTTTATTTAATTGAGTCGTTTTTTATTATTTTATTATTATATTATTTTATTTTTGACTTTTATGTGAAAATATGTTATTTTTCATCGTGAATATATTTTATCTGGTTTTGGGAACGTTTGCGAGATATTTGAGTGTAGGGGTATTTTGGGCGTTTTGATTTATTTGGTTAAGTTAAGAGTTGAAATAGAAAGAAAAAGAGAGAAAAACATAGTAAGAGAAAAGAAGAAAAGAAAAGGAGAAGAGAAGAAAAGAGAGAAAAACTTGAGAAAGAAGAAATCAATCAACCGACTTTTCTACGCGCTATTTAATCGGGTAAGGGTGTGAAACTCGATTATTGTATGATTGTGTATGATTATGTATGTGGTTGCTTGGATGTTTTCTTGTTTTCCATAGCTTGAGTTCTAGGTTGAAATTGAGATTTTTGTGAGGAATCGATGGTTTTACGGTTGAAAATCGGTGTAAACGTAATGGAATACTTGTCGTCATGATTGAATTATGTTTTGATGGTTATATGACAGTTTGGAAATGTTTTGGGCGGTGAAAACATGATTTTGGATGAACTGGTGCGTTGCTGGGTTTTTCTGAAAACGCAGGTTCGCACTGCGAATGGCTAGCGAGTGGGTAGCGAGCGTTCGCTGAGTGTTCGCACTGCGAATGGAGTAGCGAAGGACTCGCTAGTCTCTGACTTGATTTGCTGGGTGCTTCGCATTGCGAATGGGGTAGCGAGCATTCGCTGGGATGTTCGCACTGCGAACGGTGAGAATTTTCTAGGCTATTTTGCTTCTGCCTTGGTTCGCTGATGCACTCGCACTGCGAATGGAGTAGCGAAGGACTCGCTAGGAGCTTCGCACTGCGAATGTAGCAGTTTTTCCCAACTTGTTTTCTCTGTAACTTTTGATCTGTGTTTCGGTTTGAGGTGTGGTTTAATGCGTTAGAGAGCTTATGAAATGTACTTTATTATGAGGTTGTTTTGAGAATTGTCAGCCGATTAAATTATGTCGGAAATTAGAAAATGTGTTGTTTTGTTGTCGACTATTGCCGTGTAATTGGGTGAACTTGATGTGTATGTACAATATGTTGTTGGTATGGAAATTGTATGACTTGTGTACTGTTTGGTAATGGTAACTGTTGATATATGCATGATTATGGGCGTGTATATGTGTACATATTAAATGTCATGAGTCATTGAATGCAAAGCATCATGATATGCATTGTTGTGACGTCCTGAATGATGGTTTGGTTCTAGAGGGAATCTGCTATAACATCGTGCGCCTTAAACCTAAGAGGACTTAAAGCGATTTGATATATCGTGTGCCTTAAAAATATAAAGGACCTAAAGCGATGGTTATATACGATCGTGTGCCCATGTGGGGACCTAAAGCGATCGGATTGTGTGCCCATGTGGGGACCTAAAGCAATCCATAAACGCCGTGTGCCCATGTGGGGACCTAAAGCGACGGGTGAACATCGTATGTCCGACGGGGTGTTACTTGAGCGATCCTCAGTAACGAGCGATGGTTCCAATAGTTCCAGAGTGAACTGGTGATGAGACATGAAATGTTGGAGTCGGTATCGCATGGCATGTGCATAGAGTCGTGTGTCGGTCTCTGTGCATGTGCATAAATCATGGATTCATTGTGTATGTTAATTGTGAATGTGATTATTGAGATGGAATGTGTGTAATTATGTGGATGATGAGTGCATTGTGTATGATTGATGTGTATTGGTGATGAATACCTGATACTTGCACGGTGTTGTGTTATATTTGATTGTGGTGCATTTGTGGTGAGAATATTTTACTTGTGCATTTCTGTGTTAATATATAACTGTATGCAATTGTATTATGATTGTTTTTCTCACCCTTCTGCTGTTTTATAATGCTCTATGAGGCATTGCAGATTAGGGTTGCTGGAGGTCTTTTTGTGAAGCTTTGCGTCTTCATTCTTTTGTCGGTCGGCTCTGATATGTGACACCGGGTAGTTAGGGTGGCCGTTTGGGATTATCGTGCATTTTGTGTATATCTTTTGGATTGTGCCTGCATAACTTGATGTATGACAAACTTTCATGATATATATATGTGTTGATATTCAGTTACGGATTTTCCGCTTTTATTCTGTAATTGGATTTGTGGGTATATTACAACCTGATCGTTGCATATCTCTTTGAGCAGGTGTTGTATGTTTGTTTCAAATTGATGTGACCCTCTGGTCTATGCCATACATGTTTTAAATATACTCTGATGAAATTTTGAATTTTTTTTTACCGCTTTAATTAATTGGGGTTATAGATCGAGGGTGTTACATTAAGTGGTATCAGAGCCAGTCCGTGTCAGTTTGTGTCAGTCCTTGTTGGCCTTTGTGGTTCGGTGAGCGGTTTGTTTAACCATAGTTGCTGTTAATGGAAATAAACAGAATATGGCTGGAAGGAACGATGCTGCGTTAGCTGCTGCGATGCAGGCTATGGCTCGGGCTGTGCAGGGTGCACCGAATGCTGCGGGTAATGATGAGTTCAGGAAGAATAAACCGCATGTCTTCAAAAGAAGATATGATTCGGATGGTGCACAAATTTGGTTGAAAGAGATTGAGAGGATTTTCCGAGTGATGGATTGTGATGAAGATTAGAAGGTGAGACTGGGTACTCACATGTTGCTAGAAGAAGCTGATGATTGGTGGGTTGGTACTCGTCATGTGTTAGAAGCTGCAGAGGAGGAAGAGATTACTTGGGAAGTGTTTAGCAGGGAGTTTCTGAGGAAGTATTTTCCCGAGGATGTAAGAGGAAAGAAGGAAATTGAGTTCTTGGAACTGAAACAAGGTAATATGTCTGTGGTTGATTATACTGCTAAATTTGTTGAGCTGGTGCAGTTTTATCCTCATTATGCGGAAGCGACTGCGGAGTTTTCTAAGTGTGTTAAGTTTGAAAGTGGGTTGCGTCCTGAAATTAAGCAAGCTATTGGTTATCAGAGAATTCGGAGGTTTTCTGATTTGGTGGATTGTTGTAGGATTTATGAAGAGGACAGTAAGGCTCGTTCTACTCACTATAAGAGTGTGAGCGAGAGGAAAGGGAAGCAACAGTTCCGTGGTAGTCCGTATGTGACACCAGCTGATAAAGGTAAACAAAGGGGTACTTTTGATCGAAGGTCAGGTGGAGGAGGTATGTCTAATTCTCCGAGGTGTTTTAGATGTGGTGAATTGGGACACCGTCAGTCCGAATGTAGGAAGAATTTGGATAAGTGTTCTAATTGTGGTGGTGTTGGACATGTTGTAGCTGATTGTAAAAGGAAGAATGTGGTGAAGTGTTACAATTGTGGGGAACCTGGTCACATTAGCACAAAGTGTCCTAATCCGAAGAAAGCTCCAACTGGTGGGAAGGTGTTTTCATTGGCGGGGACTCAGACTTCAAGTGCAGATCGTCTGATCAGAGGTACTTGTTTTATTAATAGTATGCCTTTGATTGATATTATTGATACTGGAGCAACTCATTCGTTTATTTCGTCTGAGTGCGCGAAGCGGTTGAATCTGGTGTTGTCTTTGATGGATGGTAAGATGGTTATTGATACTCCAGCGATGGGGTCAGTAACTACTTCTTTGGTTTGTTTGAATTGTCCTTTGACCATTTATGGTAAAGACTTTGAGATGGATTTAGTGTGTTTACGATTGGAGGGTTTAGATGTGGTTTTGGGAATGAATTGGTTGCAATTCAATCGAGTTCATATTGATTGTTATCATAAGTTGGTAAGGTTTCCTTCTCTTGAGGAAGACGAAGACTCGAGTTTCTTATCTACCAAAGAGTTGAAGAAGCTTTTGGCGGATGAAGCTCAGTTGTTCGGGTTGTTTGCATCTTTGACTGTGGATAGTCAAGTTTCACTGGATGTGTTTCCTGTTGTGTGTGATTTTCCGGAAGTGTTTCTTGAGGATATTTCGGATGTGCCGCTAGAGAGAGAGGTGGAGTTTTCTATAGATCAAGTTCCTGGTACTAGACCTGTTTCTATGGCACCTTATAGAATGTCGGCATCTGAGTTGGTTGAGTTAAAGAAGCAGTTGAGTGAGTTGTTGGAAAAGAGGTTTGTAAGACCTAGTGTTTCTCCTTGGGGTGCTCCAGTTTTGTTGGTGAAAAAGAAAGATGGAAGTATGCGATTGTGTATTGATTATCGCCAGTTGAATAAGGTGACGATTAAGAATAAGTATCCTCTTCCTAGAATTGATGATCTGATGGATCAGTTGGTTGGTGCTTGTGTGTTTAGTAAGATTGATTTGAGATCGAGATATCATCAGATAAGGGTGAAGGAGGAAGATATTCAGAAGACGGCTTTTAGGACACGATACGGTCATTATGAATATTCTGTGATGCCGCTCGGGGTTTCTAACGCGCCAGGTGTGTTTATGGAATACATGAATCGTATATTCCACGAGCATTTGGATCGATTTGTTGTTGTGTTCATTGATGACATATTGATTTATTCTAAGTCTCGCGAGGAGCACGCAGAGCATTTGCGTATTGTTTTGCAGGTTTTGAAAGAAAGGAAGCTTTTGGCAAAATTGTCCAAATGTGAATTTTGGTTGTCGGAGGTGAGTTTTCTTGGACACGTGATTTCAGGTAATGGTATTGTAATACCCCAAATTTTGACCACTTAGATTTCCCATCATTGTGAAAATCATCATCAAAATATGGATGAACCATCATGCTTCATCAGTCTCCCCAAAGATGGGTGAGCATCCACTACAAGCAAAATTAGGGTTTCAAGCCCTCTCTGAGTGCATAGACAAAGGATCAATCAAGAAATGACATGATCTTCAACTTGTCTAATCTCTTAAACATCCACAATGGATCAAAAAGGACTCCCACTTCAAGGATTAAGCACAAGGCTGCTCCCTTCTAGGTGGATCAAGTCTCAAGATCGACAGTGTCACCAAATTAGGGTTTTGGTCGACCAGGGCCTCCAGATGGAAATTTTCATCTGGGCACAAGGCAATGATCCAAAACACAACCTAATATGCTTCATGGAACCTCATGAACCCATGCATCAAGTCAATTTTGCCTCAGGGGATGCATTCATCAAAAATCAGGAATTAGGGTTTCTTGACCTAATTCACCCCTAAGTTGACTTTTGGGACAAACCATGAGCCAAGACCTCAAGAGATGATTTGAGGGTCTCTAATACACCATGTTGATCCATTTGGAACAATGGATTGATCCAAGAAGCTTGAGCAACAAGTCTCATTTTCATCTGCACCACAATTAGGGTTTTTAAGGGAAAAGTCAACTGTAACTTTGACTTTTGACCAAGGCATGCTCCCAAACCCTAATACATGATTGAATATACCCTATGACACCCATGGAACATGTCCATAAAGTTTGATTTAGGTCAAGGACATGATTTCCTGAAGAATTGCACAGTTTGGAATTCATCTGATAAAAAGTCAACTGTGCACAAAAGTCAACTTTGACTTTTTGAGATTTTTCACCAAAATGGATTTTTAACCCTAAAATGATGTTAATGTATGATTTGAATCATCATTCATCAAGAAAAATCAAGAAAAGTGAGATAACTTGTAAAAGGGGTAACCATAAAACTTAGAAATTTTTCTAAGTTAAAAATAAAGTGGCAAAGGTACCAACTTTAGAGGACCATAACTCCTAAACCACAAGGCCATTTTTTGTCATCCAAAGATGGATTTGTAGCCCTCACTATCACCTACAAAAACTTCAACTACAAGTCATTCCAATTCATTAAGGATTTTGAGTTATGGAGTGATCAAAGTGGCTAAAAAGTGAAAAAGTCACTTTTTCCAACACTTAGTGAAATTTTCACTAAGTCAGAATTCAGCTTCACTTTTTGCCAAATGTAGGAGGATTTTTCACTTGGAATCAAAAGAGATCAAAACCAAACTTGTTCAAACAGTTGTTGTATCATGTTAGGGCTTTCCAAAATGGCCAAGAACATTTCCAAATTCAACCTACATCATGAGATACAACATTGGTAAGTTGCCTTGCTGAAATCTGTCAAGGCAAGGCAGAATTTGCATTTTGGCTCGATTTGCCAAAATCAGCCAATTGCAATTGCTCCAATCCACTTGGACACCTCAGAGGATTGAATCCAAAGGGGACAATCAATGAGCCAAGCCTCCAAGGTCCAAGGAACAAGGAATAGCATGTTGAACCTAGAGTTGCCAAAGTAGGGACAAGACTTCAAATTTGGAATGAGGCATTCAATGGAACCATCAAGGGGGCATGGACTGAGCCATTCTCATCTGAAATCAGTCAAGACTTATCCAAGACCAAGGGGACCAAAGCTCTGTGCCCTAACCTCTAGTCAATGGCTAGAGGAGACTTTCATTTCCATTGGCCAACATTGAGGGAACCTACTTACCAGCTGCCATGCACTATTCCTTGCAAAAAAAACTTGCTCTACTATAAATAGAGCTCAATTGTGGTCAATTTAAGTACACCAAAGCCATCTAACAGATGCTTTCCTCAAAATCTCTTTCTCTTGGCAAAAATGCCTTTCTTAGCAAGGTAGCTATCGGGTTTTGAGTTTGAGAGCAATTCTGCACAAACCAATCACTCACGCACCTCACATACATCACATATGAGCTGATCAAACAATCACATAACATCTGGAACATCAAAATCTCAAAATCACTTGCCATCCACACAAGTTTGAAGTGAAGTTGCAGCTGAGATGCCATAAACTGATCCAGTCCATTTCAATTCAATCCAAGTGTTCAAACACACTCCATATGGTGTAGGGAAGCTGTTCAGATCATCACAACTCATCTGTAACACCTCCAACCCAGAATTTGATTTGCTCTTGCTGTCACGACTTGGAGGTAAGCCTAAACTTGGTCATCTCTCAATCTATGCATATTTCCTCGCACAATAATTTGGCCATATGTTCATAATCATGCATGGAATGTTTTCCCTCAATTAATTGCATTGTTTGAATCGTGTATCAAAAATCCTAGCCTTCATGCAGAAATTAGGGTTCTTGAGGTCTCTTCGTGATTTCTTATTGTATGTTTAATTTAAATGAAATTAAAGTACATAGACATGATCGTGAGGTTGAGGCGAGCATAATGATATGTGGATTGCATGATATGGTTACGTATTCATGGAGATTGGATAGAAAATGAAAATCCGGGCAAACTGAAAAACGCGCATGTTATTGTTGTTGTTCTTGGCGCCATTTTCATATATTTGAATATTTGAATTTTGTGATTTTGTTTAATTGATTCAAAAATTAATTTCTCTCTGAGTTTTAATGATTTTGAGTTGATTCTTTTTTTAATAATTCACAAAAATGTTAAAATATTTTATTTTCACAAAAAATCCCAAAAATATTATTTATTTCATATAATTGATATTTTTGTAAAGAATTAATATTTTGATTGTTTTTGGCATTTTAAATATTTTTTCTACATTGATTTTGCAACTTTTAATGCTTTCTAATTATTTTGTAGGTCAATACTTAATTTTTGAAGCATTAATCCAAGATCACAACTTGTTTTCCATGTGTTAAACAATTTTTGATCATTTTAATTGAATTTTTATTCAATTAAATACATTTTTGAAAACAAATTACGGTTTTGGATTAATTCAACCCTCATAAATCATTTTCAAAACACTTTGGGCCTCTATTAGAGTGTAAGACCCAATCCTCTTTTTGACCAAATCATCTTTGGGCCTCACTTATTGTATAAGTCCCGATACCGTCAAAAAACAAACGGCGCGATCGTCGCCTTTTCAAAAACCATCTGGGCCTACCCTCGAGTAGTAAGACCCATTTATTTTTCTTTAAACCTTTTTGGGCCTCTTGAGAGAGTGTAAGACCCATCCCCCCTTGTACAAAAAACTTTTTGGGCCTCACTCATTGTATAAGTCCCTCTGTACAAGTAAACGGCGCGATCATCGCCCGTTTAAAATTAAAAACCATCTGGGCCTACCCTCGTGTTATAAGCCCCACTCTTTTCTTTAAACCTTTTTGGGCCTCTTGAGAGAGTGTAAGACCCATCCCTTTGTACAGAAAACCTTTTTGGGCCCCAGTCACTTGTATAAGTCCCGCTGTACAAAGTCAAACAGTGCGCTCACTGATAAAACCTTGGGCCTCTCCTTGAGCTGTAAGCCCCAAATCTTTCTTTTTCAAAGCACTTTCTCCTTTGATTTTGAATATACTATTGTTTTTATCTTTCTTTGTTGAACAACTAACCAAACAACATGGAAGCACTACAACTGAGTAAGTGGTTATCGCTTTCATTTACTGCTTTCATAATATAAACTGTATTGTGGGGCTGCTCACTGTAAGTCTCCTTTCATAAACTCATATCTACTGTGTAATAATAGTATAGATATTTCGAGTTTCCCCGGCTACTACGTCTAGAACTAGGTGACGCCGTTTCACTTATTCGTAGAAATAGACGCCTAGATCCCCAATAGGAGCACCAGATACAGTCTTCTCTTCGGCTGTCCTCCTTAGGAATCCTCAAGAAATTCTATTCCCCAGAGATGAATTATTCTCGGTGAAACTTCTCTTGAATTTCTTCAAACCTCCGAACTGTTCAAACTCTCTTGAAAAGATAAAAGTTGCTGGATAGTAAACCTCGCACGTTTACCAGTGGTTTTATCTTTAAAAGAGTTTTCTTGAACTTTTCTTTGGTTTGGGACCCACAGACTTCTTAAAAGCATCGGCCTCCTCTTGGGCATTGCACAAGGACCCACAGGCTTCCTATAAGCAACCCGGCCTCCTCTTGGGCATTATTCATGGACCCTACAGCTTCTTAGAAGTATTCAGAGCCTCCTCTTAGGCTTCGTATAATGATCTCTTCCTCCGGGAATGATAGCCTCCTCTTGGGCTTCGTACAAGGACCCGTCGGCTTCTTAAAAGACTCCAGCCTCCTCTTGGGCTTCGTACAAATTGTCCCGACGACCTCCTAGAGGTATAGGAACAGAACCTAGTCATCCTCATAGAACAGTCCTTTCATAGAGTCTACTACTGTTTCTCGAAGCATAGTAAAAAAGATAAAACTCTAGACTTGGACAGTCTAACTTCCTTGAGTCTCAAAGACATTCTCAAGCACCCTTCGTTAAATAGGAAGGAAACCCGCAGACTCGGATAGTCTCAATACCCTTTTGGATTTCCCGTTTCCTCAAAGAAAAGGAAATATCCTTAATCCTCAAATTAAATCCCTGTGTACAGTGTTACTCATATAAGAACTGATTTTCTCTTTTAAATCAGTATATTGGATCTGTCACTCAACTGAAACAGTTACAATAGCCTCCATCTCGGGCTTCGTACGAGATACCAAAATTCTCCCCAGTGGAGTCAAAACAACCTTTTAGCCTCTCTCTCAGGCTTTGTATGAGACACAAAAGATTCCCTCGTAGGGTCAATCACCCTTTTTTTGCCTCCATCTCGGGCCTCATACGAGATATAAATCCCTTAAGCAAGAGTCGAACTCTTTGCTAGCCTCCTCTTAGGCTTTGTATAACGATATGCCCCACTGGGTCAAAAACCTTTAGCCTCTCTCTCGGGCTTTGTACGAGACACAAAATAGCCTCCTCTTAGGCTTTGTATAATGATTTTCCTAGCGGAAATTAGCCTCCTCTTAGGCTTTGTATAAGAAAACCACTGGTTGATCCAATCGACCTTTTAGCATCAAAGCTGTGCCTCGTTCACAGTATACAAACATCAACAACTCATTTCCCTTCATCTAATCGCTGTAAGCGGCAAGCTTCTGGATCATCTACATCCATGCCACTGTCCCTCTTTTAGCATGAGAAATTCCTAAGGAAAGATGGCATTGCTCTACACTGAGTTAAAGTCTTCTCCTTCAGGTTAAAACCCTTTCTTCAGAAATTATGGCATCTCTCGGATCCGCGTATCCCAGTTAAAGTAATTCTCCTTCTCCCCTCTTTAGAGATGACAAATTCTCTCTAAAGTCGAGGTCTTTTAGCTTCACATCTTGGGCTTTGAACAAGATACAAATCACCTTTCGCTTCACGTCTTGGGCTTTGAACAAGACACCAAAAACCAATTTCCTCCCATAGAATAGGAGGAACTACGAACGCTCTGATTTCCCTGTTTCGGTAAAATGGGAATACGTAGGCATAAGATCGAAAGAAAAGATCTTAGCGAGCGCAATCAACAAAAAACCCAAATCCCATATCTCCATCAATTAAAAGCAGTAATTCAAAAACAACAGTCCTAACATCCTAATCCTTATTCCCCGCCAGAAACCCTTTGCCTAGAAAAAAGAAAGAAAGAACCGTATTGGCGAAATACGAATAACCAGTACAAAGGCCCCCCACATTGATAGCATCCGTAACCTAACAGACCGCTGTTTAAACTCAGTATGCAAGCAGGGTTAATTGGAGACATCTATTTCCCTTCCTTATTCAGCTCACAATAGGATAAAAAATGAATCGACCTGTAGTTTTAAGCTCAACCGCAGAGAGCGATCATCGCTTAAGAACCGCGTCCAAAATCGCTCGCTACAGAAAAGTGGCGCCCACCGTGGGGCCGATCTTTCTTTCTTTCTGTTTGCCTTATAAAATGGCGACTCTGCTGGGGAGTCATTGCCAAGATCTTTCTGCCTTAGGGCATCATCCCTGTTTTCCACGGAAAATGGGAACTCTACCGAAGAGAAAGATTGACCTATGTTGGTCCATCTCTTAGGCAGGGAACCACAGATTGGGGCTTCCGCCGGGGAACCCATTTCTGTCAGGAACTTAAGAATCGTAGCTTTATAAGTCTAGGATGATTAGGACAAATATATATATACTGCTTTTCCTAATTGCTATACGTGTTTATTTTTCTGCTACTGGGAATGCGTGTGATGCCGCATGTGGTGAGATTGAGTATACACTTAAGAAAAGCCAACCTTTTTCGTAGTGCGGAAGCTATCGGAAATAGCTGTTACGCGATACTACCCTCATTTGAGGCTGGTGATCTATTCTCGGTGAATGGCACTTACTCTAAGATTGCACACAACTCGCTGGCGATCCGCTTGTTGTCTGCCTTCCTGGGAGGAGCTGATGATAATGAGTACAGGTACAAAAATCACCCTAGTATAAACCTTTGGGGATGGGTAGAGCCTTGACTTCATGACAACGACCCTCTGACCCCATGTTTTTTCTATGTTTTTGTGTGCTGCATTCATGCATTCATTTAATAAAACATTAAAACATTCAAAAAACTTCTCTTCTAGTCTCTCTGTTTTTTAAATTAAACTAAGACTGTGATTGCAAATATCAGAGAAAAAGATTACGCTAATGGATTTCGGTATAAGGAGAACTCACCAGTATACCTTCAAGGTTCCAAAACTAGGGGATTTAAGAAAGTTAGCAAGGATGATCGTTAACCCAGAGGCTTTCAGAGCCAAGCACGGTGGTCTGCTACCACTATTAAGAGTCCATATGATTAAGGGGATCATGGATGCGCTCATTCAGTTCTACGATCCGGTTTATCACTGTGTCACATTCCCGGATTACCAGCTGGCACCAACGCTGGAGGAGTATTCTCATCTGATCGATTTACATATCACTGACCGAGCTCCATTTTCTGGACTGGAAAAAATTCCAAAGAATCAGACCATTGCAAGAGCAATTCATTTGGACGAGTCTGAGGTAAGGACTGACCTAACTACTAAGGGTGGCATCCAAGGTTTGCCAGCCCAGTTCTTGACAAAGAAAGCCCTGTATTTTGCCAGTATAGGGAACATCACTGCTTTTGAAAGCATCTTTGTCTTGCTCACCTACGGGTTATTTTTGTTTCCCAACATCAATAACTTCGTCGATATCAACGCTATTAAGGTTTTTCTCATTGGAAACCCTGTGCCGACTTTGCTCGCAGATGTGTATCATTCTGTACACTTAGGAAATTTGTACAGCGGAGGGGAGATCACATGTTGTGTACCTTTGCTTTACAAGTGGTTTATCTCTCACTTGCCCAAGTCTGCCGCTTTTTGGGATTGCAAGAGTGTCTTACGTTGGTCACAGAAGATCATGTCTCTTACCAACTCTGATATAGATTGGTGTAATAGGATTTATGAGGGAATCAAAATCATTGACCGTTGTGGAAACTTCCCCAGCGTACCCCTCATAGGAACTAAAGGAGGAATCAACTATCATCCGATATTAGTTCTTCGTCAATTTGGATACCCGATGAGACACATCCCACTGGGTGTTCATCTGGAAGGTCTTTTCTTCAAAGAAGGAGAAAACGACAGAGCACTAAAGATGGAAATAGTGCATGCTTGGAAACAGGTTCATAAGAAAGGACGAGAGTCTCTGGGAAAACCGGACTGTGTCTCGGTGGAGCCTTATCTCCATTGGGTACAAACTAGAGCTCTCAAGCTAAAGATGCCTTATCCTCGTTACAAAATTCTTCCACCGAGGGAAACTGTCATGTACTTCATGACGGAAACTGAAAGGTTTCAGGTTACTCTCAACAAAGTTCAAAAGGAAAGAAGATCTTAGAAGAACAAGTACCGCACCCTCGACGTAGAGTGCATCAAAATACAACAATTACTGAAAGAGAAAGATGCTCTGATTGAAATTTTGGAGCAGCATGCTGTAGAGAATCAAGATGACCAAAGGAATTTGCTCACTCCTTTCACTTGGCAAAGGAATGACAACCCAACAACGGCTCAAGTGCCCCGGTCAAAGAAAAGGAAGATACCAGAATCAGCACCCGATTTCTCTTCAGAGAGGACTCGGGACCCATTAGTTTAGGTTTCTGTTTCTGCACTTTGTAATCTACTGTATTTCCATTTCTGTAATCCTTTGGAATTCAATAAAAATGGGTTTCCCCAGTGTTTGATATTTGCAATCTAATTGTCGAAGTTTATTTTGATTAAACCAAAAAACAATTAATATAATCATTGCATTCATCATTCTCACATCGCGTATTCTTCTTCCCTACGAATCTCACGTTTGTGTCTCGATTCTAGAGTCAAACTGTCTCATTCATATAATACTCGGGCTAATCGTCAGAAAAAGATGGATGATCTTGAGGAAGAAAACAGAGAGTTGAAAGAAGAGATCGACACTCTGAGAGAGGATATGAGAAAGCTTCGTAACGACATGCAAGCCATGGTAGAAGCTCAGCTACAAAGAACTGTAATCTCAGAGATCACCTCAATGCCCATCATAGAAAAGTATGATCCTAGGTATCAGATACCGAAAGATCGTCCTTGGGGCATGCCTGTTAACTATATCCTGGAAGGATATGTTCCGCCGATCACTGAAGATCAGGGAATCGCAACAGAAGCCGCTGGGCCTGAAGGTTACAAATTTCGGGAAAGCGAAGATGCCAGGGGCATACTCAAGACTCCTGAAGGTTACAAACTTCTAGAGGCGCCAAGACTTACTGCCGTAGTCACGGTACCACCCCCTGTGGTGCACACTGTCCCGGAAGGACAGATTCCACCAACACCTTCTGGTAAGAAGGAAACTATGTTTGACAGAATGGAGGAATTCCAGGAACAGTTCTTGGAAATGCAGAAAGAGCTGCAAGCCATTCGCGGTCAGGATCTATTTGGAAAGGACGCCGCAGACCTCTGCTTGGTCCCAAATGTGAAAGTCCCGCACAAGTTCCAAGTGCCCGACTTTGAAAAATACAAGGGTAACTCTTGCCCTCAAAGCCATCTGGTAATGTACGCTCGGCGGATGTCAGCTCAGACGGAGAATCAGGACCTGCTGATTCACTACTTCCAGGATAGTTTGACCGGTGCCGCACTCAAATGGTACATGGGTTTAAACCGTACTACGATCAGTACATTCAGAGATCTTGGTACTGCCTTTGTCCAACAATACAAATACAATTTGGACATGGCACCCGACAGAGATCAACTCAGATCAATGTCATAAAAGGACAAGGAAACCTTTAAGGAGTATGCTCAAAGGTGGCGTGAAATTTCCGCTCAAATTTGTCCACCTCTTGAGGAAAAAGAGATGACAAAAATCTTCTTAAAGACCTTAAGCTCATTTTACTATGACCGAATGGTTGCCAGTGCGCCCAGTGATTTCACCGAAATGGTCGGGATGGGTGTACGTCTTGAGGAAGCCGTCCGAGAAGGACGTTTGGTAAAAGACACTGGATCGACGAGCGGTACTAAAAAATGCGGCAGTGCTCTCCCTAAGAAAAAAGAGCAAGATATTGGGAATATCTCTCTCGGAAAGCAAAGGTGACGTTATCAGCCAGTAGCAGATGTTACTCCTGCTATCGGCCCCGCGCCTGTTCCTATGTATCAACCTCAGGTTGCGCAGAGCCAACCTGACCAACAAAGGACACAACAGCCTCTTCAGCAGGCTCGTCCTCCATATAACAACAACCGTACAACACGACCATCAGGGTTTGATCCTATACCCATGTTGTACGCAGAGCTGTTTCCGTTACTGCTGGCTAAGGGGCACATTCAGACTAAGTCTCCCCTTTTAGTTCCGGAAAATCCGCCTTTTTGGTTTAAAGCGGATCAAACATGTCCTTATCATCAAGGAGGTTCAGGGTATAACATTGAGACTTGCCTCAATTTCTAATCCGACGTGCAAAAGCTTGTTAGGAGCGGGCTCTTATCTTTCAAAGATATGAATCCTAATGTGCTTACGAACCCGCTGCCTCAACACGAGAAAGCTGCAGTCAATCTGATTGAGAAAGAGACTAACAATGTCTATCAAATTCATGATGTACTCTTATTGGGGACCAATTTGGTCAGGATGCATTGTAGACATAGTGGATATGGCCATGTGCCACCTCATAATTATCACCAGTGTGATATCTGCTCTAAAGATAACCAAGGATGTTCTGTAGTGCAAGCAGCTCTACAGGAACAAATGAATCTTGGATGGATCCAAGAGCACCGAGTTCGTGGAGTTAACATGGTTTACACGAATTCTAACATCATTCAAAACCACGACATCCGTGTGATGAATGTCAACTTGGTGGCGATGCACTCAAGGCAAAGCCAGTATCATAATCTGCCGCGGCACGATTACAGTTCCTGTCTGATTTGCTCGGTAAACAAACAGGGATGCTCTTTCATACAAGAGGCCCTCCAGCGTCAGATGGATCTTGGATGGATCCAAGACTACCATGATAGGAACTCCTATCAAATCAACATGGTTCAGATCTTCGATATCCGCGTAATGAATACCAACCTGGTAGAGTTACATGCTGAGCAGGTCCGACTCGGATTCTTAATATCACATGACTATCAAAGCTGTAAAGCGGGTTGCGAAAACGATCGAGGTTGTACCCTTGTCCAGGAGGCGCTTCAGTACTTGTTAAATCACTGGTGGATGCCAATCTATATGAACGAAGATACTCAGCAGATTAGTATCAATAACAGGAATCCTACTCGTTGTCAAAGTCAGGATGTCCGATCAATGGAAGGTAACCTAGTGAGGTTACATTGTATTCAAAGTGGGTGTGGCCAGGTGCCACCACACAACTATGACAGTTGTAGCGTCTGTTCGAAAAGTAACCAAGGGTGTTACCTTGTGAGAGCAGCTCTTCAGGGTCAGATCGATCATGGAGAAATTCATCCATATCCAGGTTCAGGACCTATTATTTGGTCGCTGAACTACCTTGCCGATCAAGTTGAGGATGTTGTCACGATCTCTGGTCATCACCAGATCAGGGATGTTTTTGCAATCGTCCCTTTACTTGACGAATCTAGAGTTCCCAACCAGGAACGGATCGAGGTTACTTATGAAGGTCAGAAAAATTAGAAGGTTCCCATAGTCATCTATCTACCGGGGCCACTACCGTATGAATCAGCTAAGACGATCCCTTACAAATACGGTGCAACAATAATCGAGAATGGAAAGGAAATTCCATTACCCTCCGTCGTGAATATTGCAGACATCAGTCGTGTAACACGGAGCGGTCGAATCTTCGACCGAGGGGTTGGAGAATCCAACAAAGAAAAGGAACTTCAGGAGGAAATTCCTGATCCACCAGTCAGTCAATCTGGTAGTCCCGACTTTTCAAAAGACAAAGATGAGATGCTAAAGCTCATCCAAAGGAGTGAATATAACATTGTTGATTAACTGTTACAGACTCCTTCAAAGATCTCAGTATTATCGCTGTTACTCAGTTCAGAAGCCCACAGGGAGGCTCTACAGAAAGTCTTGGAGCAAGCCTTTGTGGAACAGGATGTAACAATCAGACAATTCGATAGCATTGTCTCTAACATCACTTCCTGCAATAATTTGGGATTTAGTGATGAGGAATTACCTGAAGAGGGTCATCGTCATAACATGGCGCTCAACATTACAGTTAACTGCCAGGGCGATGCTTTAGCCAACGTACTGGTAGACACAGGGTCAGCCCTGAATGTTATGCTGAAGTCCACTTTGACGCAATTATCATTTAAGGGCCCTCCGATGAGAGTCAGCGAGGTCGTCGTCAAAGCATTCGACGGATCCAGAAAAACAGTTATCGGCGAAGTTGATCTTCCCATAACTATTGGTCCTCACACTTTCCAAATCACTTTCCAGGTCATGGACATCCGGGCAACATACATTTGTTTATTAGGAAGACCTTGGATACATCAGGCTGGAGCGATTACTTCAACCCTCCACCAAAAGCTAAAGTTCGTCAAGAACGATTAACTTATCACGGTTTGTGGGGAACAAGCCTTGCTCGTGAATAACTTATCATCATCTGCTTGTGTGGAACCCGAGGAGGTTATTGGAACTCAGTTCCAAGCACTATCGGTGAGCAAGGACAATCAGTTCAAAGAAGGAACTTCAATTTCCTCATACAAAGATGCTATTAAAGCGGTCGAGAGTACCGATACGACAGGATGGGAACGGCTTGTCATTCCTATTGACAATAAAACAAAGAAGGGTCTTGGTTTTTCTGCAACCTGTACCCAGACGGCCGCCAGCGATGAAAGTCTTCATCCCCTTCAAAACTTCTTCCACAGTGGAGGTTTTCTCCACCCAGTGTCTCAGACAGTTCATGCTATCAATGAGGAAGATCCCTCTGACACAGATGAAGAATGGAAGTCCTACCTTAACAAGGACGGCTATATGTCTCAGGAAGAGGTGCCTATGCCTTTTTGCTTTCCTACAGAAAGTCCAAGATTTATACCAAGATCAGATATCGAAATGATCTACGGAGATTGTAATCCGGAAGGATGCCGTGCTCCGCCAAATTCATTAGAGGAGGCCTGCCAATGTGGCAGCCTTACCCATGAGACTTGGGGCAAGAAAGTCAGCCGAGTAATGAAACTCCACTGAGCATCATTGAACAGAATACCTGTGTCCCCACCATGTCATGGGATCAACACTCAGGTCATTCGGAAACTACTCAACATGAAGATGAATTCGCAACGTTTGCAGGACTAGAATTCATCAACTATGCTTTTCCTGAGGTCAATGTCATCGAGAGGGATGACTTCTCCAGTTCCAAAGAAGTTTGGGACACTTTGGGACAACCAAGTGGAAAATACGACTTTATGGTCAAGTACACTGCTCCCGAAAGCTCTCGTATCAGGCTCGAAGATATCCAGCCAACTGGATGGGGAGATGCAGCTAAGAGCACCAATGCTCTGCAGAATGCAACAGAGGAATCCCCCTACGACAACTCTGCTTGGGAGACAGATTCCAATGATCCTGCTCCACCAGAAATCAGCGTCATTTCTGAAGACAAATCAAGGAAGGTGCCAGACTTTGTGATTCACCGAGGAGTTCGCCGCCAATGGGTTGCCGTCGAGGTTCCGAAGGTCGTTCGTCAGTCAAAGTAATTGTCATCTTTAACCTTTCACCCTGCCCAGGTGAAACGGATATTTTGATAGGGCTCGCTATCTGTAAATTTCCCTCTTCGCTTTGCCCAAAGCGACAGAGTTTTGTTTTATAGGGCTGTAGTTTCAAGATTCGACTTGTTCATTAATAAAATAACGTCGTTCTGTAATTTCCGCATTATTGCTGTTTTCTCTTTTTGCTTTTTTAGAAAATGGTAATCCTAAAAAAAAAAAACAATTCAAAAATAAAAACAAGCAGTAAAATAAATACACTGCACACACTTACATTTTCTCTATCTCTTCTAAACACAAATCATCACGTCATGCAAATTGCTTGTTTTATACCCCGTTGAAACATACGATCCGATGCCTTCTTCCAACTTTGAGTTCCCAGTATTCGAGGCTGAAGAAGAAAATGACAACGAAATTCCAGAAGAGATCTCCCGACTACTCAGACAAGAGGAAAGGTCCATTGAACCTCACAAAGAGCCGTTGGAAATGGTAAGCTTGGGTTCAGAAAAAGAGAGAAAAGAAATCAGGATCGGAGCATTGCTCAGTCCAACTGCCAGAGAGGGTTTGATAAAGCTTCTCAAAGAATTCTCCGATGTGTTCGCTTGGTCCTATCAGGATATGCCAGGGTTGGATACCAGCATCGTGGAACATCACTTACCATTAAGATCGGAATGTCCGCCAGTAAAGCAAAGGTTGAGACGGACTCACCCGGACATGGCCATCAAAATCAAAGAGGAGGTACAGAAACAGATCGACGCGGGTTTCCTCGCTACATCTGAATATCCTCAATGGTTAGCCAACATCGTACCTGTTCCCAAAAAGGATGGAAAGGTCAGAATGTGTGTTGATTACAGAGATCTAAACAAGGCAAGTCCAAAGGACGACTTTCCTTTACCACACATCGACATGCTGGTTGACAGCACAGCAAAGTTCAAAGTATTCTCCTTCATGGATGGATTCTCGGGCTATAATCAGATCAAAATGGCGCCGAAAGACATGGAGAAAACTTCGTTCATTACCCCATGGGGTACCTTTTGTTACAAGGTAATGCCGTTCGGTTTGAAGAATGTCGGGGAAACCTATCAAAGGGCCATGACTACTCTGTTTCATGACATGATACACAAAGAAATCGAGGTATATGTCGATGATTTGATTGCAAAATCAAGAACAGAGGATGAGCACGTTGAACATCTGTTAAAATTGTTCGAACGTCTAAGAAAATTAAAGCTCCGCTTGAATCCCAACAAGTGCACCTTCGGTGTCCATTCAGGGAAACTACTAGGGTTCATCGTCAGCCAGAAAGGAATTGAAGTTGATCCTGACAAGGTCAAGGCCATTCAAGAAATGCCTTTTCCGAAAACTGAAAAAACAAGTTAGAGGATTCCTGGGACGTTTGAACTACATCTCCAGATTCATATTCCTTATGACCGCGACTTGTGCGCCGATTTTCAAGTTATTGAAAAAGAACCAGGATTGCGTTTGGTCAGAAGACTGCCAAACTGCCTTCGACAGTATTAAGGAATATCTGTTGAATCCTCCGATTCTATCACCTCCAGTGGAAGGAAGACCACTAATCATTTACCTCACAGTCCTAGAGGACTCAATGGGATGTGTACTTGGCCAACAAGACGAAAATAAACGGAAAGAGTCTGCCATTTACTATCTAAGCAAGAAATTCACCGACTGCGAGACTCGGTACACAAGGCTTGAGAAAACTTGTTGCGCTTTGGCTTGGGCAGCCAAACGTCTTCGCCAGTACATGATTCGTCATTCTACTTGGTTGGTCTCCGAAATGGATCCAATCAAGTACGTTTTCAAAAAACCTGCTTTCATGGGAAGGATTGCCCGTTGGCAGATGTTACTATCAGAATATGACATAGAGTACCATGCTCAGAAAGCCGTTAAAGGAAGTATTTTAGCCGATCATTTGGCTCATCAACCGATTGACGATCAAGAATCAATCGGGTTTGACTTCCTAGACGAAGATGTCATGTATCTAAAAATGAAAGATTGCGATGAATCGCTACCCAGTGAAGGGCCAGAACCAGGTTCGCAGTGAGGACTCATCTTTGACAGAGTAGTTAATCATTATGGAAACTGAATTGGGGCAATCATTGTTACCCCTCGGGGTATCCACATTCCTTTCACTGCCAGACTTACGTTCAAATGTACGAACAACGAGGCCGAATACGAAGCATGTATTATGGGTCTCGAAGAAGCGATTGATTTAAGGATCAAAAACTTGGATGTATACGGCGATTCAGCCCTGGTTATTAACCAGATAAAAGGAGATTGGAACACATACCAATCAGGATTGATTCCTTACAAAGACTATGCAAGAAGGTTGTTACCCTTCTTTAACAGAGTCGACTTTCATCACATCCCTCGTGATGAGAATCACATGGCTGATGCATTAGCCACTCTCTCTTCCATGATTAATGTAGGTCGATGGAATGACATACCTAAGATCGACATCATGCACCTTGAACGGCCCGCTTACATCTTCGCGATTGAAGCAGTCATAGACGACAGACCTTGGTATCACGATATCAAATGCTTCCTTCAGAAACAAGAGTACCCATCTGGGGCACTCAGAAAAGACAGGAAAACCCTCAGAAGATTGGCTGGAAACTTCTTCCTGAGCGGTGACACTCTTTATAAGAGAAATTTTGACATGGTCTTGCTCCGATGCGTCGACAGACCAGAAGCAGACATGCTCATGAAAGAAATTCATGAAGGATCCTTTGGCACTCATGCCAACGGACACACAATGGCGAGAAAAATTCTCAGGGCCGGGTACTATTGGTTGACAATGGAATCCGACTGCTACAAGTACATGAGGAGGTGTCACAAGTGTCAGATATACTCCGACAAAATTCATGTACCGCCATCACATCTCAAAGTTCTTTCTTCCCCGTGGCCTTTTTCCATATGGGGAATCTACATGATTGGCATGATTGAGCCCAAGGCTTCAAACGGACATCGGTTCATCCTGGTAGCCATTGACTATTTCACCAAGTGGGTCGAAGCAGTGTCATTCGCCAATGTAACCCGACAAGTGGTGGTCCGATTTATCAAAAACAATATCATCTGCCGTTATGGTGTTCCAAGCGAGATCATTACTGATAATGGATCTAACTTGAACAATAAGATGATGAAAGAGTTGTGTGCAGAGTTTAAGATTGAACACCATAACTCATCTCCCTACCGACCCAAGATGAACGGAGCAGTAGAAGCGGCTAACAAGAACATCAAGAAGGTTGTTCAAAAAATGGTTGTAACCTATAAAGATTGGCATGAGATGCTACCCTTTGCTCTTCACGGTTATCGCACATCTGTCCGTACTTCAACAGGGGCAACCCCTTTCTCTCTAGTATATGGCATGGAGGCAGTGCTCCCCATAGAAGTAGAGATCCCATCAATCCGGGTATTGATGGAAGCTAAGCTCACCGAAGCTGAATGGTGTCAAAGTCGACACGACGAATTGAATCTGATCAAGGAAAAAGAATCACGGCACTATGCCACGGTCAGTTGTATCAGCAAAGAATGAAGAGGGCGTTTGACAAAAAGGTCCGACCTCGTGTCTTCAGGAAAGGAGACCTCGTGCTCAAGAAGATACAATCATTTCTCACTGATTCCCGGGGCAAATGGACCCCGAATTATGATGGCCCCTATGTGGTCACGAAAGCTTTCTCAGGCGGCGCCTTGAGACTTGCAACCATGGACGGAGAGGAATTTGCCTACCCCACGAATGTTGATGTAGTCAAGAAATACTTCGCCTAAACTAAAAAAAAAACGTCTCGGTGGATTGAAAACCCGAAAGGGCGGTCCAGGCAAAAGTTAGAGACATGGAAAAAAAAGAATCATCCCGATGGATTGGAAATCTCATAGTACAATCCAGGCAAAAATTAGGGATAATGGCAAGTAAAAATGTTCAACAGAGGCAAGTCCCTCAGCGGTAGTTAACATCATCTATCGGAGGAAATCTCCAGTCAAAGGTCATCTTCGACGGAAGCTCAGGATGTACCGAACTCAAAGTTGGTAGAAGGATAGTGGTCGTTATGTTTCAACGTAGCCCTTTTCCCTGTAAATTACCATTTTCTAACTTTGTATATACTCTTTGGAATCACGCGTTTGGCTGATCTCCATCTTATCAATAAAATTTGAGCCTTTGTGCTTTTGTTTGTAATTCTTAACTTGCTTTAGCTTTACAGAACGACGTTGTTTAAACTTAATCAGCGATTCTTGAAATAAAACAAAAATGAATTTACTTGTCAAAACTTTTTCTGCTTTTAAATTAAAGATGGCATTTCTTTTGACTGTTGAACATCAGAAGAATATCGGTCGCTTCTCCAGAAGTAATCGAACCTCAAAGTGCAGAATCAAAGTACTCCTTCTGAGCCAGTATGCCTGAATGAAGGGATCAACTGTGTCAGAGACCTTGTTTCGTCTAACACGCCTCGGCCGAGTTCTCATCTCCTAAGCCCGATCAACATAGCTCCCCGCGTGGACTATCTCTCCTAAGCAAGGTGGAATTGCTATTTTGAATCAACGGTACTTCTTCGCCCCGCAATGGCCGAGTATCCAATTATGTTTATCCATTAGTCTGTATGTCGCGTCTGTTTTGTCAGCATAAACATACATACTTCATGCATTTTTGATTTGCATTCACATTTCATATTGCATCACTATCACTTGAGTCGGTCTTGTCCCCTGGTGATAAACAGTTTTCTCAATCGAGTTTGTCAGTTCTTTCCTCGTCAGGAAGTGTTGCGTCTGCACAATCTCGCCACCAGTGTATCTTTAGATCAGAGTCGGCACTTGGCCACTTTGATAACTTGAACCTCTGAAAAGCCAGAGAAAACTCTCAATGAGCATCACTCTTCGCCATTGAAGATGATATCCTTGCTTTCCCGGATTAAGGAAAATCCACAGAGAAAGCCTCGTGATCAGAGACTCGGCAGTACATCAGTATTTCTCCGAAAAGTCGTTGATGAAAAGGTCATCGACACCTCAAAATTGGACCCCATCATATGGCGTTTCTCCGGGAAGATCCCGAGAAAAGTATGATGAAAGATCCCAAACGAAAGCAGTCTCTCAAGAGACTCGCTTTCCCCAGTAGAAACAAATGGCGTCTCCAATAGAGAAGTTTGTACAACTCTACAACTCAGACGAATGGGTTCCCCAGCAAGTCTGACATCCAAACTTTTTCCACTCAAATGGCATCTCCCCAGGAAAATTCGGCGAGAAGTTTGAAGGAAAACCGCTACACATAGCGTCCCTTGTCAATAAAGTTTATTGACAAAAGAAACTTAGACTAGTTCCTTGGTAAGAAACCAGGATCGAGGGGAAGTTTAAATCAAAAACGAAGACCAGTTCCTTGGTAAGAAACCAGGATCGAGGGGAAGTTTAAATCAGAAACTAAGACCAGTTCCTTGGTAAGAAACCAGGATCGAGGGGAAGTTTAAATTAGAAACTAAGACCAGTTCCTTGGTAGGAAACCAGGATCGAGGGGAAGTTTATTTCAAAAGAGACTGAGACCAGTTCCTTGGTAGGAAACCAGGAACGAGGGGAAGTTTACCTTTTCTAAGCATCATTGCTTAGCTAAAGAAGATGAATGCGTAAGCTGCCATTCATAACCACCATCAAAATTTCGGATATTCCGATATTTAATCCTCTTGCACCCCGAATGCTCGAATCCCTTCGTCATTTATACCTTCGGGTCCAAGAAGATTAAATAGGGGCATCTGTAATACCCCAAATTTTGACCACTTAGATTTCCCATCATTGTAAAAATCATCATCACAATATGGATGAACCATCATGCTTCATCAGTCTCCCCAAAGATGGGTGAGCATCCACTACAAGCAAAATTAGGGTTTCAAGCCCTCTCTGAGTGCTTAGACAAAGGATCAATCAAGAAATGACATGATCTTCAACTTGTCTAATCTCTTAAACATCCACAATGGATCAAAAAGGACTCCCACTTCAAGGATTAAGCACAAGGTTGCTCCCTTATAGGTGGATCAAGTCTCAAGATCGACAGTGTCACCAAATTAGGGTTTTGGTCGACCAGGGCCTCCAGATGGAAATTTTCATCTGGGCACAAGGCAATGATCCAAAACATAACCTAATATGCTTCATGGAACCTCATGAACCCATGCATCAAGTCAATTTTTCCTCAGGGGATGCATTCATAAAAAATCAGGAATTAGGGTTTCTTGACCTAATTCACCCCTAAGTTGACTTTTGGGACAAACCATGAGCCAAGACCTCAAGAGATGATTTGAGGGTCTCTAATACACCATGTTGATCCATTTGTAACAATGGATTGATCCAAGAAGCTTGAGCAACAAGTCTCATTTTCATCTGCACCACAATTAGTGTTTTTAAGGGAAAAGTCAACTGTAACTTTGACATTTGACCAAGGCATGCTCCCAAACCCTAATACATGATTTAATATACCCTATGACACCCATGGAACATGTCCATAAAGTTTTATTTAGGTCAAGGACATGATTTCCTGAAGAATTGCACAGTTTGGAATTCATCTGATAAAAAGTCAACTGTGCACAAAAGTCAACTTTGACTTTTTGAGATTTGTCACCAAAATGGATTTTTAACCCTAAAATGATGTTAATGTATGATTTGAATCATCATTCATCAAGAAAAATCAAGAAAAGTGAGATAACTTGTAAAAGGGGTAACCATAAAACTTAGAAATTTTTCGAAGTTAAAAATAAAGTGGCAAAGGTACCAACTTTGGAGGACCATAACTCCTAAACCACAAGGCCATTTTTTCTCATCCAAAGATGGATTTGTAGCCCTCACTATCACCTACAAAAATTTCAACTACAAGTCATTCCAATTCATTAAGGATTTTGAGTTATGGAGTGATCAAAGTGGCTGAAAAGTGAAAAAGTCACTTTTTCCAACACTTAGTGAAATTTTCACTAAGTCAAAATTCTGCTTCACTGTTTGCCAAATGTAGGGGGATTTTTCACTTGGAATCAAAAGAGATCAAAACCAAACTTGTTCAAATAGTTGTTGTATCATGTTAGGGCTTTCCAAAATGGCCAAGAACATTTCCAAATTCAACCTACATCATGAGATACAACATTGGCAAGTTGCCTTGCTAAAATCTGTCAAGGCAAGGCAGAATTTGCATTTTGGCTCGATTTGCCAAAATAAGCCAATTGCAATTGCTCCAATCCACTTGGACACCTCAGAGGATTGAATCCAAAGGGGACAATCACTGAGCCAAGCCTCCAAGGTCCAAGGAACAAGGAATAACATGTTGAACCTAGAGTTGCCAAAGTAGGGACAAGACTTCAAATTTGGAATGAGGCATTCAATGGAACCATCAAGGGGGCATGGACTGAGCCATTCTCATCTGAAATCAGTCAAGACTTATCCAAGACCAAGGGGACCAAATCTCTGTGCCCTAACCTCTAGTCAATGGCTAGAGGAGACTTTCATTTCCATTGGCCAACATTGAGGGAACCTACTTACCAGCTGCCATGCACTATTCCTTGCAAAACAAACTTGCTCTACTATAAATAGAGCTCAATTGTGGTCAGTTTAAGTACACCAAAGCCATCTAACAGATGCTTTCCTCAAAATCTCTTTCTCTTGGCAAAAATGCCTTTCTTAGCAAGGTAGCTATCGGGTTTTGAGTTTGAGAGCAATTCTGCACAAACCAATCACTCACACACCTCACATACATCACATATGAGCTGATCAAACACTCACATAACATCTGGAACATCAAAATCTCAAAATCACTTGCCATCCACACAAGTTTGAAGTGAAGTTGCAACTGAGATGCCATAAACTGATCCAGTCCATTTCAATTCAATCCAAGTGTTCAAACACACTCCATATGGTGTAGGGAAGCTGTTCAGATCATCACAACTCATCTGTAACACCTCCAACCCAGAATTTGATTTGCTCTTGCTGTCACGACTTGGAGGTAAGCCTAAACTTGGTCATCTCTCAATCTATGCATATTTCCTCGCACAATAATTTGGCCATATGTTCATAATCATGCATGGAATGTTTTTCCTCAATTAATTGCATTGTTTGAATCGTGTATCAAAAATCCTAGCCTTCATGCAGAAATTAGGGTTCTTGAGGTCTCTTCGTGATTTCTTGTTGTATGTTTAATTTAAATGAAATTAAAGTACATAGACATGATCGTGAGGTTGAGGCGAGCATAATGATATGTGGATTGCATGATATGGTTACGTATTCATGGAGATTGGATAGAAAATGCAAATCTGGGCAAACTGAAAAATGCGCGTGTTCTTGTTGTTGTACTTGGCGCCATTTTCATATATTTGAATATTTGAATTTTGTGATTTTGTTTAATTGATTCAAAAATTAATTTCTCTCTGAGTTTTAATGATTTTGAGTTGATTCTTTTTTTAATAATTCACAAAAATGTTAAAATATTTTATTTTCACAAAAAATCCCAAAAATATTATTTATTTCATATAATTGATATTTTTGTAAAGAATTAATATTTTGATTGTTTTTGGCATTTTAAATATTTTTTCTACATTGATTTTGCAACTTTTAATGCTTTCTAATTATTTTGTAGGTCAATACTTAATTTTTGAAGCATTAATCCAAGATCACAACTTGTTTTCCATGTGTTAAACAATTTTTGATCATTTTAATTGAATTTTTATTCAATTAAATACATTTTTGAAAACAAATTAGGGTTTTGGATTAATTCAACCCTCATAAATCATTTTCAAAACACTTTGGGCCTCTATTAGAGTGTAAGACCCAATCCTCTTTTTGACCAAATCATCTTTGGGCCTCACTTATTGTATAAGTCCCGATACCGTCAAAAAACAAACGTCGCGATCGTCGCCTTTTCAAAAACCATCTGGGCCTACCCTCGAGTAATAAGACCCATTTATTTTTCTTTAAACCTTTTTGGGCCTCTTGAGAGAGTGTAAGACCCATCCCCCCTTGTACAAAAAACTTTTTGGGCCTCACTCATTGTATAAGTCCCTCTGTACAAGTAAACGGCGCGATCGTTGCCCGTTTAAAATTAAAAACCATCTGGGCCTACCCTCGTGTTATAAGCCCCACTCTTTTCTTTAAACCTTTTTGGGCCTCTTGAGAGAGTGTAAGACCCATCCCTTTGTACAGAAAACCTTTTTGGGCCCCAGTCACTTGTATAAGTCCCGCTGTACAAAGTCAAACAGTGCGCTCACTGATAAAACCTTGGGCCTCTCCTTGAGCTGTAAGCCCCAAATCTTTCTTTTTCAAAGCACTTTCTCCTTTGATTTTGAATATACTGTTGTTTTTATCTTTCTTTGTTGAACAACTAACCAAACAGCATGGAAGCACTACAACCGAGTAAGTGGTTATCGCTTTCATCTACTGCTTTCATATTATAAACTGTATTGTGGGGCTGCTCACTGTAAGTCTCCTTTCATAAAATCATATCTACTGTGTAATAATAGTATAGATATTTCGAGTTTCCCCGGCTACTACGTCTAGAACTAGGTGACGCCGTTTCACTTATTCATAGAAATAGACGCCTAGATCCCCAATAGGAGCACCAGATACAGTCTTCTCTTCGGCTGTCCTCCTTAGGAATCGTCAAGAAATTCTATTCCCCAGAGATGAATTATTCTCGGTGAAACTTCTCTTGAATTTCTTCAAACCTCCGAACTGTTCAAACTCTCTTGAAAAGATAAAAGTTGCTGGATAGTAAACCTCGCACGTTTACCAGTGGTTTTATCTTTAAAAGAGTTTTCTTGAACTTTTCTTTGGTTTGGGACCCACAGGCTTCTTAAAAGCATCGGCCTCCTCTTGGGCATTGTACAAGGACCCACCGGCTTCCTATAAGCAACCCGACCTGCTCTTGGGCATTATTCAAGGACCCTACGGCTTCTTAGAAGTATTAAGAGCCTCCTCTTAGGTTTTGTATAATGATCTCTTCCTCCGGGAATGATAGCCTCCTCTTGGGCTTCGTACAAGGACCCGTCGACTTCTTAAAAGATTCCAGCCTCCTCTTGGGCTTCGTACAAATTGTCCCGACGACCTCCTAGAGGTATAGGAACAGAACCTAGCCATCCTCATAGAACAGTCCTTTCATAGAGTCTACTACTGTTTCTCGAAGCATAGTACAAAAGATAAAACTCTAGACTTGGACAATCTAACTTCCTTGAGTCTCAAAGACATTCTCAAGCACCCTTCGTTAAATAGGAAGGAAACCCGCAGACTCGAATAGTCTCAATACCCTTTTGGATTTCCCGTTTCCTCAAAGAAAAGGAAATATCCTTGATCCTCAAATTAAATCCCTGTGTACAGTGTTACTCATATAAGAACTGGTTTTCTCTTTTAAATCAGTATATTGGATCTGTCACTCAACTGAAACAGTTACAATAGCCTCCATCTCGGGCTTCGTACGAGATACCAAAATTCTACCCAGTGGAGTCAAAACAACCTTTTAGCCTCTCTCTCAGGCTTTGTATGAGACACAAAAGATTCCCTCGTAGGGTCAATCACCCTTTTTTTGCCTCCATCTCGGGCCTCGTACGAGATATAAATCCCTTAAGCAAAAGTCGAACTCTTTGCTAGCCTCCTCTTAGGCTTTGTATAACGATATGCCCCACTGGGTCAAAAACCTTTAGCCTCTCTCTCGGGCTTTGTACGAGACACAAAATAGCCTCCTATTAGGCTTTGTATAATGATTTTCCTAGCGGAAATTAGCCTCCTCTTAGGCTTTGTATAAGAAAACCACTGGTTGATCCAATCGACCTTTTAGTATCAAAGTTGTGCCTCGTTCACAGTATACAAACATCAACAACTCCTTTCCCTTCATCTAATCGCTGTAAGCGGCAAGCTTCTGGATCATCTACATCCATGCCACTGTCCCTCTTTTAGCATGAGAAATTCCTAAGGAAAGATGGCTTTGCTCTACACTGAGTTAAAGTCTTCTCCTTCAGGTTAAAACCCTTTCTTCGGAAATTATGGCATTGCTCGGATCCGCGTATCCCAGTTAAAGTAATTCTCCTTCTCCCCTCTTTAGAGATGACAAATTCTCTCTAAAGTCGAGGTCTTTTAGCTTCACATCTTGGGCTTTGAACAAGATACAAATCACCTTTCGCTTCACGTCTTGGGCTTTGAACAAGACACCAAAAACCAATTTCCTCCCATAGAATAGGAGGAACTACGAACGCTCTGATTTCCCTGTTTCGGTAAAACGGGAATACGTTGGCATAAGATCCAAAGAAAAGATCTTAGCAAGCGCAATCAACAAAAAACCCAAATCCCATATCTCCATCAATTAAAAGCAGTAATTCAAAAACATCAGTCCTAACATCCTAATCCTTATTCCCCGCCAGAAACCCTTTGCCTAGAAAAAAGAAAGAAAGAACCGTATTGGCGAAATACGAATAACCAGTACAAAGGGCCCCCCACATTGATAGCATCCATAACCTAACAGACCGCTGTTTAAACTCAGTATGCAAGTAGGGTTAATTGGAGACATCTATTTCCCTTCCTTATTCAGCTCACAATAGGATAAAAAATGAATCGACCTGTAGTTTTAAGCTCAACCGCAGGGAGCGACCAGCGCTTAAGAACCGCGTCCAAAATCGCTCGCTACAGGTATTTCTGTGGATCCATCTAAAGTAAAAGCAGTTCTACAATGGGAGGCTCTGAGATCTGTTACTAAAATTCGTAGCTTTTTGGGTTTGGCCAGTTATTATCGACGGTTCATTGAAGGGTTTTCTAAGCTAGAATTACCTTTGACCCAGTTGACTTGCAAAGGGCAAGCGTTCATTTGGGATATTCGGTGCGAGGAAAGTTTTAATGAGCTGAAGAGAAGATTGACGACAGCTCCGATTTTGATTTTCCGGATCCTAATGAACCATTTTTGGTGTATTGTGATGCTTCTTTGATTGGTCTAGGTGGTGTTCTGATGCAGGAAGGTAAGGTGGTGGCTTATGCTTCAAGGCAATTGAGGGTTCATGAGAAAAATTATCCTACTCATGATCTTGAGTTAGCAGCTGTGGTCTTTGTGTTGAAGATTTGGAGGCATTATCTTTTTGGTGCGAGGTTTGAAGTCTTTAGTGATCACAAAAGCTTGAAATATCTATTTGATCAGAGGGAGTTAAATATGAGGCAACGTAGGTGGTTGGAATTCTTGAAGGACTGTGACTTTGGCTTGAATTACCATCCTGGTAAAGCTAACGTGGTAGCCGATGCATTGAGTCGGAAATCGTTGCATATGTCTGCTTTAATGGTTAAGGAGTGGGAACTTTTGGAATCGTTTCGAGATTTGAGTTTGGTATGTGAAGTGACGTCGGATAACGTTAGGCTTGGTATGCTAACGATTACTAATGATTTTCTGATGACCGTTAGTGAGAAACAGAAGTTGGATGTGAAATTCGTGGATTTGATGTTGGTTGGCGGAAAAGATGCAAGTGGTGATTTTCAAGTGGATGTTAATGGTGTTTTAAGGTTCCGTGGGAGGATTTGTATTTCAGATGATTTGGAGTTGAAAAGGATGATTTTGGAAGAAGGACACCAGAGTAATTTAAGTATACATCCGGGAGCGAATAAGATGTACCAAGACTTGAAGAAGATTTTCTAGTGGTCTGGATTGAAAAGAGATGTGGCTTAGTTTGTGTATGCTTGTTTGACTTGTCAGAAATCGAAGGTGGAACATCAGAGGCCTAGTGGTTTGTTGCAACCGTTGGATATTCCTGAATGGAAATGGGATAGCATTTCGATGGATTTTGTAACGGGGTTACCAAATACGCAGCGAGGGCATAATGCTATTTGGGTGGTTGTAGATAGGCTGACTAAATCGGCTCATTTTATTCCGATTGACATCAGTTTTTCTTTGGAACGGTTAGCTGAGATTTACATCAGTGTGATTGTGAAGTTGCATGGGATTCCGTTAAGTATTGTTTCGGATCGAGATCCAAGGTTTACATCGAGATTTTGGGAAAGTTTACAGAAGGCTTTAGGTTCTAAATTGAGATTGAGTTCGGCTTATCATCCACAGACAGATGGTCAGACGGAGAGGACGATTCAGTCGTTAGAGGATTTGTTGAGAGCGTGTGTTTTGGAACAAGGTGGTACGTGGGATAGTTATCTTGCGTTGATTGAATTAATATATAATAACAGTTTTCATTCTAGTATTGGTATGGCGCCGTTTGAAGCGTTATATGGACGAAGGTGTCGAACACCGTTGTGTTGGCACGAATCTAGGGAGAGAACGGTGGTAGGACCGGAGTTGGTACAGCAGACTACGGACATGGTGAAGTTTATTCGCGAGAAGATGAAAGCTTCTCAGAGTAGGCAAAAGAGTTATCATGATCGGAGACGGAAGGATCTTGAGTTTCAAGAGGGTGATCATGTATTTTTGAGGGTTACGCCGGTAACGGATGTTGGCCGTGCATTGAAATCAAAGAAACTTACTTCTCGGTTTATTGGTCCTTACCAGATATCTGCGAGAGTGGGTACTGTGGCTTATAGGGTGGCGTTGCCACCGAATCTGTCGAATTTGCATGATGTGTTCCATGTTTCACAGCTTCGAAAGTATGTTCCGGATCCGTCGCATGTGATACCGATGGACGAGGTTGAGGTAAGGGAGAACCTTACGGTTGAGGCTTTACCGGAAAGTATTTTGGATCGCGAGGTGAAGCGGTTGAGAGGCAAGGATATTGCACTGGTGAAGGTAGCGTGGGGAGGCGCCGCTGAGGGCAATTTGACTTGGGAGTTGGAGAGTCGGATGCGGGAGTCGTATCCAGAGTTGTTCGTCTCAGGTATATTTTCAAGGACAGAAAATTCTAAGTGGGGGAGTGTTGTAACGCCCCAGTTTTAGTATTTTTATTTAATTGAGTCGTTTTTGATTATTTTATTATTATATTATTTTATTTTCGACTTTTATGTGAAAATATGTTATTTTGCATCGTGAATATATTTTATCTGGTTTTGGGAACGTTTGCGAGATATTTGAGTGTATGGGTATTTTGGGCGTTTTGATTTATTTGGTTAAGTTAAGAGTTGAAATAGAAAGAAAAAGAGAGAAAAACATAGTAAGAGAAAAGAAGAAAAGAAAAGGAGAAGAGAAGAAAAGAGAGAAAAACTTGAGAAAGAAGAAATCAATCAACCGACTTTTCTACGCGCTATTTAATCGGGTAAGGGTGTGAAACTCGATTATTGTATGATTGTGTATGATTATGTATGTGGTTGCTTGGATGTTTTCTTGTTTTCCATAGCTTGAGTTCTAGGTTGAAATTGATACTTTTGTGAGGAATCGATGGTTTTACGGTTGAAAATCGGTGTAAACGTAATGGAATACTTGTCATCATGATTGAATTATGTTTTGATGGTTATATGACAGTTTGGAAATGTTTTGGTTGGTGAAAACATGATTTTGGATGAACTGGTGCGCCGCTGGGTTTTTCTGAAAATGCAGGTTCGCACTGCGAATGGCTAGCGAGTGGGTAGCGAGCGTTCGCTGAGTGTTCGCACTGCGAATGGAGTAGCGAAGGACTCGCTAGTCTCTGACTTGATTCGCTGGGTGCTTCGCATTGCGAATGGGGTAGCGAGCATTCGCTGGGATGTTCGCACTGCGAACGGTGATAATTTTCTAGGCTATTTTGCTTCTGCCTTGGTTCGCTGGTGCACTCGCACTGCGAATGGAGTAGCGAAGGACTCGCTAGGAGCTTCGCACTACGAATGTAGCAGTTTTTCCCAATTTGTTTTCTCTGTAACTTTTGATCTGTGTTTCGGTTTGAGGTGTGGTTTGATGCGTTAGAGAGCTTATGAAATGTACTTTATTATGAGGATGTTTTGAGAATTGTCGGCCGATTAAATTATGTCAAAAATTAGAAAATGTGTTGTTTTGTTGTCGACTTTTGCCGTGTAATTGGGTGAACTTGATGTGTATGTACAATATGTTGTTGGTATGGAAATTGTATGACTTGTGTACTGTTTGGTAATGGTATCTGTTGATATATGCATGATTATGGGTGTGTATATGTGTGCATATTAAATGTCATGAGTCATTGTATGCAAAGCATCATGATATGCATTGTTGTGACGTCCTGAGTGACGGATTGGTTCCAGAGGGAATCTGCTATAACATCGTGCGCTTTAAACATAAGAGGACTTAAAGCGATTTGATATATCGTGTACCTTAAAAGTATAGAGGACCTAAAGCGATGGTTATAGACGATCGTGTGCCCATGTGGGGACCTAAAGCGATCGGATTGTGTGCCCATGTGGGGACCTAAAGCATTCCATAAACGTCGTGTGCCCATGTGGGGACCTAAAGCGACGGGTGAACATCGTATGTCCGACGGGGTGTTACTTGAGCGACCCTCAGTAACGAGCGATGGTTCCAATAGTTCCTGAGTGAACTGGTGATGAGACATGAAATGTTGGAGTCGGTATCGCATGGCATATGCATAGAGTCGTGTGTCGGTCTCTGTGCATGTGCATAAATCATGGATTCATTGTGTATGTTAATTGTGAATGTGATTATTGAGATGGAATGTGTGTAATTATGTGAATGATGAGTGCATTGTGTATGATTGATGTGTATTGGTGATGAATACCTGATACTTGCACGGTGTTGTGTTATATTTGATTGTGGTGCATTTGTGGTGAGAATATTTTACTTGTGCATTTCTGTGTTAATATATAACTGTATGCAATTGTATTATGATTGTTTTTCTCACCCTTCTGCTGTTTTATAATGCTCTATGAGGCATTGCAGATTAGGGTTGCTGGAGGTCTTTTTGTGAAACTTTGCGTCTTCATTCTTTTGTCGGTCGGCTCTGATATGTGACACCGGGTAGTTAGGGTGGCCGTTTGGGATTATCGTGCATTTTGTATATATCTTTTGGCTTGTGCCTGCATAACTTGATGTATGACAAACTTTCATGATATATATATATATATGTTGATATTCAGTTACGGATTTTCCGCTTTTATTCTGTAATTGGATTTGTGAGTATATTACTACCTGATCGTTGCATATCTCTTTGAGCAGGTGTTGCATGTTTGTTTCAAATTGATGTGACCCTCCGGTCTATGCCATACATGTTTTTAATATACTCTGATGGAGTTTTGAATTTTCTTTTACCGCTTTAATTAATTGGGGTTATAGATTGGGGGTGTTACATCCTGTGTTGCTAGTTAAGAAGAAAGATGGAAGTATGAGGTTGCATGTTGATTATCGACAGTTGAATAAAGTGACTATCAAGAATAAGTATCCACTTCCGAGAATCGACGATTTGATGGATCAATTAGTAGGTGCTTGTGTGTTTAGGAATATTGATTTAAGGTCTGGTTATTATCAGATTCGAGTTAAGCCTGATGATATTCCAGAGACGGCTTTCAGGACGAGGTATGGTCACTATGAATACACTGTGATGCTGTTTGGTGTATCCAATGCACCTAGTGTGTTCATGGGGTATATGAATCGGATTTTCCCTGAGTATTTGTATAAGTTTGTGGTGGTGTTTATCGATGATATCTTGATATATTCTAGATCTGAAGAAGAGCATGCTGAGCATTAGAGAACTGTGTTGCAAGTCTTGAAGGAGAAGAAGTTGTATGCAAAGTTGTCCAAGTGTGAGTTTTGGTTGAAGGAAGTGAGCTTCCTTGGCTATGTGATTTCAAGTGGTGGTATTGCTTTTGATCCTTCTAAGATTGATGTTGTGTTACAGTGGGAGAGTCTGAAGCCTGCTACTGAGATACGAAGTTTTTTGGGATTAGCGGGTTATTACCGCAACTTTATTGAAGGCTTTTCTAAGTTGGCATTACCTTTGACTCAGTTGACTCGAAAGGGTCAAGCTTTTGTGTGGGATGTAACTTGTGAATAGAGTTTTGTAGAATTGAAGAAGAGATTAACTACTGCTCCAGTGTTGATTTTGCCTAATCCGAGTGAATCTTTTGTGGTGTATTGTGATGCGTCGAAGATGGGTATTGGTGGAGTGTTGATGCAGAATGAACAAGTTGTTGCCTATGCTTTGAGACAACTGCGAGGTCATGAGAGGAATTATCCTACACATGACTTGGAGTTAGCCGCGGCAGTGTTTTAGTTGAAAATTTGGAGAAATTATCTGTTTGGATCTAAATTTGAAGTGTTCAGAGATCATAAAAATCTGAAGTACTTATTTGATCAGAAAGAATTGACTATGAGGCAGAGGAGGTGGTTAGAACTGTTGAAGGATTTTGATTTTGATTTGAGTTATCATCCAGGCAAAGCAAATGTATGGCCGATGCATTGAGCAGAAAGTCATTGCATATGTCGATGCTTATGGTGAAAGAGTTGGAACTAATTGAACAATTCCGAGATTTGAGTTTGGTATGTGAAGCGACTCCTGACAGTGTGAAGTTAGGAATGTTGAAGTTGACTAGTAGTATTCTGGAAGAAATCAGAGTGGGACAGCAATCTGATTTAAAGTTGGTTGACTAATTGACTTTGATTAACCAAGGTAACGAATGTGACTTCCGGATTGACGAGAATGGTGTGATGATGTTCAAAGACAGGGTGTGTGTCCCAGATGTTCCAGATATTAAGAGGAGCATTCTTGAAGAAGGACATTGAAGTAGGTTGAGTATTCATCCCGGTGCTACGAAGATGTACCAGGATTTGAAAAATTTTTTTTGATGGCCAAGTATGAAGAAGGATGTTGCGGAGTTTGTTTATGTGTGTTTGACTTGTCAGAAGTCGAAGGTTGAGCATCAGAAGCCTTTAGGTATGATGCAGCCGTTGAGGATTCCAGAATGGAAATGGGATAGTATTTCCATGGATTTTATGGTGGGATTGCCGAAGACTGCTAAAGGAAATGATTCAATTTGGGTGATCGTGGATAGATTAACTAAGTCAGCTCATTTCTTACCAATGAAGATTAATCATTTTATGCAGAAGTTAGCCGAGATGTATATTCAGGAGATTGGGAAGTTACATGGGGTACCTTCGAGTATTGTGTCGCATCGAGATCCTAGATTTGCATCGAGGCTCTAGAAGAGCTTGCAAGATGCCTTGGGTACTCAGTTGAGGATGAGTTCTGCCTATCATCCGCAAACGGACGGTCAGACAGAAAGGACTATCCAATCTTTAGAGGATTTGCAGCGGGCTTGTGTGTTGGATAATGGAGGATCGTGGGATAGACATTTGTCGTTGATTGAGTTCACGTACAGTAATAGTTTTCATGCTAGTATTGGAATGGCACCCTATAAAGCTTTGTATGGGAGAAGGTGTAGGACTCCATTGTGTTGGTATAAATTGGGCGAGAGTGTTGTACTCGGACCTGAAATTATGCAAGAGACGACTGCAAAGACTGCGAAGATTAAGATGATCCAAGTGTTTACCGTGAAAATTGGTAAACAACCGCTGATCTTCCAAATCTAACTTTGGTGACTCATAGGATCGATTAGATTGATTCTAGGACATGTGCTAATAACTGGTTTAAAGTAAGTTCTAAAGAACTAAACACTTTGACGATGTTCATGGAGAAAGGTTTGTTAAAAATACAATTTAGAAGACACTAAAAATGTTATGTTAAGAGACTGAAAATGTAAAGGAAAGGGTCGAAGGGGTACAACAAAGGTTGAAAGTAAATAAGACAGAGTGCAGAAAAGTAACTTGCGTCAAATAAAAGACAAGTGCTTAACGAAAGATTAAAGTAAATTCCATTGAAAAGATAAATGGTGTTTACATCACGTACATTCTCACAAGATTCTTTTCTCTACACGCGGATACTTTGAGTAAATTTGGAGTAACTTGTACAAAGTGAACACAACACACCAATTCTATTGCTAGAACTCCTATTTATAATAAATAAACTAACTCCTGTTAACTTCCTAAAACAATCAACACATAACAAGTGTCGCGCTGCATGCTTTTGTCCCTTGGATGTGCGCCACTTGGCTCTTTCAGGAGCGAACCAGAATAACTACTCCCTCCTTTATTTGAATTTGAATCCCTTAGCGTCAAACATCATCAGTAGTCTTGGTCGAAGGTTATTTCCAGATTCTCAGAAATATTTCTAAGTCCCAAGCATATTCTTTATACAAGCATCCTCGACTTAGATTCCACCTAAAATTCCAGTCGAACACTCGTTTGGGCCTCATCCAAGAATTTTTAACATCAGTTAATTCCTCCAGCTTAATACAGGCATCGAATTTATGAGCCAACAAATTTCCCCCCAAAAATGTCCTTTTCTACAATACTGAAGGAAAGGTCATTTTTTGATAGTGTCCATTCGACGCCATCTTTCGACCTTATATTAGTATCAACATAACTGACGAACCCACGTTTCAAGAAACTGTTCAGTTTCTTTTCAATCACATTTATGACGTCATAGCCAATTATGATTATATCTAAAACATCTCCTCGGAAGTCGCATCAAATCCCAAACCATCATAATCTTTCCTAGAGTATAGGAGATCGTGAGCATGGGAAGTAACTGCCACCGCCCCTACTTTTGCTCCTGGGGGAACACGTGTCCCACTAACTTTTAGCCCCTAATGATGATTAGTGACCTTTTAGTGCTTCCAAGTACTTTTATTAATAGTTTCTTCAGAAACTGTTTTTATTTTTCCAACTCTAGAATGCCCACTAAACACTTCTTTCTCTTTCTTTTCAAAATCTTCAAATCTTCATCTTCAGTAAACCCATTTTCTTCAAGTTTTCAACAATGGCATCTTCAAACACTACCGCTCAAGACCCAAAGAAAAGCCATAAGTTCAAAGGGCTAAAGAACATGCCACTACTCCCTCCATTCGCTACATTGAATGGACCCAAAGTGGTGAAGAATCAGCAGATCATCCCTGAGCCTCTCAAGGAAGAAAAAAGGCATATTTACGAATCCCAGGTACTGATTCTCGTTACCTTTTCTGGAAAACCATTAGCACTATCTGGTCCTTTGCCTTCTTTAGATGTAGATTATACAACTATTAGTGATTTCTGCCCTTCATACCGTTAAACCAAACCCTTAGGGCAGAAAGACAAAGCTAGGGTAACATCTGAACCCCATGACAATGTAGCCCTAAAAAACATAGACTTAAAGTACTTGAATGATGGGTCTAGATTATTTAGGGCAACCTCATAATTCAAAGACTCTGATCTCTACTTAAACTGGTTAACCAAGGTAGAGAAAGTCAAGTAGAAACCTAGAAGGAAATAGGAATTTATGACCTGATCATGATGTCGAAGACAGGTCCAGCTTACTGTCTGATTTTATTAGCGGCGTCTTTATACTTCTGGGACAACACCCACTATACTTTCCATCTCCCGTGCGGGATGATGACACCCACCCTCTTCGACATAGCCGTTATTACAGGGCTCAAACCACATGGACTAGTTTACGACCCGGAGGTGGATGCTCTAGATACCATAGGGTTTTCAACCACCAAACATACCTACACCCATTTTATGAACCATTACCACAACAATCAAACTGACACAGTCGAAGATCAAGAGCACATAGCATTTCTGGCTATGTGGCTTTCTCGTTGTGTATTTTGCACCAAATCTTTGCAGGTGGTCAGGAAATACCTAATTTTGGCCAATCAATTGCACCTTAAGCGAGGCATTTCCCTAAGTGAAATGATATTAACCAGTCTGTATGAGTCTTTAAGTGAAGGTGTTGGTCATCTAAAAGATCAAGAAAGCAATGGGAACCTCCTGCTATCAGGACCCTTTTGGCTACTCCAGCTTTGGCTTAATGCCACTTTTGAAGCGAGCCTCCCTAACAAATGGATTGTGGACAAAGAGGCTGCAGAAATTAAGGAGAGACAAGTCGAATAGACTCGACTGGTGCATCTAACCCCAAACGAAGAAAGGCAGACACTTAGGGCATCCTTCTCTCGCTTCGTCAAGATGTTTGCCAAGCGCTATAAATTCACACCAAGGATGGCACCATTCGCTGAAAGAAAATATGGTCCTGAATGGTTTACTAGGCCCTTTCCCCCTTCGTTCAAGAAGCATGAAGAAGAATCGAAGCGTGTCTGGAAGGCATTCCTGATCCCTCGACTCATCGTTCATCGACTCAACCTGCTAAGGGGCCAGACATCTTTGATGGCCTACCAACCAAATCTTGTATCTCGACAACTTGGTTTGGTCCAGGCTCTACCCAAGTGCCTCTACAAGAAGAAGGTCCATGTGATCCTTCCCCACACCATCTATGATGCTATAGAGAGTTTGACGCACCTCTCTCGACATGCTCACAGATCACTCCTCACTCCCGTCTACTTTGAGCCCTCTCACCTCTACACCCAACAATTCCACGACTGGTGGTCGAAGCATTACGCTGCAGAGTTCCTTGATGTTTCTAGATTTGCTTAGTTGATTGACCAAGCTTTTGTTGATGTGTAGGAGAAGGACAACAAAGGTAAATTCATTTATATCAAAGAGATTCGAGCCTTCCAGAAGTACTTTGAAACTATTTATCGATCAGATGATATTAGTCGGACCGTCCGTGAAGCCGCAGTTACGCTGAGGGAGAAATTTTTAAAGAAAATGGAGAGTTTGAAACTCCCTTTATACGTTCTTCCTGAGAAACACTATGAAGTGGCTTAAGCATTGTTTTCTCTGAAGACTCCTCGACTGCCATCTGCTAACTTTGGAGTGGCTCTTGCCCCTCCATTTCTAGATTGGTTCATCTGTGGAGATTCTATAAAGATCCTTCGTCAGCAGTCGAAACACAAGGCTCATCGGGTGGTTCTGACTAAACACACGCTAGATAGTTTCAACAGACACCTTCATGTCGGTATGGAAGATGTTCGCATCGAATCCGAAATACATGAAGGTTTGAATCCTTGATTCATGTTCTTTCATTTGAACTTTATCATTACTGACTTGTGGTAACTTTGTTTGATTTACAAGTGTACCCAAAAAAGAACATACCTTAGCAACCGGTCGAAGCAAAGGGTGAAGGCAGCAAGGTACGTCACACACCTTTTCCTTTCGTTGATTAGTCTTTCTTTTCCTTAATACTTCTCATCATTTCAGGCTTCCTGCAAACCACTTCTGAGACCTCAGAGGAAGTCAAAGAGGGGCACTGCTCAAATTATCTTCGATTCGGAGGATGATGACCAATCCCCTCCTGAAGACCTAAAGATAAAGAAAAGGAAAAAACCCAACCAAGAGACAGAGGCTGCTAGTGGCCAATCTGAGCTTAAGGCCAAAGTCTCCAAAAAGACCACCACTACTAGAGTTGTAGAAGCCTCTTCTAGAGCTGCCTATAAACCAGCCGCAGATAATGCTGAAAGCAATAATTCTAGCCCTGATGCTGAAGGTGTCAAGGTAGCTTATCAAGTCACTCTTCAAAGTGCCAATTTATTTACCTTGTTTCCTTTTGTTCAAATTTGCTTTAATTTGATTCAGGTTGATGAAAGTGGTTCAAAGCCACCGGTGGATAATCCTCCTTCTCCAGCCACTCTTCTAAATAGTCAAGGTGAGCCTACATACCATCCCAATTCTGACTTAGGATCTGGAATGAGTTCACTAGATGAAATTAATAAACCTGGCTTTGACACAGCTCCCCCTTCGCTACCAAAGACTACAACCCAGCAATCTCAAACAGATGGCTCCGACCACGAGGAAGACGATGGTTAGCAGAATCCTGAAACAGAACATCCAAGAGCTGCTGCCATGGATGAAGATACAACCTTGTTCAATGAAGAAGGATCCCTAATAAAAGAACCCGTTGGGGCTGACAATGCTGGCCCAGAAGGGCAGGAGAAGATGGAAGAAGATGATAATGAGACAATGCACCAGTCAGAACTTGATGGCCACAATGATGAAAATGCTGATGACAAAATGGACAAAGATGAAGAAGAGGAGGACAAAGGTAAGGAGGAGAAAGCTGACAAAGGACTTAACAATGAGTCAACCCCTGTCGAAGCTACTACTACCCCAACAACTACTACTGCTGTTGAAGGCAAGGCAACCTCAACTGTGTATGGAGCAGGCCTTTCTGAAAAGGAACTTGACGCCTTGAAGGCCAGCAACCCTTGACAATACATAAAGATCCTTCTTGGCTGTCGAGGAAGTTCATCTGACAAAACTCCTAGTACTTCGACTGCCTCTGGGGATTAGCCCTCAAGCAAACCCGAGGATAATATCCTTCTGAAGATCAAAGATAAGATCTTTAATGGTGACCTTTTCACACTCTTACAGATAGATACTGTCACTCACATCTCTCTGAATAATCTCCTCCAACAAGTTGATATCCATGCTATTTCTCCAGAATCTGTCAACATCATTTTAGAGCCTGGCACTATGATTGACCAAGTCTATGGCGCACTCAAGCGCCTGCCCCAAATCGAAAAGGCAATTTCAACAAAAGCTGGAAGTGAGGCTGCCGCTTGGGCTTCTGCCACCGACTCTGAGAATAAGGTAGCAGAATTGGAGGAAACCAAAGAAAAGAACAAGCAGGAAATCACCTCCAATGAACAAAACATTACTTCCTGGGAGAGAAAGATCAAGAAGCTTCGAGCCCAGATCTCAAAGGCCAAAAAGTGCAACGCTGAGCTGTCTTCCTTTGATGACTCTTTCGTGTCGAAAGAGCTTGACACTGCAATCATCTTCGCTGAGGAAGATCGACAACTGGAGAAAGAAGTTGAACATTTAAAATCTGACAATGCCTTGGGTGAAAGGCGTCTTGAACTCCAGAAGTCGAAGTACTTGAAGATGAAAGAGAATCTCCCTTTTTAGCTTGTTAATTTCTTTGTAATAATTTTTTATTTTGGGTATAATGCTCCACAGCCATTTGAGACTTTTATATGTAATGACTTTTAAGCCATTTTGGCATTCATGAATACCATTGTTGGCTTTGCCTTTTTTACATCGAATTACTCTTTAGCAATTTTAATTTCTTGAAGTGCTGGTTTATATTTTTTCAAATACTTGCCATTTACTTTCAAGATTCGCCTATCCTCACTTAATTCTTTAACTTCATAGGCTCCATTAGAAAATACTTGCGTAATTTGAAACGGGCCTTCCCATTTTGGGGACCATTTGCCCAAGGATCTAACTTTTCGATCCATAGGCAGGATTACCTTCCAAACTAAATCTCCAGGCAAAAAGGTCTTAATCTTAACCTTTTTATTGTAAAACCTCTCCACTATTTTCTTTTGTCTCTTTAAAAGTTCTAAAGCTTTAAGTCTTTCTTCATCCAAATCTACCAACTCATCTAACATCATATCCGAATAAAACTCAGAAGGAATTTCATGATGTCTCTGAATCCTTGTCGACTGAAGGCAGATCTCCACAGGCAACACTGCATCATGACCATAAGTCAATCGAAATGGAGTGGTGTTAGTTGCCTCTTTGGGAGAGGTTCGACATGCCCAAAGAATCTGGTCCAATGTCTTATGACAATTTTTAGGCTTATTTCCCTCATGTTTTTTAATCAAACCAATCACCACTTTATTGGCTGCTTCGACCTGACCATTAGCCTAAGCATAATAAGGGGTAGAGGTTAAGAGTTTGAAACCCATTTCTCTAGCAAACCCCTGCATCTTTCGACCAGTAAAGACTGATCATTGATCTGTTGTGATCGTTTTTGGAATTCAACACCTATAAATGATGTATTTTTGAATGAATTCGATTATATCCTCTTGATCCACCTTTGGTAAAGGTACCTCTTCGATCCACTTCGTGAAATAGTTAATACCCACCAAATTGTATCTCGATTTTTTGAGGATGCTGGTCGAATCTCTCCAATCAAATCCAAAGCCCAACCTCTGAAAGGCCATGGTTTGACTATAGAATGAAACTCATTTGCAGGGATATGCTGTATGCCAGCATGAACTTGGCATTCCTGGTAGCCTTAGCAAACTCAATGCAATCTTTTAGCATAGTAGGCCAATACATGCCTTGTCGAAACAATAGCCACTTCATCTTATGGCCTACTTGATGTGCCCCACACACCCCACTATGGACAGTCGAAAGGGCAAGATACGCCTCAGATTCACCAAGGCATTTAAGTAAGACTCCCTCAGGGGTCTTTTTAAATAATTCATTAGCTAGAAGAACATAACTTAAAGCTTAATACCTGACTTTCCGCTCTGTGGATGCTGTTGGATTTTGCAAGTATTCGACTATAGGCTTCGTCCAATCTTTGTCCGACAAGCTGTCTATTGCAAAAATCTCAAAATTTTCCTCATCGGCGTATCCAAGGTTCGTCACTTCTAGATCTGATGGGCATAATCCAAAAGACATGACTTTACCTCTGGCTTCGATTTCCTCTTGTAAATTTTCCTTCGAAACCTTATACCCAGAAGTAATCTGAGCCAACTCATTGGCCACTTGATTCTCTAGTCGAGGTATGTGTCGAATGCTTAGTACTTCGAATTTCTTTAGTAGTTTGTTGGCTATTACAAAGTACATGATAAGATTTTCCTTAACACATTTGTACTCCTTTGTATATGCTTTATGACCAACTTCGAGTCTCCCATTGTTTCGACTCGAGTTGCCCCCAATTCTAACAAAATTTCAAGTCCCGCTATTAAGGCTTCATACTCAGCCTCGTTGTTGGAACAAAGTCCTTCGACCTTGTACTTGAATTTTGTTGGAATTTTATCTGGAGAAATAACAAGCACGCCTACACCTATTCCATCTTTGTGGTTAGAGCCTTCAAAGTATAACTTCCAAGGTTCCAGTTTGACGTAATTTAAAGCGCTTCCACTTATGGAGTGGTCGACTATAAAGTCTGCTACCACTTGTCCTTTCACTGCTTTTAAAGGCTTATAAGTTAAAGAATACTCAGTCAATGCTAGCGCCCATTTACCGATTCGACTATGCAAAATAGGTTTAGACAACATGTGTTTAATAACATCAAAATGAGACGAAACGTAAACATCAACTAGTTTTATATATTGCTTCAATTTTATACAAGAGAAATACAAGCATAAGCATAATTTTTCTATCATGCTATCCCTAGTTTCTGCATCATTCAAAACTCTACTGAGGTAGTAGATGGACCTTTCGACACCATCCTCATCCTCTTGAGCCAACATGCTCCCTAAAGTTCTGTTTGACGCAGCTATGTACAATCTCATACTCCTATCCTTACAAGGTGGTACAAGAATTGGAGGACGACTCAGGTATTCCTTGATCTTGTCGAAGGCTTCCTGCTGCTCTTTCCCCTATTCGAATCCATCTTTATTGAATCGAAGTAATGGTGAAAAGGCCTGCGTTTTTCTGCTTAGGTTTGATATGAACCTTCTCAAGAAATTAATCTTGCCCAGTAGTGATTGCAACTCCTTTTTGGTTGATGGTGCTTTCGCTTCCATGATGGCTTTGGTCTTATTCTGGTTGATCTCGATCCCCTATTTGTGGACCACAAAGCCTAGAAAATTCCCTGCCTGCACACAAGACGCACAATTAAGAGGATTCATTTTGAGACCATGTCTTCTCATCCTTTAAAAGGACTGTCGAAGATGGTCTAAGTGACTCTTCCCTGAAACAGACTTAACCACAATATCATCAATATATATTTGCATAAAAGTCTCTATATAATCATGGAAGATTGAGTTCATTGCTCGTTGATATGTTACCCCAGCATTTTTGAGGCCAAAAGGCATTACTACCCACTCGTAGGTGCCTAAGGCTCCAGGACAACGAAAAGCTATTTTGGGGACATCATCTTCTGCAATGAATATTAGGTTATAACTAGAGTACCCATCCAACATACTAAGATACTCATGTCCTGCGGCAGAATCGACTAGCATTTTTGCCACAGGCATAGAATATTCATCCTTTGGAGTTGCAGAATTTAGAGCTCTAAAGTCTATGCAAACTCTTAAAGAACCATTCTTTTTAATAACAGGTACAATGTTTCCTAAACATTCGACATACCTGGCAGTGCGGATGAATTTGCATTGAAGGAGTCTTTCGACTTCCTCCTTTATCTTTGAGAGAATTTCTGGGGTGAACCGTCTTGGATTCTGTTTGATTGGCTTCTTCCCAAGCTTGATTGGCAACTTATGTTCGACCAACTCTCTACTCAAACCAGGCATCTCATCATAATCCCAGGAGAAATAGTCTTCAAACTCCTACAACAACTGGGTAACTTCGACCTTAAGTTGTGGGTCAAGGTTGGCGCTGACATATGTTGGCCTTCCGATTGCCCTTTCTCCTAGGTCGATTTCTTCTAATGGATCCTGTGCTAGCATCTTAATATTATTTGCCAGCGGATGCTTTTCAAACCCCAAAGGCTCATAATCATAGACGGCATCAAGCCTCTGGCCTTGCTCTACACCCTGAACCTTATCACGTGGCTCTGGGTCAAAATCCTTACCACGACCTTATTGGTGTAATGCAGAATTGGCTTCGCCAGCCATGTATTCATTGGTAGCTTCCAAAGCCACTTGTAGTTTGGTTTCAGCCACATAGGCCAAAATTCTTTTTAAAGCTTCGAACTCAGTCATTGTCACTGAATTCACTTCCCCACCCTGTGGGGTCTACTGCAGACTCGCCAAGGTATGGCAACCTTTCCCCTGGCACCACCTTATCCCAAAGAAAACCATCGATGGGATGTAAGTACAATGAGCCAAATGTTCCATCATCTGGGACAAACTCAAAATCTGCTGAGCCACAAGGGGCAATGTGAGCCAAGAGTTTGTCGAAATGTCTCCTGTCGACATGATTTATTGGTGCCTTAAAATACCCCTGATTAGCTTCAATGTTCTCGACTATGCCATCTGGCCTCCAGATGTTGATTCGTTGATGCATCGAGGATGGCATTGCACCAATGCCATGTATCCACTCACGTCCTAAGAGCAGATTATAGTTGGCTTTCATTTCCACTACCATGAAAACAGTAGGCCTAGTAATTGTCCCAACTGTTAAGTCAACCTGTATCACACCTAGTGTAGAGCTAACTTTTCCTTCGTAATTCGAAAGAACCATATTATGTGTCTTAGTATCAGTATCATACTTGCCAATCATGTTCAATAAGAAATGTGGCATCATATTTACTGTTGCGCCACAGTCCACTGATATCTTATTTACTGGTACATTCTCCACCTTCCCAGTGATGTAGAGAGGCTTCAAGCGACCTTTCATCGCCTGTATAGGTTACTCGAAGAAGGCGTTCTGCTCTTCAACGCACTCGTTATTCATGATATAGTAGCACACAGGCTTGTATGCTACCATCTCTGCTTCAGTGCAAGTATCCAAATCTTCGACCTCTGTAATTTGGTCGAACTCCCTAGGCATTACAGACACCACATTGACTAGGATGTCCAAAGAAACATCAGACTCAGAGTCAAAGTTGTCTGTCATTTCTTCATCATCTTCGACAGTTTTTTCATATTTGTCCTCTTGAGAGGAAAACAACTTCCGCCCCACAGGCACTTTTTCATCTATCTTCACTTGATTCCCTCCGTTATTATCAGTAGGGACATTAGTACTGGACTCTCCTTGGTCCCTCGACTGAGCCTCCCTGAGATCCTTCCTTCTATGTTGTTCTCTCCTCTATTGAGATCGCGATATCGGGTTTTTCCGTTTGTAGTTTTCAGAGACATACGTCGACTTGTTAGAAGTCTGAAACTCCTTTCGATACTCTATGGAAGAGCCTCTGTTCACATCAAACTTCTGCCACTTTTTCTTACCTTTTTCCTTTCCTTCGACAGGTTTCATCCAGCTTCCCACTGGCACATTACTTGTTGGTTTGAAGGTATTGGGTCTTGCCCCTGGGAACTATGTCTTTCCCCCCACTTGTTTTGAAGAGGATCTCCTAGGATCAAAACTCCTTTGCTCCTGAGATGTTCTTTGCTCCCTTCTCTCCTCTGCCTTCCTAACCCCCTCAAGATTATGGGCAGCTTTCTGGTCGAAGATTGCACTGCACCTGGGGCATAGCATGACACCTGATTCCTTCTTTTGGCAGAGGTGAAGGAATTCAATGATAGTCTCTTCTTGTTTTGGATACGCCACTTTGTTACGCTCCTCTTGGTAGCTTGCTTCATCAACCTCCATAGTCTTAGGTTGTGTAATCTCGACCATATTCACATCCATGTCGACATCAGCACTAAGATTTAGATTGCATAAGTCTACACCAAGGCCTTCAGCAGCCTTATCCATCTTAACGAAACTCTCAGCAGTTTCTTTGGTAACCAGCATCATGTTGGAATCTTCAGTGATCCCATCATCTAATCCATCAGTAGCTTTGTCGAAGCCATCAGCAGCTTCGCTCATGAGTTTCTCCATTGTATTGATGTCAAGGCCTTCAGTAACCTTGGCTAAAACAACATCATTGGGGAAATCTTCAGTGATTTCCACCATGTTGATTGAACATACGAAGTCATCAGCAACCTCCACCATATGTACTTCTGGCTCAGTATAATGGGCATCCACTGTTTGCAACGGATCAGAGTCAATTTTCATTTGACCCTTGCTCTTCTCTCCGAACTTCAGCCTACCCTCCTGGATAGCGTTTTGCACCAAGTCCTTGAAAAGAAAACACTGAGAAGTTTTATGACCCAGAAAATTATGGTACCTACAAAACCCTCTCTTTTTTCTTTGTTCTAAAGGTGGCATTTTAGCGCCAGCAAGCACTATCATTTATCCATCTTTAACTAACAAATCAAAAATTTCGTCAAATTTGGTGATGTCGAAAGTATATGTTTTTTTTGGAAAATTATTATTCTTTTCAGATTCGACAGAATTTTTTCCATTCGAAGGAGCTAACATTTTACAAGCATAGGGAGGACCTTGTTTTAATTCAGCAACATCTATCTCATTTTTGTCGAAATACAATGGTTCATCATATAGACCTTCGACATCCTCATTATATTCAACATAGGCTACCTTTTTACTCTTGTTAAACTTAGCCTTTTCATCTTTCAGACGTTCTAACTGTCGAACCCTATCAACTAGTTGGGCCATATCTCTCAGATACTAGGTATCCAACTTCTTTCTAATAGAGTAATCAAGGCCACCAGTGACCATTTCGACCAATTCTTGTTCTGGAACTTGTGCAAAGCACCTAGCATTAAGTAACCGAAACCTATTCAGGTAATCGTCTATTGACTCTGTAAACTTTCGTTTTATGCTAGCCAATTCTTTCAAAATAATCTTAGTTTGTCCCATGTAGAATTGTTCATGGAATAAACGTTCTAACTGGGTCCAATTACAGATTGAGTTAGGAGGCAGGGTTGTAAACCAAGTAAAAGCATTTTTGGTGAGAGAACTTGGGAAATATTTTACCCTAAGACTTTCGTCATTTGCGATCTCTCCAGCCTCAATCATATACCGAGCTACGTGTTCGACAGTAGATTCAGTGGTATCTCCTGAGAATTTGGTAAACTTTGGGACCTTCATCCTAGGAGGTAATTCTGATTGGAGAATGTAATATACTATTGGAGATGTATAATTTGGCCTAGTAAAACCAAAATTTACCCCATTTCGAGCCATTATCCTTTCGACCATAGCTGCTAGGTTGTTATCTGCTGCTACGTTGTTACGTCGAACCTATTGTATAACATGGTCAACATCTTGGTTTCTATTTACTATAACTACCTCTTGTTCCCTCTCTACAGAAATTGACACTTGGTTCCTAGGTGGTTAAACTCTAGGAGGTTTGAGTCTAAGGGGTTCGACTATCCCCTGGTTTTCTAGATTCGCCTCAGGTATGTTCCCTAGGTTCCGCCGTGGAATGTTCTCTACAATAGTTGCGCCTCGAACAGGGGACTGGTACACCCATGAATTCTACCAAGCTTGCCAATTGTAGGTTAGTTTGAGTAGTGTTCTGGATCAAGGGTTGGAAAATTTCGCCCATAGTTTGGGACAAGGTTTGTACCATTTGTAGGTTACTCTCATCCATTTGTTGTCTCAAACATGCTATAGAAGTATTTGTCAGACTAAGACCTTGAGTGGAATATCCCACACCTACACTCTGACGTTTCGACCCACATTTATCCTAGATCCTGACCCTTGTAATGGCGAAGACATTACATTCTATGAGAATACTGGGGGGGCATTTTGGAGGCTTTGCATTACTGACGTTGGCATTCCATAAGGTGGATTCCTTGGCAACGACTGTGAAATCCCTGGAGGAGGGAAATGCCTAAACGTCGAATTTCCTCCTGCTGGAGTTTGGGGATTCGATGCTTGTGGCCCAACGTATTCCAAAATAGGTTGAGTGTAAGCCCTTATATATGTCGACCCTAAACCTGCCATAGTTGGCACTAGTTCAGACATAACATGAGGCGATATTGGCTCTCCTGTCGAAGGAACTGGGGTTGGCACTATATTATCCCTAGACACATTTTGAGGGTTAGTGTTACTAGGTTGGGTATTTGAATTACTTGATTAAGGATTAGAACCACTCCCTCGAGGGTTTGGATTGTTTGGCTGACTAGTGTTCGTCGCCATTTTCCTAGTGTATCTTCTCCTTAGTCTCTCTTCGTTTGTAGTGGCTACTTTTCCACTTCTCAATAACATGCAACGAATTTTTCTCAAAGAAAAGACTAATAAATGTAGAAATTCTAAACTTGGAAAAAATCTTTATAGAAGTTAGCACCATCCCACCGGGTGTTCCAATTTGTTTCTGTGAAAATTGGTAAGCAACCGCTGATCTTCTAAATCTAACTTTGGTGACTCACAAGATCGATCAGATTGATCCTAGGACATGTGCTAACAACTGGTTTAAAGTAAGTTCTAAAGAACTAAACACTTCAACGGTGTTCATGGAGAAAGGTTTGTTAAAAATACAATTTAAAAGACATTAAAAAATGTTAAGTTAAGAGACTGAAAATGTAAAGGAAAGGGTCGAAGGGGTACAGTAAAGGTTGAAAGTAAATAAGACAGAGTGCAAAAAAGTAACTTGTGTCAAAAAAAGACAAGTGCTTAACGAAAGATTAAAGTAAACTGCATTGAAAAGATAAATGGTGTTTACATCACGTATATTCTCACAGGACTCTTTTCTCTACACGCGGATACTTTGGGTAAATTTGGAGTAACTTCTACAAAGTGAACACAACACACCAATTCTATTGCTAGAACTCCTATTTATAATAATAAAACACAATGCTGTTAACTTCCTAAAACAATCAACACATGACAAGTGTCGCGCTGCATGCTTTTGTCCCTAGGAGCGGACCAGAATAACTACTCCCTCCTTTATTTGAATTTGAATCCCTTAGCGTCGAATATCATCAGTAGTCTTGGTCGAAGGTTATTTCCAGATTCTCGGAAATATTTCTAAGTCCCAAGCATATTCTTTATACAAGCATCCTCGACTTAGATTCCACCTAAAATTCCAGTCGAACACTCATTTGGGCCTCTTCCAAGAAATTTTAACATCAGTTAATTCCTCCAACTTAATACAGGCGTTGAATTTATGAGCTAACACCAAGAAAGGATGAAAGCTTTGCAGAGTCGTCAGAAGAGTTACCATTATAAGAGGAAGAAGGCGCTTGAATTCCAAGAGGGAGATCATGTGTTTTTTAGAGTGACGCCAATGACTGGTGTGGGTCGAGCCTTGAAGTCTAGAAAGCTCACTCCACGTTTTGTTGGTCCATATTAGATATCCCAGAGGATAGGAGAGGTAGCCTATCAAATTTCTTTACCGCCGTCACATGCGAATTTGCATGACGTGTTCCATGTGTCTCAGTTGAGGAGGTACATTCCGGATCTGTCGCATGTGATTCAGATGGATGATGTACAAGTGAGGGATAATCTGACTGTGGAAGCATTGCCTGTACGTGTCGATGGGCGAGAGATGAAGCAATTGCAGGGAAAAGACATAACTTTGGTGAAGGTGTTGTGGGGTGGACCAGCTGGCGAAAGTTGGACTTGGGAACGTGAAAATCAGATGAGGGAGTCGTATCCGACTCTGTTTCCTTGAGGTAATTTTAGAGGGAGAAAATTCTTTAAGTGGGGGAGAGCTGTAACACCCCAAATTTTGTAAGAATATTTATTTAATTCATTTAAATTTTATGTTCACGAGTTTCTATGTTTTTTGGTGGTTTGTGTCGATGTCAGTGATTTTGTGAAGTTTTGGTTATTTAATTAAATAATAGTATATATTACGAAATATATTGTATTATTATTAATTTCAAATAATATTAGAGGAATTAAGGGTATGGTGGACATTTAAGGAGAATTAGTTAGGGCATTATGGAGAAAGCCCAATTTTGAGGCCCAAGGGTTAGGGTGAATATAAAAGGAGGATTTTGAGAATAGGGTTCATTTTTGGTTAACCGTGAAAAGAAGGAGAGCTTTGAGGAAAAAGGGAAAGGCGAGGATTTTCGAGAAGGTTTCCAAAGGCTCAAGAGAGAACACACCAGATCGACAATCTAAGGTATGGGGAGTAATTACCTTTCATTTTTTTCATTATAGGATTCGATGTAATTAAAGTGGATGGTTTGTGTTTGAGGGTTTATGGGGTTTTTGTGACGAATTGATGATTTGAGGGTATTTTGTGAATCGATTAATAAGAGTTGAATTTAATCGGATAAAAATAGACCTTGGGGCTGATCTCCCTGTCGGTGTTGTTTCGACCTTGTGGTGAAGGGACTTATGGGGTTTATGGGAAGCTTGAGAGTTTTGAAGGTTTAGGGGATTTAAGGTTCCCATAGGGTCACAAATCGACCTATTAGACGTAGGGTTTATGCCTTTGATTTTCGTGATGCATTAGGACTGTTGTAGGGATGTTTTTGGGTCATTTGGGGCTGTAATCGTAGGTACTTTTGAGGCTGTGGAGCTACTGATGCGTAACAACGATTTTCTATAATCGCAGGTTTGCTAAGCGAACCATTACTTCGCAAGGCGAATGTTCGCCAGGGCTCGCAAAGCGAGCAGCGTAGCGAATGCGCGATAACATAAGTGTGAGTACTGGGTTGATTCTAGAGTGGAATTGGGGATTCGCTGAAAGTCTCGCAAAGCAAATGAGCCAGCGAGTGGCTTTGCACAACGAATAAACCAGCGAGTATGACAGATGGTGTTTTCTAATGTTTCAGTGTGGTGACTGTGGGATTCGCTGACCACTTCGCAAAGCGAAGGTCCCAGTGAACGGGTTCACCTAGCATACCCTGGAGCGAACATCTGCTGTTTGCGATGTTTTGTCTATGTGTTGTGCTATTTTGATGCCTCGATGCCATGATTTTTATGATGATTTTCCATGACGTTACTGATGATTGTAAGATGATGGTTTGGTGATTATTTGAAGAATATGTGATGATATGATGTATATGAGAATTGATGAATGATGATGCACATTATGATGTTTATTAGATGATGATGATGATTAGTGATGTCGTGTATCATACATTCATATGCATACTCTGTGACGATGCTTCATTCCCATTGTATGGATATGAGGTAATTATGACGTGCTCCGGTTCCAATTGCGGGATCGATCCTATTGACAGGGATCTTTGGAGGGGTGATGGCCTAGTGTCCATCAATTATGACGATTGGTACCACATGCATGAGTCTTGTTGTGCATTTGTATTTAATTGGCATTGTTGTATTTTATGATGTTGTTCGTGGTTTTTGATGTTTCCTTGTGATGACCCTGAAGGTGTTGTATATGAAGATAATGCCATTTTATGTATATCTTGTTTTATAATGATTATTATGAATTGTGATTACTCACCCTGCCTGTTTGAATGTTGCCTCCACGTGGGTAACGTGCAGGTGATCAGGTTTAGCCGTGGATGCTTCGAGGACCTTGAAGTTTATTTGCTTTTGGTCGATTTAGAGGGTCTTGCTCTGATAGTGTGACATCGGATTGGGGGTCCTTTGAGTCAAACTATGTTGTTTCCTTATTTTTGTTGTCATTTGATGACATGGTTTTATATTTTGAAAACCTTTTTGATTATTACGATATTTGTTGAAAACCTTTTTAATTGAGAATTTTGAGTTCCGTTGCCATGTGAAGGTTTTTGAGTTACTTTGAGGAAAACCCTTTTGTTTATAGGACAAGTGTATTATTTTGATTTAAATGAGAAATGTGCACCCTTGAGGTGATTTTGATACTTTGATATTTGAGTTGTTTCTGCTGCAATATTTGTGGGGGTAGAAAAGGGTGTTACATACCCCCATAGATTGTCTCGTGGGGTTATAGGAATCTTGAGAAGAAAATCATGCTTGAGAGACAATCCGAAACCAGAGATGATCGCATCCCGTCTCAACCTTCAAGACATGAAAAATGGAAGAGGGCTCGATTAAGACCAAATGGAGAGTACACCTCTGAGGCTTCCAGAGTAGTTGCAGAAAAAATTGTAAGTTTTATTTGTGGTGCTTATGTTATTTTTTATTTAAATGTGTTGGTAACTAATATATGTAAGTTTCTCATGTTGTGTAGGATAAGTTGGTTGAGGCAGCCCGTGAAGGCACATTTACTCCGCAAGCATGACATGATATATTAGTAGAAGCTATCGGAACAAATGAGCATGGTGGGCGTGTCCGTATTGTTGGAGAAGGTGTCGGCTTGAGGTCATTCTTTGGGTCCCAAAGAAAAAGAACCGAAAGCCCAGAAATAATTGTTCAAAGACAAAAGATTGAAAATATTGAGAAGAAATTAGAAGAACAACGGAGAATGTTAGAAGAGGGGAAGGAAAAAAGGTAGAAAGATATGGAAAGGTTCCAAGGGATGTATTCGGTATGTACGTTACTTGATATGTTAGTGTTTTATCGGAAATGATATATATTGTGCTTGTTTTTGTTTTATGTTTTAATTGAATATTATGATGTAGAGATTAAGTGAAAACTTGGAACAACGGACAAATGAAGATCACCGTAATGTTGATGGTGTTGATGACGCTCCAACTCCTAGTAGAAGTGTTGTACGTCATGCTTCTGCAAAAGGAAGTAATTGTTCAGCCCATCCCCTCATGCGGGTAACCGCAATGATATAATGGACCCTAATCCAAATGAAATCACAATGTTATACTTGCAAGTTGCGGTGATAAATGAAGCGCAACCTCTCCCGCTAGAACATTGTCCACGTGTGGGTTTATTCTATTATAATCCTGAATATGTAAGGAATTTTCTTGGTGGGTATAAGTCGCTGGACACCGGGATATTGCAAGATTGGTGCACGTAAGTATATATAGTTGAATATACATGTCATTAGAGAACATTATCATTTATAGAACATCACTCCTAATTTATTCATTTTCTTTAACAATTTAGGTACATTCACCGTCTTTGTATAGAGTTGAATAAATCGAGTACTTACAGAATCTTGGTTCCACTTTTTATTCGTTGGACTTTTAATGATTCAAAAGCTATCTGAGAGTACTTGATAACATGGTTATGTGAGGGAGGAAAAGAATGTTACTTAGCACCATTCCTCTGCACGTAAGTATTTTTTGAATTCATGTTTATTCTATATTTAGTTTTGTTTTAGCAAATACCATTAACCTATATATATTCTTTTGTTTATTTAGTGGTCATTGGCAATTGATCATCATATCATTACAGACGAATACGATAACTTTTTAGTGTTCCTTGCATGATACATTGTACAATAAAATGAAATATATGATTAATTCGTAAATGTATGGTTAATTCATTTTCTTTGACATTGTAATTAGTTTATCATGTAATATGGTTAATTCAAATTCAATGTGTAGTGTTGTGGAACAAGTGAATATAATGAACAATGTTAGAAGAAACCCCAGATGAATCTGTCCTAAAGTAAGTGGCACGATTATGTTTCTTTCATTTACATTCATTGTGGTTGTATTCATGTGATTTTTGCTTTAATTTGAAGACAAGGAAACAACCCGGGAATTACGAGTGTGGTTACTATGTCATGAAACACATGCTAAACATTTTCCTTGTCGGCATTGTTGATTCATGGGATAAGGTATACATGTCATAAAATGTTTACATATATTAACAGATAAGTTGACTATTGAATTATTATCATACATGTTATTGCCTCTTTCTTATGTAGATGTTTAACGACAAAACCCCATTCCTCGTTGAGGACTTCGTAGATATTCGTAAACGTTGGGCATATATCCACAATGTTCTTAAGGGTCCTGCTGATTGATGATGAGAATATCAGTTTTATGTAGAGATGATGTCAATAACATTTTTCTGTATTGATGACATGAATATTGTGTTTGGTGTAAATATGGTAAAAATAGTTACAATACTTACAAAATGTATATTTACAAATAGTTACAATGTTACAATGTTAGCTATATTTTATGGTTATAATAGTTACAATACTTATAAGTCAACAATGTTAGCTTATTTGTTATGGTTAAAATGATTACAGGTTAAAAAATGGAATGAATTTGAATTGCTGAGAAATGCATATTTAAAATGATTACAAGTGCAATAATGGGATGAATTTGAATTACTGAGAAATGCATATTTAAAACATAGGAAGTTTTGACTGCGGTTATAAAACAAAGTCGTGGTTGAATATTTTTATCTGCACACTTTATAACGACGGGTAAAAAATATAACCGTAATACTATCTCGCTTGCTGCACAGAAAAATGAAATATCAAAACGGCGCAGCTGGGAATCGAACCTAGGAGCATTATGTTTATCAAAACGGTTCGTTATAACGAACCGTTGTGATAGGGCACGAAGTTTCCAGGTAATTACAATGGTTAGTGGCCCGTGATTATAAGTATCCATTTACAATGATACTCTACATAACAATGCATGCGCCTGCATCATTATATACCTTTCCCAACCGTTGTTAATTGGTATTTACGTAGTAGTGAAGGCCATAATTGAAGCGAAAGCACCATCAACAAAGAAGGAGTTGCAATCATTGCCTGGGAAGATTAATTTCTTGAGAAGGTTTATCTCGAACCTTAGCGGCAAAACTCAAGCCTTCTTACCTTTGCTTCGACTCAACAAGGAAGGATTCAAATTGGGACAAGCTCAACAAGAGGCTTTCGACAAAATCAATGAGTACTTGAGTCACCCTCCAACACTGATTCAACCTTGTAGAAATAGGAGTATGAGGTTGTATATATATGCATCAGACAAGACTTTAGGGAGCATGTTAGCTTAAGAAGATGAAAATGGTGTCGAAAAAGCCATTTACTATCTTAGTAGAGTCTTGAACAATGCAGAAACTAGGTATAACACTGTCGAAAGACTATGTCCGTGTTTGTACTTCTCATTTATAAAACTTAAGCATTATATAAAACCTGTTGATGTTTTTGTTTCCTCACATTTTGATGTTATAAAGCATATGTTGTCAAAACCAATTTTGCATAGTCAAATTGGTAAATGGGCATTAGCCTTAACTGAATATTCTCTAACTTATATGCCCTTAAAAGCTGTTAAAGGACAAGTAGTGGTGGACTTTATAGTCGACCAATTGATAAATGAAGAATCATTAAATTACCTCAAACTAGAACCTTGGAAGTTGTACTTCGATGGTTCGAGTCATAAAGACGAAACTTGTGTAGGAGTCTTGATTAATTCTCCTTACGAAATTCCAACAAAATTTAAGTATAAAGTGGAAGGTCTCTGTTCGAATAACGAGGCTGAATACGAAGCTCTTATAACCGGACTTGAGATATTGTTGGAATTGGGGGCACCTCGAGTCGAAATAATGGGTGACTCAGAGTTGGTCATAAATCAAATCACGAAGGAATACGAATGTGTGAAAGAAAATCTCATAGTGTACTTCGTGATAGCCAATCGACTCTTAAAAAGATTTGAACTGGTCATCATTCGGCACATTCCGTAGCTAATGATTTGGCTCAGATTGTTTATGGGTATAAAATTTTGAAGGAAAAGTTTTAAGATGCGATCGAAGTCAGAGCAAGGGTTGTGTCGACCAGATTATCTCCATCAGACCTGGAAACAACAAAGCTAGGATATGCTGATAAAGAGAACTTCGAGATATTAGCAATAAACAGCCTGACGGGCGAAGATTGGAGAAAAACTATAGTGGAATATTTGCAAAATCCAACAGCATCTATTGAACGAAAAATCAGGTATCGAGCTTTAAATTATGTTCTTTTGGGAAACGAATTGTTTAAAAAGACTCCTGAGGGAGTTTTGCTTAAATGTCTTAGCGAGTCTGAGGTATATTTAGCCCTTTTGAATGTCCATAGTGGGGCATGGGGGGTACATGAGGTGGGCAATAAAATGAAGTGGTTGTTATTTCGACAAGGAATGTATTGGGCCACCATGTTGAAAGATTGTATTGAGTTTGCCAAAGGGTGTCAAGAATGTCAAGTGCATGCAGGTATACAACAGGTTCCTGCAAGCGAATTGCATTCTATAGTCAAACCATAGCCTTTTAGAGGTCGGGCTTTAGATCTTGTTGGAGAAATTCGACCAGCGTCGTCCAAAAATCAAAGATTCATCTTGGTTGGTATTGATTATTTTACCAAATGGATCGAAGCTGTACCACTGGCGAACATTGACCAAGAGGATGTGATCGAATTCATCAAGAAATACATCATCTACAAGTTTGGAATTCCAAAAACTATTACAACGGACCAAGGATCGGTATTTACTGGTCGAAAGATGCAAGAGTTCCCCAAAGAAACAGGTTTCAAACTGTTAACATCCACACCTTACTACGCTCAAGCTAATGGCCAAGTCGAGGCAACAAATAAGGTTGTCATTGCTTTGATTAAGAAGCATGTAGGGAAAAAGCCTTTAAACTGGCATAAGACTTTGGAACAATTCCCATGGGCATGTCGAACATCCCCTAAGGAGGCTACTAATACAACTCCATTTCGATTGACGTTTGGTCGTGATGCAGTTTTACCAATGGAAATCTATTTGCAATCGACAAGAATTCAAAGACATCATGAAATTCCATTAGATATATATTGGAATATGATGTTGGACGGATTAGTGGATTTGGATGAAGAAAGACTAAAAGCCCCGGAATTGTTAAAAAGACAGAAAAAGAGAATAGAGAAGTCTTATAACAAAAAAGTTAAAGTTAAGGCATTTCTTCCTGAAGATTTGGTTTGGAAAGTGATCCTTCCTATGGATCGGAAAGATAAGGCTTTATGGAAATGGTCCCCTAAGTGGGAAGGTCCTTTTCGAGTTATTCAAGTATTCTCTAACGATGCATATGAGATCGAAGAATTAAGCGAGGATAAAAGGGTCTTGAGAGTGAATGGAAAATATTTGAAAAAATATAAACCTGCACTCCAAAAGATAAAAATAGCAAAAGAATAATCACATGCAAAATGGTAGAAGCCAACATGGTAAATAAAGTATTGCCAAAATGGCTTGAGTCATTACACGTTATGCCACAAAGGGCGAATTACAATCGAAAAGGAAATAAATTTCAAATTCATTTCAGAATGGGAAAGAGCTCTTCATCCTCTCATATTTGGATTTTTGAAGCATCATGCGACGTTCGCAGAGAGCTTTGTTAGTCGAGAGGGTCTCGATTTCCTTTCCAAGCTGCTGGGCTCTATCGACATGATACATTCCAACTTTGAGTTCTTTGGCTACTTCTTTTTGGTTGGACTTTAAGTTGCTTAGCCTAAGAAATCTTGCTTTGCAGAATCTTGATTTTCTTTTCCCATTCTTCGAAATTTTCTCAACAACTTTTGATTTCCTTTTTATTCTGTTCAGAGATTATTGTCAAGTTTGAAATTTTGGTAGTAGATTCAGAAGTCGCGTCCTATTCGGCCGGCTGGGTCTCCGACTTGTTTATAATTGTGTTGGAGAAATCTCACTACAAAAATTTGAGTAAATTATGGAGGTTTAGTTATGGCGTTTAGTTTAAAATGCCACAATTTACCGTAGATTACGGCGGTTTTACCAAACGACGTAATTTTAGTAATAAAATGGCGGTTTCAACCGCCACTATTTTCTCAAGTATTTCTCAAGTTTCAGGTTCGAATCCTGCTGGGGTACAAATTGCTTAAAAAAAAAAAAAATAATAATAATAATAATGTTACTCTATGAATTTAAAAAAAATGAAAAAGAAAATCATTAGCTCCTCCTTCGTATACTCTTCAAGAAAACCCTAACGTTTAGCACACACTCTTTCTCTCTCGTATTCAACCTTTCCATTTCAAATTGTAGTTTCCTCAGAGCATCGAGTTCTAATTTCGATTAATATTTTCCTTCCAATCAGTTTCCCATAAACCCTTTTTGTTTCAATTTATTCACATAATTCAAATTCAAATCCTAACAATGTTTTGCAATTAGAATCACACCTCTTCGGTATCAGTATCAATATGGAATCCTAATAATCAACCCTACCAATAATTTCAATTTTTTTTCGCTTCGTTCAATCGCAAATATGCATTCCACGGTTCTGCAATCAGGTTTTTTGCGGCTCTGTTCTACTGCTTTACAATCTACAGTTTTGCAATTGGTTGTTCTACTGCTCCATCCTGCCATTCGACAATCCACAATTCCACAATCCACCAATTTCAACGTAATATTGCTTTTGTTTTTCACAATATGATTTTTGATATTAACATAACTGTAATGGTTTATGAGACTCAAGTGATAATTTGATATCCTCTTTCACGTGATTAACATTATTTGAATATATATGATTCTATATTCATTTGTTTGTTTGTTTTTTTTTGTCTAAGTTCAAGTTCTTGATATCTTCTTGTAGAAAAGTGCCTTTAGGATACTTTGAATGATAGCACCAGAGTCCCTTAGCTTAGACGCCATCTGCACATCACTTGGAACCTTCGATTCCAACAACGCATACGAACTTGCCGTAGTGTTGAAATTATCAAAGGTGGCAATATGGTATTTGATCAAAAGGGTTAAAGGGAGTAGTTAGTAATGAAGTGATATCTTTTTTTCTATTGTGCTAAATCAGAAATCTGACACTGTTAATAATTTTCAACACAATGGTTTTAGTTTTGTAGGCGACAACCACAATTGAACTTACAACCATACAAGTTGAAGTGTGATAAAGAACATTTGAACTCAAGGTACTTTCTTTTCATAATTAATATCCTGCCGAGTATTCCATACTACTTGTAGGACTTATGTGCCCCATAATCCAAGTTCCTATCATAATCGTTTTGGTAGATATTTCCCTCTTTCTCCTCTCTATATTCCCCAATATGTTTTGGTGGATCTTTCACTCCGTCTCCTCTCCACACATAGAGAACTAGGCTGGTCTTTTAACAAAATTTATTCTGTAACGTCATTGATTCGTCTTTGGGTCTATCTTGTATTTTTTGTTACAGTGCAGAGGAAGTGATATCCCATTTCTTCTTCGAGTGCGATGTTGCAGCTCAAGTTTGGAAGTACACTGAGAACTGGGTAGGTTTTGGTTCGAAGGAGTTGTTTTTCGTGTGGAACAACCTCATTGCTTGGAGCAAGTATGAGTTGAAAGCGAGGATAAAGAAGCAATTCCACGGTATGATTTGGGTAGCGGTAATATGGACGATTTGGAATATGAGGAATAACATTGTTTTTTCTCAGGCTACCTGGAGTATTTCGGATATGGTTTGGGATATCAAAATTCTGGTTTGGAAATGGGGGTTTGCGGGGGATAATTCCTACTCCAACTGTGATTTCTATGCTGTTTCTCAAGATCCTTTGGGTAGTAAGGGGCACTCATAGTTGGTTTGAATTTTCCTTTCGTCTTTTGTCTGTTCCCGTCCCTTTCTTTTGTAAGTTTGGGTTAGAGTACCCCTAGTACTCTCATGAATGAAATCCTTGCTTATAAAAAAAACTATAACTTTTTTTAAACCAATTTTAAATCCAGGTTCAAAAACTGAAATATGGTTTGTCATTGGAACATATGTGTGATGATTTAATGGCTAGGGTACTATTGTGTGAATTGGTTACAAAACTGACTTTACATATTTCTTGTTTCTTTGAAGAAGACTGTTAGCTAGGTAGAGTATGAAGATTTAGGTTTAGTCAAATTTTTCAAAGTTAGTTATGAGTCATGATTTTGTGTTGCTAATGTGAGATTCTTTGTTACCAGGAATTCGTTAACAAAGAAACTTGTTTAGGTCTAATAAACTCTGTACACTTAATGTGAAAATTTGTTTGTAAACTCTTTGCTTCTAGTTTGTTCAATTACACTTCTCATGTTATAAGTTCATTGCATTGCCAAAATAATTAAACTATAGTAAGTGTGGGTTTAAGTTTCAACTAGTTGAATTGTATTGTTTGATTTTGTTTGGTTTTTAAAACATTTCTTTTACGTTTGAAGGCTTGATTGTTGTTATGCTCGTTGTTTTCATATTGGACTGAGAATATACAAGACATTTCATTCTAACTGTCTAACCTCTACCATATTAATGTTGCAAATGTTATGCACATTGAAGTCGAGTTAATCCATATATGTTTGATTTGTGTCATGCAACTGGAATGTTTTTTTTAGGCAATCCAATAAAGGAGATTAAGGAAATCTCAAACCAAACAAGAATTGCAACAACCCTCAAAAAGGAAAGAGCCAAGAAAACCAAAACCAACAGAAACCGACTAAAAGTTACGGGAAATCAAAAGGAAATTTGAACCAATCGTATAAACCAAAATTCCTCCTAGAGCTATTACCAAGACTCAACCAATTCCATGAAGTAATGACAATATCGTTGAAAATGGAATTGATATTACAAACCTCATCATTAAAAAGAGTATTATTCCTCGCCCTCCATAAGTTCCAACAAGGAATGAACCAAATCGAATTAATCGTCCCGAGTTTACTTCTATTTCGCAAGCAACAAAACCAAGACAATGCGTGTTTACAACACTCCTCTTCCGCTATCCAATCTATGTCCTCCCAAGCACATACTAGTTTCCAAACTTTAACCGTTATAGGACAACTAAAAAACAGATGGGAGGAATCCTTAATACACAAAGAGCACAACAAACAAACCTTTTCAAGGATGGAAAGCAAGCAAATATAGATCTTACAAAAGGAATGTATGATGTTGGGGATCATATAAATTTTGGTTTTCTAAGATTTTACTGTTTCAGTACTATCATTGGTGACTCTGGAATATGGGGATCAAATGGATGTTATTGGACAATTGGAGCCAGTATAATATTCGCTTAAGTAGACAACTGATTATCTCATCCATGTTCACCCTTCGGATTATGTTCTATATATTCAGATTAGCTATTGTGAATACTATGTTAATGTTTTTCCTGAATTGGTTTCCTATTCAGTTTAATTTATCAAAATCAATATGGTGGGTTGATGATCCCATTGTAGATCCCAATGGGTAATTAAATAGCATTTCGATTCGATGTTTCAATTTGGTGCTTCGATTTATTTTAGTTCAGGCTATGATTTCATGACATTGTTATTTTTTAAGGTGATTTATTGAATTTGTTTCATATGTGTATGTGTGATTTCTATATTTTGTTTTTGTGGTTTTAGTATATGGGGTGTGATGTGTTTTTGTAAATAAGGAAAATTGGTAACATGTACAAGAATGTGAAGAAGAAGAAGATTGAGAGAGGTGTTGCCTTTCTAACTTGCATATTTGTAAACAATAATGTATGATATTTCTCTCCTCTTGCTAGTCATGAAAATTAATCTTCTTTCTCAGCATTAGCCTGGTGAATCATTCGATTTATCTTCGGCTTAAATTCCTAACCTTCGGTTTTTGGGGCCTTGGTAAGTCGTCTGCTTTCTTCTGGGCAGGTGTTGTGATTTTGGTCTTTCTTTTTTCGCTGCGATTAGGGTTCCTTGAAGAAGATGGTGTGGGAGGAAGTTGGTAAGAAGAAGAGACTTGGGTATACTTATCGATTTTCAGTTTGGAAAGAAAACAAAGAAAGAGGGGTTGCGGAAGGAGAGTAGACGATGACTTTCTTATTCTTAGAGTTCCCGGATAGTATGAATGCAAGAGACATGTTTGAAGTATTCAAGGTCTACGGGGTTATTTTCGAAGTTTTCATTCCGGAAAGGAGAGACAAGAGGGCAAAACGATTCGGATTCGCAAAGTTTAGGAAGGTCCATGAGCCTCGGATATTAGCGGTGAAACTCGATAGTATTCAACTCGAAGGGAAAAAATTGGTTTGTTAATGTCCCTAGGTTCTCCCGTGACGAGAGAGACATCCGTTCAGTAGTCTTAAGGGACGGAGGGGTATCCAACATGAGCAATCAGACACGGGTCAGGCCAAAAGGAGGGAATTTTGGTAATAATGTGAACTTGTTGAACAAAGGAAGATCCTTCGCACAAGCTGTTGGAGGTGTGCACAAGGATAAAGTGGGAACCGACATTGGAGGAAGCAAGATTGACGGTGCTAGCAGGCCTAATGTTATGCTCAGAGGCGAGAAAGAAGATATGGACAGATTCTTGAAGGCTCGTGTCGGTATTGTAAAAGAGAGTGGTAGTACACATAAGGTCCAAAGTGCCTTGAACGAAGAAGGTTTCTTCAATATTACTGCTACTCCACTTGGGACGAATGCCTGCCTTTTCGAGGAAGAGATGGATGGAGATTTTGACATTTTTGAACAAGAAGCCAAGGGATGGATAGATACATGGCTGAGTGATTTTCGCCCATGGTCACCTAGTTTTGTTGATTCCGAAAGACTAACGTGGATTAAATGCTACGGGCTCCCTTGTCACGTTTGGAGAAATCATTCCTTCAAGCTGATCTCTGAGCTAGTGGGTTCCTTCATTCATAGTAGTGCTGATACTGATGGCAAGGTCGTTCTTGATGTGGCGCGGATCTTGGTCAAGACCATATATGATTTCGTGTTGAACCAAGAAGTTTTAGTGGAGATTGACAAGTGTGTCCACAAAGTTTTGCTTGTAGAGGACTTTCAAATTTCTAATAGGGCGTTTGGGAGGGATGTAGATGGAGTGTATTACTCATCGGAATCCATTGTGTCTTCGGACGGCGCTAGAGAGTGGGATTGCTCTGACCGGGAGGTAGTAGGGGATACAGATAAGCCTTTGGAAGAAGAAGGTGATGGTGACCCTTCGTGTGAAAAGAAACTTGCAGGAGATGGAGGAGCTGTGTCAGATGATAGTTCCTATGTGCGAAACACTTTTGAGGACGAGGTTGACATTTCAGATGAGGGTCTCGATAAAATCAATGAAGTGGCTATAAAGGTTCTTGTTGTCAATATACAGATAAGTTTGAGGTTGACAACACAAGGAGATTTAAAGAATTCTTTATTGAATGAGGACAATTCTTTAATTGTGGTTCAGGAAGATAGGGTCAGACCTTTAATTAAATCTGTTGTACCTATAAGTTGTGAGGAGGATGCAACCATTAATATTATTAAAATGAGTGGTCAATATGGTTTACCTAAAGGAAGGCTGGATGTTGTTTTAATGGGTCCAGACCCTATTTCTGGCCCACCAGGTGGAACTATTGGACCTTCTCGCGGGCCCAAATAGAGGAAGAAAAAATTGATCCACAAAGTGTACGACTGTGTTAAGATCCCATACACTCCCTTTTACTTCTCTTCATTGCTGCATGCTACAGCTACTGTCCCTGTAAAGCCAAGACTTTTGGCCTTTACAAATTGCTCCAAGGTAATTGTAGATACTAATGTGGAGAATCTTTCTAGCCTCTTGGATGAGTCATTAAGGTGTTGTGAATCCATTATGGAAACAGACGTTGTTCGTGGTAATTCGAGATGCAAGAAGGTCCTTGATAGTGTTCCGTCCAAGATTTGGCATACTATGAAACAACTTGGAGTGGAAGGTGAAGAAGACGAAGAAGCATTCGAGAGTATATTAAAGGAGCTGGAAGATGAAGATAAGAAAGTTTTGGATAAAAAAAAGGGTGTCGCTATTGGTGATCCATGAATATCGTGTCCTTCAATGTTCGAGGGAGTTGCAGTTCTCTAAAAAGGAGGCGGATTAAAAACATCCTTAGCAGAGGGCAGGCCGATATTTGCCTTTTTCAAGAAACTAAAGCTCGATGTATGGAGGAATACTTGGTTCAGTCTATGTGGAGTAATAGTGATTTTGGTTGGTCAGTTTCTCATTCTAAGGGCTTATCTGGTGGTCTGTTATCAATATGGAAGAAAGGAGTTTTAACCGAATGTTACAGTTTTAGGGGGAAAGGCTATTTGGGCTCCATTTTTTTGTGGAAGAATCATGTTTTATATGTTGTAAACATCTATTCCTCAAGCGGCATAGCATATAAAAGAAGACTTTGGGATGCTCTTATTTCTTTGAAATTGCGTTTTCCGCCTGGTGGTTGGATTGTAGGAGAGGACTTCAACGCGGTTAAAGCGGTGGAGGAGCGAAAATGGAGGGGTAACTCCAATGCCAGAGAGATGCAAGAGTTTAATTCCTTCATAGATGGTATGAATTTGATTAATCTCCCTGTTATCGGAAGTAAATACACGTGGTTCAATTCAAACGGGAAGTATCGGAGTAGATTGGATAGGATATTGGTGGATGATACTATGATTGAGATATGGAACTTAAGAACCAAATCGTGGGTGATAGAGATGTGTCGAACCATCGTTCGGTGTGGATAAAATCTAACAACTTATATTGGGGCCCAAACCGTTTCGGTTTTTCAATTTCTAGATGGAGCATAAGGAGTTTCTTGGTTTGGTTGATAACTCTTGGAAATCTGTTGCATTCTCCAACTCTTATAGTAATACTTTGGTGTTGAAGTTTAAAGCTTTAAAAGCAAATTTAAAGGTGTGGAATACCAACACTTTTGGATGGTTGGATCTTAAATTAGATAAAGACATTGATCATCTTAACAATATTGAGATGACTTTGGACAATATTTATTGTAATTTGGAGGAGGGGCTGTTGTTGGAAAGGAGTTCAGTTCAAGAGGAAATTAGAAGAAATTTAAGGCTTAAAGAAAGTATGCTGCATCAGAAGTCTCGCACTAAATGGGTGAGAGACGGTGATAACAACTCCAAGTATTTTCACGATTCGCTTAAACAATGCTATAGAAGGAATTATATAGCCGATCTCAAGGTGGATGGTGTTTTGTCTGAGGATCCTGAGACAATCAAACATGCTGCCATGACTTTTTTCAAAGTAAAATTTCAAAGCAAGGTGGTAAGGAGACCTGACTGTTTCATGGAGAATGTCGCTTGCATTAGTGAGGAGGATAGTCAGTTACTGGATGCTGATTTTTCCAGTATTGATGTTTTGAATGCGGTTGCTGCGTGCGACGGCAATAAATGCCCGGGAGTGGATGGTTTCAACTTTATATTCCTGAAGCAATGTTGGGAGATTGTAGGGACTGATGTTGTTAATTATGTGCTGGAGTTTTTTAACATAGCCGAGTTACCAAAGGTGTTCGTGTCTTCCTTTATTTCGTTAGTGCCAAAGATTGATAATCCGCATGTCTTTGAGGTTTTCAGACCTATTTGTTTAATAGGATGAGTTCTCAAAATTATATCTAAAAATGCTTGCTAAGAGATTGAGTAGTGTCATTGATAAATTGATCTCTTCGACTCAAACCGCATTTGTACCCGGGACGACAAATATTAGATGGTGTTCTAGTGGCCAATGAAACTATGGACTATTCCCGTAGATGGAAGAAGAAGTGCTTGTTATTAAAGGTGGACTTTGCACAGGCCTATGACTGCGTCGAATGGGACTTCCTGGATTCCATGTTGGTTAGGATGGGTTTTGGTAACAATTGGCTTAAGTGGGTTAGAGGGACGGTTTACAATAGCCTTATGTCGATTCTTATTAATGGTAGTCCTTCCAAGAACTTTAAGGTGACTCAAGGTCTGAAGCAAGGAGATCCGCTTTCTCCCTTCTTGTTTGGGATTGTTTCGGAAGGTCTGACTAGTTTGGTTAGACGAGCAGTCTCCATGAACATCCTGTCAGATTTTAAGATTAATGACCCCTTCTCTGTTAGCTTACTCCAATTTGCAGACGACACCCTTCTGGTTAATGATGGTTCCTACTCAAACCTTTGGGCTTTCAAGGCTATTCTGCGCGGGTTCGAGTTATTATCAGGCCTGAAGATAAATTTCTCTAAAAGTAGCCTTTACGGGGTGGGTTTGAATCCAGAATATTTGCTAGCAGCTGAGCAATTCCTGCATTGCAAGTCAGAACAATTGCCTTTCAAATTCCTTGGTCTCGTCGTGGGAGGGAATCATAGAAGACAATGTTTTTGGAAACCGATTATTTTTTGTATGAGAGCGAGGTTATCGAGGTGGATTGGGTGTAATTTATCTATTGGCGGGAGAGTTACTCTAATTAATTTTGTGCTTGCTAATCTGCCTATTCATCACCTCTCTTTCTTCAAGGTCCCGACGTTAGTTTTAAAGGTTCTTATTGGTATCCAACGTCGTTTTCTGTGGGTCGGTTCTGTTGATAGAAGGTTTATCCCGTGGGTGAGTTAGAAATCGGTATGCAAATCAAAGAGGTCTGGAGGATTAGGTATTAAACATATTGGTTTATTTAACAAGGCTCTTTTATCTAAATGGACTTGGAAACTTCTTCAAACTGGTAAAGAGGTGATGAGGCCTATGATGGTAAGTAGATATGGGAATTTTGCTGTGAAGCTGTTGGATTTTAGAGAGGATGGTTTTGTAAAATCTGACTCCCTTTGGATGAGGGATATTCCGTCTATTGCTGATCCCCTATCGCAGGCCAGCATTATCAACTTTCTGAGGTGTAATGTTGGTACAGCTGTGGGTTCCCGATTCTGGTCCGCAGTTAGGACAGGAAATGTCGTATTGAGTTCAGCATACCCAAACCTATACGAAGCTTGTATGAATAGGTGCTTCTCGGTTCTGAATATTGTAAAGTGGGAAGACGAGTCGTGGAGTTGGGATGTCCTAGATTCAGATTCAAGATCCATCAAGAGATTGGTTTATGAGGAAGTTGTTGGATTAATTTATTAATCTATCAAATTTGAATCTTGTAAACAAATTTTGGCTTTAAATTTAAGATGCCTATAAACAAGCACATTATTTCAACTGTCACATCTCATCTCAATAGTCGTGTTCCAATATCCAATAGACAATAGATGACACTTCTTAAACATAATGATAATACTATATCTCATTCTAATGTGAGACTCTTTACAATGGCTAACATGTAATTCAAATGGTTTTATTTTCATCATATGAATTTAAGATATGTTACTGTTATAAAATAAGGGTATGTTTAAGTATTATCAATTAACAAACACAAAACAAATTGTGAAACATAATTCACTGGCTTGAGTATATACAGTAGTACATCATAAGCTCCTTTTGTTTCCTCATTTAACTTTGCTATTATTACTTATCTTAACTAGAAAAGGAAGTGCACACAGTGATGATTGTCCAGACTCATTTGATTGTGGAAATCTTGTTTTGGGTCAGCTTATAAACGGCTGTCAATGAAATATCTATCTTGACCCTCGTCTTTTGATAATATTATTGTTATTAACATTTGGGTAAATGTTATTTTTTTAGTTGTTGTTAAACTCAAACTTAATTTAGGACTCTTATGCAACTCTTCTGCACATTGAATTGGTCTTGTTTTCTATATTGCAGGTGTTGAAGGAATTTTATGGACAAATCTGTTAAGAGGTAATGCTCATTCAAATTCATAGCTTTCTCTCTTAGGCTAAACAAAGAGCTTATTATATAACTTCATATGCATAATCTATTTCGATAACAAAATAAAATAAAGAACTGTTTTTCATATAATCTATAGGCTATTATTCGTAAACTATTCTAGAGAGCTTAAGAAAATAAATGAAAATAACTACTAAATATGTCATATATTATTCTTTTAAGCACTTCCAAGCAGTTCTGCAAGGGTTTATGCTAGCAGGTAGTAAGTTTAAATAAGTCAATTCAAATAGCCTTTTTATAAGCTTTTTATGATGCTGGCTTGAAGTTAGTGATGTATACACCCGAGGCTCATATAATTTACGTAGCAAACCATGATTTGTTCTTGTGAGGATGCTCTTAATAACTTAGCTTTATATAAAATGATAAGCTTAAATCTTAATTTATCTCCATTAAGTAATTGCAAAGATAAGAGATCTTCCATGCACCAGTAGTTATTGTCATTGGTACAAGAACTTGATTGATCAGAGATTGTAGGAAACTGAGATGAAAATGGTTCCAAAATTCCTTGGTAAGAAGGTGGTGACATATTATTATTGGTGGTGGTGTCCATAGGTTCACTTGTGTTAGAAATTTGGCTAAGGTCATAAAATAAAGCAAAAAATAAGAAATATATATTTTTTTAATAATTCAACTAAGGTCGTATAATTTTAATTTGTAGTTTTAAAATTATTATAACTACAGTTATTACCATGCTAATCAACTATATATATTTTTACTAAATTATCACAAGGTAACTTGGACTAACTTTAACTTAAACTATAAAGTAAAAATTTGTGTAATTTTTAGAGAGAAAAAATAACTTTAACTTTAATCGCAAAATGAAAATTTGTGTAATTTATATTGAAAAAAAAAAGAGAAAATGTAAGGTTTTGAAAGTGGAGTATTTAAGGTGGGAATGGCAGTGAGAGACTAAGAATAAAAGTGAAGCAAATTGGCACAATGCCCACATCTAAACGTGTAATATATATATATATATATATATATATATATATATATATATATATATATATATATATATATATATATATATATATATATTGGAATAATACAAACCAAACCATTAGTAATATTATTATAGATCACGTCACATTTTCAATTTCACTAGAACTATAATCTAGCCACCATAAAATAAAATTTGTTGAATAAAAAATCTGTAGTGAAAAGAATCTGTCATAATTAATATCAGGAACAAAAAAAAGCTAAATGCTATATAGTCATATCTCTATCCTCTAAATTAGGAATCTCAATGCTTTAAATTAATAGTTTAGCTTAGACCATCATCCATCAGACTGAACAGTTTCTGTTAAAAGGTTGACCGATGTTTCATTCAATAATATTTGCATGTGTGATTCAAGTTGATTATTTCCATGCATTTCTTTAAATGATGTTGTTGGAAATGTATTAGGAAGAGAGCATAATGGCCGTGTTCAAGCAATGGGCATGGGAATGGTGTCTACTACTGCTTTTAAACATACCACTACAAGACTTAGTGGTATGGATTTTGATTCTTCAAGTGGTAGTACTTCAAGTCATAGTTCTTCATTGGTTGAACAAAGACTTAAATCTATGACCTGCTCTATTGGAAGCAGTTGTTGGATACATTAGTACGAAAGAAAATGGTACTCTCCCTGCAGAGTTATCATCCATACTTGCAAATAAAACACAACAGGTAAATAAATTAGTTAATTAATTTTGTTAAATCTTTGGTTTTATATTTCTAGTTCGAAATCAATGCAGTTAATTTTGAAGCTTTTCCTCTATATATGTTGTTATTTATGTGATTTCGTGTAGTTCCACTTTAGTTAATTATAAGTCCTTTAGCTATTATAGGATAGTTATTAGGTATATAGACTTTGATGAGTTGATATAATGCTTCAAACTGTCAAGAGTTAGAAGCATAATCATCATGGCTTAGAGTTTGCACCGAAGTTGTTGGTGTTGGTAGTGCTATTGTTTTCTTTTGATCAAAATTACACACATAAAATGTTTTAGAAAATTTATTGATTTGGAAAATTTGCTGAGAACTTAATAGAAATGTACTGCAATAGTATTTAATTTAATGCACAAAAGAGGCATGTACTGCATACATCTAAGAAGATAGTGGCACTGATCATTTACTAAATACATCACCATCAACTACTTATAGTCACATGGCCATTATATGTATACTTATTAATTTAAGATTGATGGCAGACTATGATCCAGGTCAGGGGGTCCTATCCCTGCTCATTGATCGTAACTTTCTATAAAACAAGAAAACTAATTCTATCACTACTCTTTCGTTACGATCAGTGTTATTAATTCTACTTAATTACTACTGTATATTCCATTTTAGGGAATTTACGAAAATTTAATTAGCTTGCATTTTAATTAGTTTGCTTTTAGAATATTATTGATACTTTATATTAAGAAATTAAATTGAAGAAACATTCAATCAATCAGAAGTGATTGATCAGAATTAGCAATAAATTTTTATATGAAATGTGAATCATAAGTATCAATGATCTATCTCTAATATATAAACCAGAACAGAAGTATCCCTGTCTAATTAAAACTCAGCACTTAACTACTTGCATGTGATATAGACTATGAATAAATATATATATTTATTTGTTAGTTCTTTATATGTATCCATAATTTGTAATAGGTGAGAGTGAAAATGAAGTGTGGTATGATGCATGCTAGACTAAATAAATTAAGGGTACATAAGAGGATCATTATCAGTAACGTTTAACTGTTCCTACACCATTATCAAAGACATCTTATTAGGGTTTTTGGATATAACTTTGTTTGGAGTAATTATAGAATTTTCGTATTGGAATTATATTGTATAAAATGACATTAAAACTAGCCTACATTATATTTTGAGTTATATTATTGTACAAAATATCCTTGAAGTTTGAATGTATATGAAAGTATAATATGAAAAATATTATGATATGAATGGATGAAATGCAAATCATATGCTTGTGTACTACTAGTTTGAATGTGTGATATGGAAATTGGCACCAATATATAGTTATGAGAGCATGATATGAAAACTCAAAGCATATGTGTATTCTATATTTTCATAACGATTAGTTGTAATATAATAATTTTTTGGTTTTTCGTAGGCTTCTGAAACAAGAAGTGAACCTTCATCACATTATGACATAGGAATATCATCAGATGCAAGCAATACACTTGAAGAAAATCATCAGAATCCTTCAAATGACATATGATTTTTTATGACACCTTTATGTTCTAAAACTTGTTTATTTTGATAATAGCTTAAAATAATGGATACAAAAATTGTAGGTCATTTTTATGTTTTAATGTTTTGGAAATAACTTAAAATTTTGTGATAATTATATCAAACATTTGAAGTTACAATATAATTTTGACAAAAATAAACAATTGCACCAACATTTATATTTAATTTTTGGGCCTTTTAATAGTTATTTAACTTTTTTCCAAGAATGCATAAATTTAAAGTGAGTATACATATTTTAATTTACTTTTAGTGTTGGTGTTAAATTGTGACAAAAACATTTAAATTTATTTTAGCAAATTTTAAAGAGATCTTTTAGAAATTTATTTGAAAATTGTGGCAGTTATACAATGGTAATTTGTTAAATATAAATAAATTAGGACGGTATAAAACAACATAATTTTAAATATATTATGATAGTTTTAACCGACGTAATATTTGAGGATATTTGTTTCTTATTTGAAATATTTGGCGTTTAAAACTGCCACTAGTTACAAATAAAAACCGCCATATCAAATTGGGTATAATACGGCGGTTTGCACGACGTTTAATTTTAAACCGCCACTATTTTCCTAGTGGCAGCCAAATTTATGCTGTTTTTAAAAATTTCATATTTGTAAATTATGGCGGTTCAAACCGTCACAATCTTCTTAAATTAACTGCCATAATTTACGCGCTTTTTTGTAGTTTCTCGAAGACGGTTTAGATCAGCAACAACAAGGTTGATCAATGTGCCCAGTTCCATGATAAAATCAGCAACTCCAGGAGAAACCTCCAAGACATTAACTAGCTTCAAGAGTTTCTTAGGCCAAAAATGGGCAGAAGCATCCTTTTCCAAGAGTTGGAATAGATCCACGTTGAAAATTTGCTCTTTGCTTTGAGGAAGAAAGTCCTCCTCATGTTTTCCAATGGATTGGTTGCCTGAGGCAGTGGAAGTGCTAGTGCTTTTATCACCAAAGTTGTATCTGGAGCTAATCATGGCTTTCAAATACTCTAGCGGCCTTTGTACTTTCAGTGACTCTAGTTCTTCTTGTGAAAGACTAGTAGAGTTTGTGCCATTCGAAGCAGGGTTGGTGTTCGATGGATCCTCTTGTTTCTCTTCTTCTTGTTTGTCCTCCACTATAATTTCATCCTAAAAAATATTTTCTTCTTCTTCCTCCTTCTCATCCTTTTCGTCGCTGCTGTTCTGTTGAGAGATTGGAGACTTATCTTCAGATTTATCTTTGATATCTTGGTCTACCATAACTTCGTCAGCAATTTTTTCCATAACCTCGTCAGGGATGTTTTCCACAACTTCGTCAGCGACATCAGCCATAGCTTCTTCCCTAGCTGGGCTTGTTTGTTGTTCAGGTCCGTTGGTGAGCGAAAGCTTAGTGACGGCAACAGGCGTTTTATCTTGAACATCAGCGAGTTAGCTCACTTCGCAGCGGACCCTTTTGTGGAATCCTTGGGGAAAGTTCTAGAAGTTCTCATTGGATGGTAGGTAGGTTCACTGCTGGTAGTCGGAATGATTTGTTGTACCATTGGAGGCCCTTGATCATCTTTAGCAGTCTAAGAAAAGAAACCAAAATTGGTTAGAAGTATGTTAATCGAAGAAAACTATAAAAGTTCCAAAACAAAGAAGAAATCTGTGCACCTCAGGATTCTTAGTCCCAAGGCTAGAGTTATCACTCTCAGCCTGATCAGGGATTTTCTGGTCAGTTTGTCCCTTACCGGAAGGTGTAGCATCAGTTTCGACTACCTTCAGGATAGGAGTTTTCGTTATAGGTACTCTGGTGGGTTTTGGCTGTGCATGAAAGCTTACATCAGTGATTTTCATTTGTTTCTTCTTTTTCGGTTTGAGGTGTTTTGTTTGGTCTGGTGAAGCATCCCCGTCATCGGATTCAACTATTTGAACCTCAGAATCCTTTTTCTTCCTCATTTTAGGTGTCAGAGGGGGTTTCCGACTGACCTGCAAATAATAAAAATTATGTCAAAATTTTGATGATAAGTTTAAAAGAAAAGGTGATAAGTACAGAAGTTACCTTTGATATGGGTTTCTTGGTGTTATCATCTTCTTCTTCTTCGTTGGTTTCTTTCTCAACATGAGTAGCTTTCTTGGCTGGAATCCTTACAGCTGCTAGTGAAAAGTAATGCAGTTAATATAAGCAAAAGAAGAATATAGATGAAAGGAAAAGAGGAGTTGTCGAAAAACCTCTCATTCCACACCTTTATATATCGTAGACTCCACGCAAACGTGTTATATGCCAATATGAAGGTGGCCTTTGAAATTGTTCAAGGTATACTTAGTCGGAACCACTCGTTGAGCACGTTTATTATAATCATGGCGAAGAGTTTTCATAAAATTTCCACAAACAAACCAGTCTGGAAATGGAGGGCTAAAAGCCACACCAAAATCAGCAGTTGGCAGTCGAGGGAATTTTGGAGGATAAAGATTAAAAGCTACCTTGTAGCGTTGATCAGGTCGAACGTATGAAGGAAGTTTTAAATCCTCTAATTTCTTAGTAAATTTTTCTTTTAAATTTACTACTTCTTCGCTAATGGTTCGACTAAGCTCATTTGGCCTGTAGGAAGTTTCAAAGTATTTACGGAATGCTTGGATCTCCTTAATGTGTCTTGCAGTACCTTTCTTCACTTTGTCCTGTACAAGGGCAAAAGCTCTAGTTAGTTGTATGTTGAAGGAGGCTACATAAAAAAAATTATGTTGTAGTATTCACTCCACCAGTCGTCGAACTCTTTGGTGGAGAGGAAATTTGGTTTGAAGGCCACAGAGGTAAATTCTGTCAGGCCAGAATGTTTGGCAAGCAATCTGGCACACTCCATTTCGTTGTGCACCATGTTCTAGTGAATCAGTGAGCCTTTTCTTTGAAAAAGAGGCCTAGGTGTAATCTGAATCAAACCAAATTATCAAGAGACAAGGTTTGGTTGATAGTTGACGAGTGAGATACGATGCTTGGAGGGGTCAAGTCTTGAGGCTAATAATTGTATTGTAATGAAAGACTCCCAGATATCAAGAGATTCTCCTTCGTCTTCCTTCAACTCAGGAGTAAATCGTCTTGTAAACCATGCAGGACCTATTTTCCTGTTAGAAAAAGGGGACATGGAAGGGGAAAAGTTGTAGCGCTTTGCCAACATCATTACATAGCTAGTAAAAGTTTGTTGAAGACTCAGTCCCTCACCATTAGGAGTCAACAACACAAGCCATGTTCCTTCGACTCTTCTATCCTTTACAGAGGCTTCATTTATAAGGTTTCGACTAGGGAGTGACGCTTTGAAAGTAGCTCAGCCATAGTTGGAGTAACCATAAGGGTCCAGAGAGGAGCAAGCTTCCTTTTGTCTTGATCGTCTTAAGTGCCGTAACACCTTCGCCGAGGGATTCATACAGGTTCGCCAAGCTAATCTCGCTAAGGCAAAGGTCATGACCAGCGTGTAGTTGGTTCACCATGGTCACATACCTTTTCGCCACTTGAAGAGATCTTGAACAAAAGACACAGCGTGAAAGCCAGAGAGCTAAGAAGGCGACATGCTCTTGGTCCGAAACCTCTTTGGTTTCCTTGTCGTGGTATTATGCGATGTAGGTGATAAAGGCTTCCTTGTTGGTATCAAAGCCTATTGAGTCATCAGCTAAAATGTTGGGATCGTAACCTACTCCAGTCGGTTTCAAACCAGTGATGGCAGCACTGTAGAACAAGATTGCGGTGACCATTCCAAAAGGGAGATGGAAATTGTTATAAGTGTTGTCCCAGAAGTAAAGGGAGGTGATGAGCATCGAAGGACAATAACCTGGTCCTACTTTCGATAGTTGAATGAGGTCTTAGATTCCCATCTTTTTCCAAATGTGGGACTTGGCGTTTTCTATCGTGTCTAGCCAAGCCAGATAGTGTGAAGGATCTTTCGACAAAGGGCAGGATCTAAAAACCCTAGAACTAGTATTCATAAATTCTAAGTTTATGGGGTCCCTAGATGCAACGGTTGAAGGCGAACCTTGATCATCTAACTTAGATCTTTCATCAATCATAATTTCCTGGTCAGTCATAGGTCTTACACCATTTTCTATGGGTTTATTGCGATGGTAGGCTGGAAAAAATTCCCTAATCTTAACAGGGACATCATTTAAATTAGGCAACGGACCCAGTATGGCATGTGTAACGCCCCAGTTTTGTCCTTTTTATTTAATTGAGTCGTTTTGATTATTTTATTATTATTTTATTTTATTTTTGACTTTTATTTGGATATATATATTTTTCATCGCTGTTTATGTTTTATCGCATTTTGAGAGCGTTTGCGAGTTATTTGAGCTGAGGGGTAAAATGGTCTTTTAGGAGTTTAGATATTTTATATAAATAGAAAGTAGAGAGAAATAGGAAGAAAAGAAAAAGAAGAGAAAGAAAAGAGAAAGAAAGAAAGAAGAGGAGCAAAAGAGGAAAAGAGGAAAATCGAACATAACTCCGTTTCGAGCGCGATTAATCGGGTAAGAGTGAGAAGTTTCAATTATATCTTGCTTGTGTATGTATATGTGTTGTTTGTTGTAATTGTTTTGATCGTTTCGTGACTTTTCGTATCGATTGGAATTAGGATCGATTGATAGAAATCGATGTTTTCGCAGATGAAATTCGATAAAAACTGAGTAGAATACTTGTCGTTAGGTTTGGATCATGTTTTGGTTGTTATAGTTTGTTTTGGAAGTGTTTGGGTGGAAGAAATGAGGGTTTTTGACCCAAAATGACCTAAGTTATCGCTGCTGGAAATTCTAAGTTTCGCAGGTTCGCACTGCGAGCCCCAGCGAATGAATCAGCGAACTTTCGCTAGCCGTTCGCATTGCGAACGTGACAGAATTTCAGTTTTTGTTTTCTTCATAACTTTTGATCCGTAAATCGGATTGAGGCACGGTCGGATGCGTTGGAAAGCTCTTTCAATGCTCTTTTGGATAGTATAATAGGATCATATGTTTAAGCCATGGATTGATAAGAAAATATGGAAAAGTGATGTATGTGTGAAAAGTGCGGTTTATGTTTCCACCATAACTCCCGAATCGCGAGTCCGATTGATGTGGGACTTGAGGCCATAGATAGATAACCTGGTATGCTATTAAATGGTGATGTGATACCATGTGTTAGCTAAGAATATTTGGTAGGGGATGATTGGTGGTTTTGTTGTGTTTGTTGGTGTTCGACGTGATATGTTATCGTCATACAAATGTGGGTCTTTTGTGCTATCTATGTGATGTTGATGCATGTGATAATGATGTTGTTGTGTGGTAAAATACATTGTTTGATTGTATATCAATGTATGTGGTTATGATGTGTTGTGGGTAGCCTTTGTGGTGTGAATCTCTTGTGGAAGTAATTGTGATTGTATGATTGTTCTGGTTTGTGATGATATGCATTGTTTATGTGAAATTCCAATGTATGTGGTTGATGGCCTTTATGGTTGAAATGCATTGTTTGAATTGTTTTCAATGCATGAATAATGATGATGAGTTGAAATATATGCATGATTATGGTTGCATATATGTGTAAAGATGCATTTGATTGTCATGAGTTATTGGGTGTCAAGCATCATGATATGCATCTTGTGCGATCGTGTGCCCATGTGGGGTGTGAGCGATCGGATCGTGTGCCCATGTGGGGTGTGAGCGATCCATAAAAGTCGTGTGCCCATGTGGGGTGTGAGCGACATATTGGTTCCAGACGGAATCCGCTATAACGTTGTGTGCCCATGTGGGGTGTGAGCGATGATTATAGACGATCGTGTGCCCATGTGGGGTGTGAGCGATCGGGTCGTGTGCCCGTGTGGGGTGTGAGCGATCCATAAACGTCGTGTGCTCGTGTGGGTGTGAGTGACGGGGAACATCGTGGGCCCGACGGGGAGTTACATTGGTAACGAGCGATGGTTCCAATAAGTTCCTGAGTGAACTTGAGATGATTGAGTCGGTACCGCATTGCATTTGCATAGAGTCGTGAGTCGGTCTCTATGATTTACATTTATCATCTTTATAATTGAGTATTGATGAATAAACATGAATATGTATGTTTATGTGGAATGATGAGAATTGTGAAAGTATGCATGATGAATATGCTTGGTTTTGTATATATATACATTGTGATGTATATGAGTGAGTTGTGATGAATTGTGGTGAGAATTGTGAATGGATGCGTTATGTGTGGAAAAATCATGATTTGATTTATTATGTGTGATATGTTTTGTATTTGTGGCATGCTATATGTGTTAGTATGTGATGGTATGGGTGAGATGATTTATACATGTGTTTGAATGTGTGTTTGCATATTATTATGCAATCTTGATTTAGTTGTTATTTCTCACCCTTCTGCTGTTTTATAATGCTCTATGAGGCATTGCAGATTAGAGTTGCTGGAGGTCTTTTTGTGAAGATTAGTCCTCAGTTCTATTGTCGGTCTTGGTGTCTGCTCTGATACGTAGCACGGGAGTCGGGGAACGATTATATATATATATATATATATATATATATATATATATATATATATATATATATATATATATATATATATATATATATATATATGTATATGTATACATTTGTTGAATGTATTTTGTGGTACTTTTGTGTATATAGTTGACGTTCTAAAATGATTTATTTTGTAAAACAAGTCGGTTATGGATCTTTCCGCTTTATTCCATAATTGACCTTTCCCTTTATATGGAAAAAGTTTCCCCTTTGAGGGTATTCTATTTTATGCTATGTATCAAATTTATTAGCTGGGATAATGTTTTGTTTATTTAAATGTGACATCCTTGTTTCTGTCGGAAAAATAAATTTTTAGTTACTCTGATTTTATTTATGTATTATTTATTCGAGATGGGAATTGGGGTGTTACATAGTGGTATCAGAGCAGGTCGGTCCGTCCGACCAAGTTGTTGAGTCAGTTGGTGTGACAGTTGAATACTGTCGTTGTTGTTTGTTCTTTAGTACATGATATGTGTGTGGAAGCAATGTCAGTACTTTCTGGTTTTCTGATCCTTTCTTTTCAGGATTGAGAATGAGATAAGTGGGGGAGAAGCTGGTACTTCTCCAAGTTGCTTCAGGTGGAGCGTTGGCTCGGGGTGTTGTGAATTGTAAGATTGTAAGTGCTCTTTGGACAGAGTGGTTCCCGGTTCTGGAGGGAATGCGGAGGTAAGGTTTATGTCAACTAAGGATTGGTGCCTTAGGTAGTTTTGTGTAGGATGCAAGAAATGCTATTATAAGTTTGATAAAGACAGTTTATGCCCCATCATGATTGTCGGCTGTCTATTGACAAATTGAGGAACTGATCACCCTTAATCTCTTGTTGATAGTAGACGGGAATTGTGTTGGATGGAATAGACGTGTCTTTCCGGCTTCGATAGTGTGTGAAATGATTTGTTTGGAATTGAGAAGATGATTACGGATTGTTTTGATGAGTCAACGAAGATTCTTATATCGGCAGGTGAGATGGATTAGAGGTTTTGAGATGTTGGTCCAGTTGGGAAGTTATTGAGAGAGAATGATTAGGTATTATTAAGGACTACTTCTCAGAGAGTAGAGATTGAACTTAATTGGACGAAGGTGAATAGTTGAGGTTTATGTCTACTAAGTAGGTAGGAAACTCTTAGTAGATGGGACTAAGAAATTTGTTTTGTCTGTGATGATAGTGTTCTGGAAATTGGCAGGAAGCCATAGTAATGGGTCATCAGTTGTGCATGGTTTTCGAATGTGTTTTTGGATGGAACGTTAAGGTGTTGTCTTAGAGAGCTCCAGTATTGCTAAGTAACAAAAAGGAATGATGTTTGATTGGAATAACAAGCATGATGTGTATAATGGTATTGAGACTATGGAAAGTAAACTTAGAGGTTTGGTGAGTTTTGGAGTTTTTAAAGTTATAGGGCATTAATGGAAATCTTGAGAAAACCCTTGGGTGTGGATGTATTATTTGAGAGTTCTTTTTGGTTGGTTGTTGCTACATGTTGGAATTCGTGGAATGGAAAGACTAGGAGAAGAAATTGTGTATGGATTACTGGCAGTTGATTTTGGTAACGATTGAGAATGAGCGAACCTTGCCCTATTTCAGTTTTTATTGGATTCGCCAAGTGTTCGCACGGCGAAGGTCGCAGCGAAGGCTCGCGAGAGCTTCACACTGCGAAGGGGGACGCGAAGGTTCGCGTGAGGTTCGTACTGCGAACTTTGTGTTATTTTGAGTGGTTTTCTTTCTGCCTCTGTTCGCTGGGAGACTCGCAATGCGAGGGTGTTAGCGAGCATTCGCTGGATGGTTCGCACTGCGAACGTTGGGTAATTTTTAGGCTATTTACTTTCTGACTTGGTTCGCTGGGAAATTCGCACTGCGAATGGAGAAGTGAAGGATTCGCTGGGTTGTTCGCATTGCGAACATGATAGATCTTTCCCAATTGTTTCTTTCATAACTTTGGCTTCGTTTATCCGATTTAAACGTTCTTTGTATCGTTGTGGAGCTATGAAAGGGTTCTATGTTTTGGAAAACAGGAATATTATTTATGGAGTGGATTTTTGGTTGAGTATTGGGAATAATCAGAATTACGTGAATTACGTAAAACGAAACTGTTAACACGTTAAAAGCTTCAAGTGATGCGTCTGGAATGTTTGTGGAGTATATGAATCGTATCTTCCATATTTATTTGGATAAGTTCGTAGTGGTTTTGATTGGGGATATTCGTATTTGTTATAAACTCAGAGGGAGAACAAGTAAAGCGTTTGAGAATTGAATTGCAAGTGTTGGAAAGAGACGAAGTTTTATGCTAAGTTATTCGAGTGAGAATTTTGGTTGAGAAGGGTTAGTTTTCTTGGATATGTTATTTCGGATGAGAGTATTGTTATGGATTCATCGAAAGTAGATGTAGTTCTACAATGAGAGGCGCCGAAGTTGGTTGAGGAGATTAGAAACTTCTGGTATCTCAGTTGACTTGCAAAGGGTGAGTCGTTTGTTTTGGATGTTCGTTGTGAGTGAGTTTTGGTGAGCTGAAGTAGAAGTTGTCTACGGCTCCAGTTTTTGAGTCTGCGTGATCCTGATGAACTGGTTGTGACGTATTGTGATGCGTCTATGATGAGTGTAGCTAATGTGCTAATGCCAGAGAGTAAAGTCGTGGCTTATGCTTTACGACAATTGAGGATTCATAAAAGGGTCTATACTATTCTGGATTTGGAATTAGTCGCGGTGGTATTGTGTTGGGAAATTTGGAGGTATTATTTTTATAGTTCTCGGCTCGAAGTGTTTGGTAATCGCAAGAGTTTAAAGTACTTGGTTGGTTTGAAGGAATAGAGTATGAGACAATGAGGATGGATAGAATTTGTGATGAGTTATGACTTTAGTTGGAATTATCCTGTTGGTAAAGGTAAGGTCGTGCTTGGAAAGTTAAGTCGAAAGTTTTAGTGCATGTCGGTTTTGATGGTTACGAGTAATCAGAGTGCGCATCGAAAGCGTGATGTGGCACATTTCGTATATGAGTGTGTGACTGGTAAGAGTTCATAGGTTGGACATTGGAAACATGTAGGATTGATGAGACCATTGGACATTTCAGAATGGAAGTGTTAGGTGAAAGGTTTAAATATTATTCATGGGATACTGTGTAGATGGATGTTTTGGTTGTTTGTTCGATTGGTGAATCGTAGCAGTGTTGTAATAAGGATGTGTGACAAGGATGTTTGGTATTCAAGTTTTGTTGATGTTGTTGAGACGTTGTTGTAGTCGTTGTTAGAGAGGTTGTTTGTCAGTTTGTGTTACTCGTGGTGTGCCTAGTGTTGGCATGTTAGTTTGTTGGTCGGATGCGAGAGTGTATCCGGAGTTGTTCGTATCGGTTAGATTTTCGAGGACGGAAATTTCTAAGTGGGGGAGAATTGTAACGCCCCAGTTTTGTCCGTTTTATTTAATTGAGTCGTTTTGATTATTTTATTATTATTTTATTTTATTTTTTACTTTTATTTGGATATATATTATTTTTCATCGCTGTTTATGTTTTATCGCATTTTGAGAGCGTTTGCGAGTTATTTGAGCTGAGGGGTAAAATGGTCTTTTAGGAGTTTAGATATTTTATATAAATAGAAAGTAGAGCGAAATAGGAAGAAAAGAAAAAGAAGAGAAAGAAAAGAGAAAGAAAGAAAGAAGAGGAGAAAAAGAGGAAAAGAGGAAAATCGAACATAACTCCGTTTCGAGCGCGATTAATCGGGTAAGGGTGAGAAATTTTAATTATATCTTGCTTGTGTATGTATATGTGTTGTTTGTTGTAATTGTTTTGATCGTTTCGTGACTTTTCGTATCGATTGGAATTAGGAGCGATTGATAGAAATCGATGTTTTCGCGGATGAAATTCGATAAAAACTGAGTAGAATACTTGTCGTTAGGTTTAGATCATGTTTTGGTTGTTATAGTATGTTTTGGAAGTGTTTGGGTGGAAGAAATGAGGGTTTTTGACCCAAAATGACCTAAGTTATCGCTGCTGGAAATTCTAAGTTTCGCAGGTTCGCACTGCGAGCCCCAGCGAATGAATCAGCGAACGTTCGCTAGCCGTTCGCATTGCGAACGTGACAGAATTTCAGTTTTTGTTTTCTTCATAACTTTTGATCTGTAAATCGGATTGAGGCACGGTCGGATGCGTTGGAAAGCTCTTTCAATGCTCTTTTGGATAGTGGAATAGGATCATATGTTTAAGCCATGGATTGATAAGAAAATATGGAAAAGTGATGTATGTGTGAAAAGTGCGGTTTATGTTTCCACCATAACTCCCGAATCGCGAGTCCGATTGATGTGGGACTTGAGGCCATAGATAGATAACTTGATATGCTATTAAATGGTGATGTGATACCATGTGTTAGCTAAGAATATTTGGTAGGGGATGATTGGTGGTTTTGTAGGTTTTGTTGTGTTTGTTGGTGTTCGACGTGATATGTTATCGTCATACAAATGTGGGTCTTTTGTGCTATCTATATGATGTTGATGCATGTGATAATGATGTTGTTGTGTGGTAAAATACATTGTTTGATTGTATATTAATGTATGTGGTTATGATGTGTTGTGGGTAGCCTTTGTGGTGTGAATCCCTTGTGGAAGTAATTGTGATTGTATGATTGTTGTGGTTTGTGATGATATGCATTGTTTATGTGAAATTCCAATGTATGTGGTTGATGGCCTTTATGGTTGAAATGCATTGTTTGAATTGTTTTCAATGCATGAATAATGATGATGAGTTGAAATATATGAATGATTATGGTTGCATATATGTGTGAAGATGCATTTGATTGTCATGAGTTCTTGGGTGTCAAGCATCATGATATGCATCTTGTGCGATCGTGTGCCCATGTGGGGTGTGAGGGATCCATAAACGTCGTGTGCCCATGTGGGGTGTGAGCGACGGATTGGTTCCAGAGGGAATCCGCTATAACGTCGTGTGCCCATGTGAGGTGTGAGCGATGATTATAGACGATCGTGTGCCTATGAGGGGTGTGAGCGATCGGGTCGTGTGCCCGTGTGGGGTGTGAGCGATCCATAAACGTCGTGTGCTCGTGTGGGTGTGAGCGGCGGGGAACATCGTAGGCCCGACGGGGAGTTACATTGGTAACGAGCGATGGTTCCAATAAGTTCCTGAGTGAACTTGAGATGATTGAGTCGGTACCGCATTGCATTTGCATAGATTCGTGAGTCGGTCTCTATGATTTGCATTTATCATCTTTATAATTGAGTATTAATGAATAAACATGAATATGTATGTTTATGTGGAATGATGAGAATTGTGAAAGTATGCATGATGAATATGCTTGGTTTTGTATATATATACATTGTGATGTATATGAGTGAGTTGTGATGAATTGTGGTGAGAATTGTGAATGGATGCGTTATGTGTGGAAAAATCATGATTTGATTTATTATGTGTGATATGTTTTGTATTTGTGGCATGCTATATGTGTTAGTATGTGATGGTATGGGTGAGATGATTTATACATGTGTTTGAATGTGTGTTTGCATATTATTATGCAATCTTGATTTAGTTGTTATTTCTCACCCTTCTGCTGTTTTATAATGCTCTATGAGGCATTGCAGATTAGAGTTGCTGGAGGTCTTTTTGCGAAGATTAGTCCTCCGTTCTATTGTCGGTCTTGGTGTCTGCTCTGATACGTAGCACGGGAGTCGGGGAACGATTATATATATATATATATATATATATATATATATATATATATGTATACATTTGTTGAATGTATTTTGTGGTACTTTTGTGTATATAGTTGACGTTCTAAAATGATTTATTTTGTAAAACAAGTCGGTTATGGATCTTTCCGTTTTATTCCATAATTGACCTTTCCCTTTATATGGAAAAAGTTTCCCCTTTGAGGGTATTCTATTTTATGCTATGTATCAAATTTATTAGCAGGGATGATGTTTTGTTTATTTAAATGTGACATCCTTGTTTCTGTCGGAAAAATAAATTTATAGTTACTCTGATTTTATTTATGTATTATTTATTCGAGATGGGAATTGGGGTGTTACAGCATGGGTCTTACCAGATACAAGAATAGGAATCAATACCTGGGATTGATATACGGCATTTCACTTCTTCATTTGGAGATTCTGGAACATACTGTTAATTCCTAACCACTCTTGGACCTAACTCCTTAGGAACTGGAGCGAGCTCCTTTGACTTCTTAGAACCCTGTGCTTTCTTGGTTGATTCTTTGGAGGTTGTCTGAACAAAAGCCATTGCTACAGTGAAGATTTGAAGAAAGCTTGGAGAAAGAATATGTTTGGGAGAGGATACGGTTTCAGAAATTCAGGTAGTGAAAAGAAAAGTGAAAAATGGTAACATTTTCCTTTTTATAGGCAAAGTAAGACGAAACGGTTAATGTGATCATTGTACCTCATTAATGGTGACAAGATCGTGGGACACACGTCACAAGGGGATAATGCGATTAGACAGTGGCAGTTAAAATTCTGACAATGATCTCCTATGGGTTAGGAGCGTGATGATTAAAAGATATAGGTGTCATGATGACCCTGACGTCAGAATTTTGCTGAGTCATGTGAACAGTTTACAACGTCGAATTGTCCGTGGCGTCGAATCGTGCTGTAAAAAAAATCTTTTTCTCTATTAGATGTCGAAAAGGACATTTTTGGGGGGCAATTTGTTGGCTCTCAATTTCGACGCCTAGTTTGATTCATGTAATAAATAAAGAAAAGGAAATTTTTTGCCATGTCATGGTACATTTCGACTAGGCAAATTTAATGATAAATACTCACTCAAAATCATTTCTTACAAAAGGAAGAATAGCTAGATGGACTTAGGAAATTTTCTAAGTTTGGAGTTGTTGTTTCGACAGAGTATCATGGACAATAACTTTGACTTAAGTTTTGAATTTGAATCAAGGAGGGAAAATTGTCCTTATCCAGTTTTTAAACGAAGACACATGGAGAGTGCTGAAGAATATGAGCGCCACTTGTATTAATTTTAGAGAAAGGCCGTTAAAAGTGGTTATTTCGATTCATTATAAATAGGCAGTCTTAGTGATAGGATTGTGTGTGTTCAAAGTTGTACAAAATCTCTAAATTACTCAAAGTACCCGTGTGCAGAGAATAGAGTGTTGACAAAATGTACGTTTGATGTAAACACCATATTTCACATTTTTATTCAAGTTTATTTTCTTCATTACTAAAATTACTTTTAAGAAAATTTACTTGCTTTTCAAATTAAGTTCTGCAATTTACTTTCTTCAACATTCTCGAAAGTTATTAACCTTTAAATCTTAAATGTTGTCGAAGTATTCGTCATTTTTCCAAATTTTATTTAAATTGTTAGCACATGTCCTTGGATTTAGTATGATCGATCCTGCAAATGACCCAATCTCTTATTGATTTGGAAGACCGGTGGTTGTTTACTAATTTTCATAGTAAACAGTTATGAGAGAGAAGAGTGAAATATGTTAGGATTTTCTTTTGAGAGAAACGACTGTTATATACTGAACGATGGATACTTTCGCTTATGTACTAAAAAATATCACTTTTCATCACAGTTAGAAGAAACCCCAGATGAATCTGTCCTAAAGTAAGTGGCACGATTATGTTTCTTTCATTTACATTCATTGTGGTTGTATTCATGTGATTTTTGCTTTAATTTGAAGACAAGGAAACAACCCGGGAATTACGAGTGTGGTTACTATGTCATGAAACACATGCTAAACATTTTCCTTGTCGGCATTGTTGATTCATGGGATAAAGTATACATGTCATAAAATGTTTACATATATTAACAGATAAGTTGACTATTGAATTATTATCATACATGTTATTGCCTCTTTCTTATGTAGATGTTTAACGACAAAACCCCATTCCTCGTTGAGGACTTCGTAGATATTCGTAAACGTTGGGCATATATCCACAATGTTCTTAAGGGTCCTGCTGATTGATGATGAGAATATCAGTTTTATGTAGAGATGATGTCAATAACATTTTTCTGTATTGATGACATGAATATTGTGTTTGGTGTAAATATGGTAAAAATAGTTACAATACTTACAAAATGTATATTTACAAATAGTTACAATGTTACAATGTTAGCTATATTTTATGGTTATAATAGTTACAATACTTATAAGTCAACAATGTTAGCTTATTTGTTATGGTTAAAATGATTACAGGTTAAAAAATGGAATGAATTTGAATTGCTGAGAAATGCATATTTAAAATGATTACAAGTGCAATAATGGGATGAATTTGAATTACTGAGAAATGCATATTTAAAACATAGGAAGTTTTGACTGCGGTTATAAAACAAAGTCGTGGTTGAATATTTTTATCTGCACACTTTATAACGACGGGTAAAAAATATAACCGTAATACTATCTCGCTTGCTGCACAGAAAAATGAAATATCAAAACGGCGCAGCTGGGAATCGAACCTAGGAGCATTATGTTTATCAAAACGGTTCGTTATAACGAACCGTTGTGATAGGGCACGAAGTTTCCAGGTAATTACAATGGTTAGTGGCCCGTGATTATAAGTATCCATTTACAATGATACTCTACATAACAATGCATGCGCCTGCATCATTATATACCTTTCCCAACCGTTGTTAATTGGTATTTACGTAGTAGTGAAGGCCATAATTGAAGCGAAAGCACCATCAACAAAGAAGGAGTTGCAATCATTGCCTGGGAAGATTAATTTCTTGAGAAGGTTTATCTCGAACCTTAGCGGCAAAACTCAAGCCTTCTTACCTTTGCTTCGACTCAACAAGGAAGGATTCAAATTGGGACAAGCTCAACAAGAGGCTTTCGACAAAATCAATGAGTACTTGAGTCACCCTCAAACACTGATTCAACCTTGTAGAAATAGGAGTATGAGGTTGTATATATATGCATCAGACAAGACTTTAGGGAGCATGTTAGCTTAAGAAGATGAAAATGGTGTCGAAAAAGCCATTTACTATCTTAGTAGAGTCTTGAACAATGCAGAAACTAGGTATAACACTGTCGAAAGACTATGTCCGTGTTTGTACTTCTCATTTATAAAACTTAAGCATTATATAAAACCTGTTGATGTTTTTGTTTCCTCACATTTTGATGTTATAAAGCATATGTTGTCAAAACCAATTTTGCATAGTCAAATTGGTAAATGGGCATTAGCCTTAACTGAATATTCTCTAACTTATATGCCCTTAAAAGCTGTTAAAGGACAAGTAGTGGTGGACTTTATAGTCGACCAATTGATAAATGAAGAATCATTAAATTACCTCAAACTAGAACCTTGGAAGTTGTACTTCGATGGTTCGAGTCATAAAGACGAAACTTGTGTAGGAGTCTTGATTAATTCTCCTTACGAAATTCCAAAAAAATTTAAGTATAAAGTGGAAGGTCTCTGTTCGAATAACGAGGCTGAATACGAAGCTCTTATAACCGGACTTGAGATATTGTTGGAATTGGGGGCACCTCGAGTCGAAATAATGGGTGACTCAGAGTTGGTCATAAATCAAATCACGAAGGAATACGAATGTGTGAAAGAAAATCTCATAGTGTACTTCGTGATAGCCAATCGACTCTTAAAAAGATTTGAACTGGTCATCATTCGGCACATTCCGTAGCTAATGATTTGGCTCAGATTGTTTATGGGTATAAAATTTTGAAGGAAAAGTTTTAAGATGCGATCGAAGTCAGAGCAAGGGTTGTGTCGACCAGATTATCTCCATCAGACCTGGAAACAACAAAGCTAGGATATGCTGATAAAGAGAACTTCGAGATATTAGCAATAAACAGCCTGACGGGCGAAGATTGGAGAAAAACTATAGTGGAATATTTGCAAAATCCAACAGCATCTATTGAACGAAAAATCAGGTATCGAGCTTTAAATTATGTTCTTTTGGGAAACGAATTGTTTAAAAAGACTCCTGAGGGAGTTTTGCTTAAATGTCTTAGCGAGTCTGAGGTATATTTAGCCCTTTTGAATGTCCATAGTGGGGCATGGGGGGTACATGAGGTGGGCAATAAAATGAAGTGGTTGTTATTTCGACAAGGAATGTATTGGGCCACCATGTTGAAAGATTGTATTGAGTTTGCCAAAGGGTGTCAAGAATGTCAAGTGCATGCAGGTATACAACAGGTTCCTGCAAGCGAATTGCATTCTATAGTCAAACCATAGCCTTTTAGAGGTCGGGCTTTAGATCTTGTTGGAGAAATTCGACCAGCGTCGTCCAAAAATCAAAGATTCATCTTGGTTGGTATTGATTATTTTACCAAATGGATCGAAGCTGTACCACTGGCGAACATTGACCAAGAGGATGTGATCGAATTCATCAAGAAATACATCATCTACAAGTTTGGAATTCCAAAAACTATTACAACGGACCAAGGATCGGTATTTACTGGTCGAAAGATGCAAGAGTTCCCCAAAGAAACAGGTTTCAAACTGTTAACATCCACACCTTACTACGCTCAAGCTAATGGCCAAGTCGAGGCAACAAATAAGGTTGTCATTGCTTTGATTAAGAAGCATGTAGGGAAAAAGCCTTTAAACTGGCATAAGACTTTGGAACAATTCCCATGGGCATGTCGAACATCCCCTAAGGAGGCTACTAATACAACTCCATTTCGATTGACGTTTGGTCGTGATGCAGTTTTACCAATGGAAATCTATTTGCAATCGACAAGAATTCAAAGACATCATGAAATTCCATTAGATATATATTGGAATATGATGTTGGACGGATTAGTGGATTTGGATGAAGAAAGACTAAAAGCCCCGGAATTGCTAAAAAGACAGAAAAAGAGAATAGAGAAGTCTTATAACAAAAAAGTTAAAGTTAAGGCATTTCTTCCTGAAGATTTGGTTTGGAAAGTGATCCTTCCTATGGATCGGAAAGATAAGGCTTTATGGAAATGGTCCCCTAAGTGGGAAGGTCCTTTTCGAGTTATTCAAGTATTCTCTAACGATGCATATGAGATCGAAGAATTAAGCGAGGATAAAAGGGTCTTGAGAGTGAATGGAAAATATTTGAAAAAATATAAACCTGCACTCCAAAAGATAAAAATAGCAAAAGAATAATCACATGCAAAATGGTAGAAGCCAACATGGTAAATAAAGTATTGCCAAAATGGCTTGAGTCATTACAAGTTATGCCACAAAGGGCGAATTACAATCGAAAAGGAAATAAATTTCAAATTCATTTCAGAATGGGAAAGAGCTCTTCATCCTCTCATATTTGGATTTTTGAAGCATCATGCGACGTTCGCAGAGAGCTTTGTTAGTCGAGAGGGTCTCGATTTCCTTTCCAAGCTGCTGGGCTCTATCGACATGATACATTCCAACTTTGAGTTCTTTGGCTACTTCTTTTTGGTTGGACTTTAAGTTGCTTAGCCTAAGAAATCTTGCTTTGCAGAATCTTGATTTTCTTTTCCCATTCTTCGAAATTTTCTCAACAACTTTTGATTTCCTTTTTATTCTGTTCAGAGATTATTGCCAAGTTTGAAATTTTGGTAGTAGATTCAGAAGTCGCGTCCTATTCGGCCGGCTGGGTCTCCGACTTGTTTATAATTGTGTTGGAGAAATCTCACTACAAAAATTTGAGTAAATTATGGAGGTTTAGTTATGGCGTTTAGTTTAAAATGCCACAATTTACCGTAGATTACGGCGGTTTTACCAAACGACGTAATTTTAGTAATAAAATGGCGGTTTCAACCGCCACTATTTTCTCAAGTATTTCTCAAGTTTCAGGTTCGAATCCTGCTGGGGTACAAATTGCTTAAAAAAAAAAAAAATAATAATAATAATAATGTTACTCTATGAATTTAAAAAAAATGAAAAAGAAAATCATTAGCTCCTCCTTCGTATACTCTTCAAGAAAACCCTAACGTTTAGCACGCACTCTTTCTCTCTCGTATTCAACCTTTCCATTTCAAATTGTAGTTTCCTCAGAGCATCGAGTTCTAATTTCGATTAATATTTTCCTTCCAATCAGTTTCCCATAAACCCTTTTTGTTTCAATTTATTCACATAATTCAAATTCAAATCCTAACAATGTTTTGCAATTAGAATCACACCTCTTCGGTATCAGTATCAATATGGAATCCTAATAATCAACCCTACCAATAATTTCAATTTTTTTTCGCTTCGTTCAATCGCAAATATGCATTCCACGGTTCTGCAATCAGGTTTTTTGCGGCTCTGTTCTACTGCTTTACAATCTACAGTTTTGCAATTGGTTGTTCTACTGCTCCATCCTGCCATTCGACAATCCACAATTCCACAATCCACCAATTTCAACGTAATATTGCTTTTGTTTTTCACAATATGATTTTTGATATTAACATAACTGTAATGGTTTATGAGACTCAAGTGATAATTTGATATCCTCTTTCACGTGATTAACATTATTTGAATATATATGATTCTATATTCATTTGTTTGTTTGTTTTTTTTTTGTCTAAGTTCAAGTTCTTGATATCTTCTTGTAGAAAAGTGCCTTTAGGATACTTTGAATGATAGCACCAGAGTCCCTTAGCTTAGACGCCATCTGCACATCACTTGGAACCTTCGATTCCAACAACGCATACGAACTTGCCGTAGTGTTGAAATTATCAAAGGTGGCAATATGGTATTTGATCAAAAGGGTTAAAGGGAGTAGTTAGTAATGAAGTGATATCTTTTTTTCTATTGTGCTAAATCAGAAATCTGACACTGTTAATAATTTTCAACACAATGGTTTTAGTTTTGTAGGCGACAACCACAATTGAACTTACAACCATACAAGTTGAAGTGTGATAAAGAACATTTGAACTCAAGGTACTTTCTTTTCATAATTAATATCCTGCCGAGTATTCCATACTACTTGTAGGACTTATGTGCCCCATAATCCAAGTTCCTATCATAATCGTTTTGGTAGATATTTCCCTCTTTCTCCTCTCTATATTCCCCAATATGTTTTGGTGGATCTTTCACTCCGTCTCCTCTCCACACATAGAGAACTAGGCTGGTCTTTTAACAAAATTTATTCTGTAACGTCATTGATTCGTCTTTGGGTCTATCGTGTATTTTTTGTTACAGTGCAGAGGAAGTGATATCCCATTTCTTCTTCGAGTGCGATGTTGCAGCTCAAGTTTGGAAGTACACTGAGAACTGGGTAGGTTTTGGTTCGAAGGAGTTGTTTTTCGTGTGGAACAACCTCATTGCTTGGAGCAAGTATGAGTTGAAAGCGAGGATAAAGAAGCAATTCCACGGTATGATTTGGGTAGCGGTAATATGGACGATTTGGAATATGAGGAATAACATTGTTTTTTCTCAGGCTACCTGGAGTATTTCGGATATGGTTTGGGATATCAAAATTCTGGTTTGGAAATGGGGGTTTGCGGGGGATAATTCCTACTCCAACTGTGATTTCTATGCTGTTTCTCAAGATCCTTTGGGTAGTAAGGGGCACTCATAGTTGGTTTGAATTTTCCTTTCGTCTTTTGTCTGTTCCCGTCCCTTTCTTTTGTAAGTTTGGGTTAGAGTACCCCTAGTACTCTCATGAATGAAATCCTTGCTTATAAAAAAAACTATAACTTTTTTTAAACCAATTTTAAATCCAGGTTCAAAAACTGAAATATGGTTTGTCATTGGAACATATGTGTGATGATTTAATGGCTAGGGTACTATTGTGTGAATTGGTTACAAAACTGACTTTACATATTTCTTGTTTCTTTGAAGAAGACTGTTAGCTAGGTAGAGTATGAAGATTTAGGTTTAGTCAAATTTTTCAAAGTTAGTTATGAGTCATGATTTTGTGTTGCTAATGTGAGATTCTTTGTTACCAGGAATTCGTTAACAAAGAAACTTGTTTAGGTCTAATAAACTCTGTACACTTAATGTGAAAATTTGTTTGTAAACTCTTTGCTTCTAGTTTGTTCAATTACACTTCTCATGTTATAAGTTCATTGCATTGCCAAAATAATTAAACTATAGTAAGTGTGGGTTTAAGTTTCAACTAGTTGAATTGTATTGTTTGATTTTGTTTGGTTTTTAAAACATTTCTTTTACGTTTGAAGGCTTGATTGTTGTTATGCTCGTTGTTTTCATATTGGACTGAGAATATACAAGACATTTCATTCTAACTGTCTAACCTCTACCATATTAATGTTGCAAATGTTATGCACATTGAAGTCGAGTTAATCCATATATGTTTGATTTGTGTCATGCAACTGGAATGTTTTTTTTAGGCAATCCAATAAAGGAGATTAAGGAAATCTCAAACCAAACAAGAATTGCAACAACCCTCAAAAAGGAAAGAGCCAAGAAAACCAAAACCAACAGAAACCGACTAAAAGTTACGGGAAATCAAAAGGAAATTTGAACCAATCGTATAAACCAAAATTCCTCCTAGAGCTATTACCAAGACTCAACCAATTCCATGAAGTAATGACAATATCGTTGAAAATGGAATTGATATTACAAACCTCATCATTAAAAAGAGTATTATTCCTCGCCCTCCATAAGTTCCAACAAGGAATGAACCAAATCGAATTAATCGTCCCGAGTTTACTTCTATTTCGCAAGCAACAAAACCAAGACAATGCGTGTTTACAACACTCCTCTTCCGCTATCCAATCTATGTCCTCCCAAGCACATACTAGTTTCCAAACTTTAACCGTTATAGGACAACTAAAAAACAGATGGGAGGAATCCTTAATACACAAAGAGCACAACAAACAAACCTTTTCAAGGATGGAAAGCAAGCAAATATAGATCTTACAAAAGGAATGTATGATGTTGGGGATCATATAAATTTTGGTTTTCTAAGATTTTACTGTTTCAGTACTATCATTGGTGACTCTGGAATATGGGGATCAAATGGATGTTATTGGACAATTGGAGCCAGTATAATATTCGCTTAAGTAGACAACTGATTATCTCATCCATGTTCACCCTTCGGATTATGTTCTATATATTCAGATTAGCTATTGTGAATACTATGTTAATGTTTTTCCTGAATTGGTTTCCTATTCAGTTTAATTTATCAAAATCAATATGGTGGGTTGATGATCCCATTGTAGATCCCAATGGGTAATTAAATAGCATTTCGATTCGATGTTTCAATTTGGTGCTTCGATTTATTTTAGTTCAGGCTATGATTTCATGACATTGTTATTTTTTAAGGTGATTTATTGAATTTGTTTCATATGTGTATGTGTGATTTCTATATTTTGTTTTTGTGGTTTTAGTATATGGGGTGTGATGTGTTTTTGTAAATAAGGAAAATTGGTAACATGTACAAGAATGTGAAGAAGAAGAAGATTGAGAGAGGTGTTGCCTTTCTAACTTGCATATTTGTAAACAATAATGTATGATATTTCTCTCCTCTTGCTAGTCATGAAAATTAATCTTCTTTCTCAGCATTAGCCTGGTGAATCATTCGATTTATCTTCGGCTTAAATTCCTAACCTTCGGTTTTTGGGGCCTTGGTAAGTCGTCTGCTTTCTTCTGGGCAGGTGTTGTGATTTTGGTCTTTCTTTTTTCGCTGCGATTAGGGTTCCTTGAAGAAGATGGTGTGGGAGGAAGTTGGTAAGAAGAAGAGACTTGGGTATACTTATCGATTTTCAGTTTGGAAAGAAAACAAAGAAAGAGGGGTTGCGGAAGGAGAGTAGACGATGACTTTCTTATTCTTAGAGTTCCCGGATAGTATGAATGCAAGAGACATGTTTGAAGTATTCAAGGTCTACGGGGTTATTTTCGAAGTTTTCATTCCGGAAAGGAGAGACAAGAGGGCAAAACGATTCGGATTCGCAAAGTTTAGGAAGGTCCATGAGCCTCGGATATTAGCGGTGAAACTCGATAGTATTCAACTCGAAGGGAAAAAATTGGTTTGTTAATGTCCCTAGGTTCTCCCGTGACGAGAGAGACATCCGTTCAGTAGTCTTAAGGGACGGAGGGGTATCCAACATGAGCAATCAGACACGGGTCAGGCCAAAAGGAGGGAATTTTGGTAATAATGTGAACTTGTTGAACAAAGGAAGATCCTTCGCACAAGCTGTTGGAGGTGTGCACAAGGATAAAGTGGGAACCGACATTGGAGGAAGCAAGATTGACGGTGCTAGCAGGCCTAATGTTATGCTCAGAGGCGAGAAAGAAGATATGGACAGATTCTTGAAGGCTCGTGTCGGTATTGTAAAAGAGAGTGGTAGTACACATAAGGTCCAAAGTGCCTTGAACGAAGAAGGTTTCTTCAATATTACTGCTACTCCACTTGGGACGAATGCCTGCCTTTTCGAGGAAGAGATGGATGGAGATTTTGACATTTTTGAACAAGAAGCCAAGGGATGGATAGATACATGGCTGAGTGATTTTCGCCCATGGTCACCTAGTTTTGTTGATTCCGAAAGACTAACGTGGATTAAATGCTACGGGCTCCCTTGTCACGTTTGGAGAAATCATTCCTTCAAGCTGATCTCTGAGCTAGTGGGTTCCTTCATTCATAGTAGTGCTGATACTGATGGCAAGGTCGTTCTTGATGTGGCGCGGATCTTGGTCAAGACCATATATGATTTCGTGTTGAACCAAGAAGTTTTAGTGGAGATTGACAAGTGTGTCCACAAAGTTTTGCTTGTAGAGGACTTTCAAATTTCTAATAGGGCGTTTGGGAGGGATGTAGATGGAGTGTATTACTCATCGGAATCCATTGTGTCTTCGGACGGCGCTAGAGAGTGGGATTGCTCTGACCGGGAGGTAGTAGGGGATACAGATAAGCCTTTGGAAGAAGAAGGTGATGGTGACCCTTCGTGTGAAAAGAAACTTGCAGGAGATGGAGGAGCTGTGTCAGATGATAGTTCCTATGTGCGAAACACTTTTGAGGACGAGGTTGACATTTCAGATGAGGGTCTCGATAAAATCAATGAAGTGGCTATAAAGGTTCTTGTTGTCAATATACAGATAAGTTTGAGGTTGACAACACAAGGAGATTTAAAGAATTCTTTATTGAATGAGGACAATTCTTTAATTGTGGTTCAGGAAGATAGGGTCAGACCTTTAATTAAATCTGTTGTACCTATAAGTTGTGAGGAGGATGCAACCATTAATATTATTAAAATGAGTGGTCAATATGGTTTACCTAAAGGAAGGCTGGATGTTGTTTTAATGGGTCCAGACCCTATTTCTGGCCCACCAGGTGGAACTATTGGACCTTCTCGCGGGCCCAAATAGAGGAAGAAAAAATTGATCCACAAAGTGTACGACTGTGTTAAGATCCCATACACTCCCTTTTACTTCTCTTCATTGCTGCATGCTACAGCTACTGTCCCTGTAAAGCCAAGACTTTTGGCCTTTACAAATTGCTCCAAGGTAATTGTAGATACTAATGTGGAGAATCTTTCTAGCCTCTTGGATGAGTCATTAAGGTGTTGTGAATCCATTATGGAAACAGACGTTGTTCGTGGTAATTCGAGATGCAAGAAGGTCCTTGATAGTGTTCCGTCCAAGATTTGGCATACTATGAAACAACTTGGAGTGGAAGGTGAAGAAGACGAAGAAGCATTCGAGAGTATATTAAAGGAGCTGGAAGATGAAGATAAGAAAGTTTTGGATAAAAAAAAGGGTGTCGCTATTGGTGATCCATGAATATCGTGTCCTTCAATGTTCGAGGGAGTTGCAGTTCTCTAAAAAGGAGGCGGATTAAAAACATCCTTAGCAGAGGGCAGGCCGATATTTGCCTTTTTCAAGAAACTAAAGCTCGATGTATGGAGGAATACTTGGTTCAGTCTATGTGGAGTAATAGTGATTTTGGTTGGTCAGTTTCTCATTCTAAGGGCTTATCTGGTGGTCTGTTATCAATATGGAAGAAAGGAGTTTTAACCGAATGTTACAGTTTTAGGGGGAAAGGCTATTTGGGCTCCATTTTTTTGTGGAAGAATCATGTTTTATATGTTGTAAACATCTATTCCTCAAGCGGCATAGCATATAAAAGAAGACTTTGGGATGCTCTTATTTCTTTGAAATTGCGTTTTCCGCCTGGTGGTTGGATTGTAGGAGAGGACTTCAACGCGGTTAAAGCGGTGGAGGAGCGAAAATGGAGGGGTAACTCCAATGCCAGAGAGATGCAAGAGTTTAATTCCTTCATAGATGGTATGAATTTGATTAATCTCCCTGTTATCGGAAGTAAATACACGTGGTTCAATTCAAACGGGAAGTATCGGAGTAGATTGGATAGGATATTGGTGGATGATACTATGATTGAGATATGGAACTTAAGAACCAAATCGTGGGTGATAGAGATGTGTCGAACCATCGTTCGGTGTGGATAAAATCTAACAACTTATATTGGGGCCCAAACCGTTTCGGTTTTTCAATTTCTAGATGGAGCATAAGGAGTTTCTTGGTTTGGTTGATAACTCTTGGAAATCTGTTGCATTCTCCAACTCTTATAGTAATACTTTGGTGTTGAAGTTTAAAGCTTTAAAAGCAAATTTAAAGGTGTGGAATACCAACACTTTTGGATGGTTGGATCTTAAATTAGATAAAGACATTGATCATCTTAACAATATTGAGATGACTTTGGACAATATTTATTGTAATTTGGAGGAGGGGCTGTTGTTGGAAAGGAGTTCAGTTCAAGAGGAAATTAGAAGAAATTTAAGGCTTAAAGAAAGTATGCTGCATCAGAAGTCTCGCACTAAATGGGTGAGAGACGGTGATAACAACTCCAAGTATTTTCACGATTCGCTTAAACAATGCTATAGAAGGAATTATATAGCCGATCTCAAGGTGGATGGTGTTTTGTCTGAGGATCCTGAGACAATCAAACATGCTGCCATGACTTTTTTCAAAGTAAAATTTCAAAGCAAGGTGGTAAGGAGACCTGACTGTTTCATGGAGAATGTCGCTTGCATTAGTGAGGAGGATAGTCAGTTACTGGATGCTGATTTTTCCAGTATTGATGTTTTGAATGCGGTTGCTGCGTGCGACGGCAATAAATGCCCGGGAGTGGATGGTTTCAACTTTATATTCCTGAAGCAATGTTGGGAGATTGTAGGGACTGATGTTGTTAATTATGTGCTGGAGTTTTTTAACATAGCCGAGTTACCAAAGGTGTTCGTGTCTTCCTTTATTTCGTTAGTGCCAAAGATTGATAATCCGCATGTCTTTGAGGTTTTCAGACCTATTTGTTTAATAGGATGAGTTCTCAAAATTATATCTAAAAATGCTTGCTAAGAGATTGAGTAGTGTCATTGATAAATTGATCTCTTCGACTCAAACCGCATTTGTACCCGGGACGACAAATATTAGATGGTGTTCTAGTGGCCAATGAAACTATGGACTATTCCCGTAGATGGAAGAAGAAGTGCTTGTTATTAAAGGTGGACTTTGCACAGGCCTATGACTGCGTCGAATGGGACTTCCTGGATTCCATGTTGGTTAGGATGGGTTTTGGTAACAATTGGCTTAAGTGGGTTAGAGGGACGGTTTACAATAGCCTTATGTCGATTCTTATTAATGGTAGTCCTTCCAAGAACTTTAAGGTGACTCAAGGTCTGAAGCAAGGAGATCCGCTTTCTCCCTTCTTGTTTGGGATTGTTTCGGAAGGTCTGACTAGTTTGGTTAGACGAGCAGTCTCCATGAACATCCTGTCAGATTTTAAGATTAATGACCCCTTCTCTGTTAGCTTACTCCAATTTGCAGACGACACCCTTCTGGTTAATGATGGTTCCTACTCAAACCTTTGGGCTTTCAAGGCTATTCTGCGCGGGTTCGAGTTATTATCAGGCCTGAAGATAAATTTCTCTAAAAGTAGCCTTTACGGGGTGGGTTTGAATCCAGAATATTTGCTAGCAGCTGAGCAATTCCTGCATTGCAAGTCAGAACAATTGCCTTTCAAATTCCTTGGTCTCGTCGTGGGAGGGAATCATAGAAGACAATGTTTTTGGAAACCGATTATTTTTTGTATGAGAGCGAGGTTATCGAGGTGGATTGGGTGTAATTTATCTATTGGCGGGAGAGTTACTCTAATTAATTTTGTGCTTGCTAATCTGCCTATTCATCACCTCTCTTTCTTCAAGGTCCCGACGTTAGTTTTAAAGGTTCTTATTGGTATCCAACGTCGTTTTCTGTGGGTCGGTTCTGTTGATAGAAGGTTTATCCCGTGGGTGAGTTAGAAATCGGTATGCAAATCAAAGAGGTCTGGAGGATTAGGTATTAAACATATTGGTTTATTTAACAAGGCTCTTTTATCTAAATGGACTTGGAAACTTCTTCAAACTGGTAACGAGGTGTGGAGGCCTATGATGGTAAGTAGATATGGGAATTTTGCTGTGAAGCTGTTGGATTTTAGAGAGGATGGTTTTGTAAAATCTGACTCCCTTTGGATGAGGGATATTCCGTCTATTGCTGATCCCCTATCGCAGGCCAGCATTATCAACTTTCTGAGGTGTAATGTTGGTACAGCTGTGGGTTCCCGATTCTGGTCCGCAGTTAGGACAGGAAATGTCGTATTGAGTTCAGCATACCCAAACCTATACGAAGCTTGTATGAATAGGTGCTTCTCGGTTCTGAATATTGTAAAGTGGGAAGACGAGTCGTGGAGTTGGGATGTCCTAGATTCAGATTCAAGATCCATCAAGAGATTGGTTTATGAGGAAGTTGTTGGATTAATTTATTAATCTATCAAATTTGAATCTTGTAAACAAATTTTGGCTTTAAATTTAAGATGCCTATAAACAAGCACATTATTTCAACTGTCACATCTCATCTCAATAGTCGTGTTCCAATATCCAATAGACAATAGATGACACTTCTTAAACATAATGATAATACTATATCTCATTCTAATGTGAGACTCTTTACAATGGCTAACATGTAATTCAAATGGTTTTATTTTCATCATATGAATTTAAGATATGTTACTGTTATAAAATAAGGGTATGTTTAAGTATTATCAATTAACAAACACAAAACAAATTGTGAAACATAATTCACTGGCTTGAGTATATACAGTAGTACATCATAAGCTCCTTTTGTTTCCTCATTTAACTTTGCTATTATTACTTATCTTAACTAGAAAAGGAAGTGCACACAGTGATGATTGTCCAGACTCATTTGATTGTGGAAATCTTGTTTTGGGTCAGCTTATAAACGGCTGTCAATGAAATATCTATCTTGACCCTCGTCTTTTGATAATATTATTGTTATTAACATTTGGGTAAATGTTATTTTTTTAGTTGTTGTTAAACTCAAACTTAATTTAGGACTCTTATGCAACTCTTCTGCACATTGAATTGGTCTTGTTTTCTATATTGCAGGTGTTGAAGGAATTTTATGGACAAATCTGTTAAGAGGTAATGCTCATTCAAATTCATAGCTTTCTCTCTTAGGCTAAACAAAGAGCTTATTATATAACTTCATATGCATAATCTATTTCGATAACAAAATAAAATAAAGAACTGTTTTTCATATAATCTATAGGCTATTATTCGTAAACTATTCTAGAGAGCTTAAGAAAATAAATGAAAATAACTACTAAATATGTCATATATTATTCTTTTAAGCACTTCCAAGCAGTTCTGCAAGGGTTTATGCTAGCAGGTAGTAAGTTTAAATAAGTCAATTCAAATAGCCTTTTTATAAGCTTTTTATGATGCTGGCTTGAAGTTAGTGATGTATACACCCGAGGCTCATATAATTTACGTAGCAAACCATGATTTGTTCTTGTGAGGATGCTCTTAATAACTTAGCTTTATATAAAATGATAAGCTTAAATCTTAATTTATCTCCATTAAGTAATTGCAAAGATAAGAGATCTTCCATGCACCAGTAGTTATTGTCATTGGTACAAGAACTTGATTGATCAGAGATTGTAGGAAACTGAGATGAAAATGGTTCCAAAATTCCTTGGTAAGAAGGTGGTGACATATTATTATTGGTGGTGGTGTCCATAGGTTCACTTGTGTTAGAAATTTGGCTAAGGTCATAAAATAAAGCAAAAAATAAGAAATATATATTTTTTTAATAATTCAACTAAGGTCGTATAATTTTAATTTGTAGTTTTAAAATTATTATAACTACAGTTATTACCATGCTAATCAACTATATATATTTTTACTAAATTATCACAAGGTAACTTGGACTAACTTTAACTTAAACTATAAAGTAAAAATTTGTGTAATTTTTAGAGAGAAAAAATAACTTTAACTTTAATCGCAAAATGAAAATTTGTGTAATTTATATTGAAAAAAAAAAGAGAAAATGTAAGGTTTTGAAAGTGGAGTATTTAAGGTGGGAATGGCAGTGAGAGACTAAGAATAAAAGTGAAGCAAATTGGCACAATGCCCACATCTAAACGTGTAATATATATATATATATATATATATATATATATATATATATATATATATATATATATATATATATATATATATATATATATATATATATATATATATATATATATATATATATTGGAATAATACAAACCAAACCATTAGTAATATTATTATAGATCACGTCACATTTTCAATTTCACTAGAACTATAATCTAGCCACCATAAAATAAAATTTGTTGAATAAAAAATCTGTAGTGAAAAGAATCTGTCATAATTAATATCAGGAACAAAAAAAAGCTAAATGCTATATAGTCATATCTCTATCCTCTAAATTAGGAATCTCAATGCTTTAAATTAATAGTTTAGCTTAGACCATCATCCATCAGACTGAACAGTTTCTGTTAAAAGGTTGACCGATGTTTCATTCAATAATATTTGCATGTGTGATTCAAGTTGATTATTTCCATGCATTTCTTTAAATGATGTTGTTGGAAATGTATTAGGAAGAGAGCATAATGGCCGTGTTCAAGCAATGGGCATGGGAATGGTGTCTACTACTGCTTTTAAACATACCACTACAAGACTTAGTGGTATGGATTTTGATTCTTCAAGTGGTAGTACTTCAAGTCATAGTTCTTCATTGGTTGAACAAAGACTTAAATCTATGACCTGCTCTATTGGAAGCAGTTGTTGGATACATTAGTACGAAAGAAAATGGTACTCTCCCTGCAGAGTTATCATCCATACTTGCAAATAAAACACAACAGGTAAATAAATTAGTTAATTAATTTTGTTAAATCTTTGGTTTTATATTTCTAGTTCGAAATCAATGCAGTTAATTTTGAAGCTTTTCCTCTATATATGTTGTTATTTATGTGATTTCGTGTAGTTCCACTTTAGTTAATTATAAGTCCTTTAGCTATTATAGGATAGTTATTAGGTATATAGACTTTGATGAGTTGATATAATGCTTCAAACTGTCAAGAGTTAGAAGCATAATCATCATGGCTTAGAGTTTGCACCGAAGTTGTTGGTGTTGGTAGTGCTATTGTTTTCTTTTGATCAAAATTACACACATAAAATGTTTTAGAAAATTTATTGATTTGGAAAATTTGCTGAGAACTTAATAGAAATGTACTGCAATAGTATTTAATTTAATGCACAAAAGAGGCATGTACTGCATACATCTAAGAAGATAGTGGCACTGATCATTTACTAAATACATCACCATCAACTACTTATAGTCACATGGCCATTATATGTATACTTATTAATTTAAGATTGATGGCAGACTATGATCCAGGTCAGGGGGTCCTATCCCTGCTCATTGATCGTAACTTTCTATAAAACAAGAAAACTAATTCTATCACTACTCTTTCGTTACGATCAGTGTTATTAATTCTACTTAATTACTACTGTATATTCCATTTTAGGGAATTTACGAAAATTTAATTAGCTTGCATTTTAATTAGTTTGCTTTTAGAATATTAATGATACTTTATATTAAGAAATTAAATTGAAGAAACATTCAATCAATCAGAAGTGATTGATCAGAATTAGCAATAAATTTTTATATGAAATGTGAATCATAAGTATCAATGATCTATCTCTAATATATAAACCAGAACAGAAGTATCCCTGTCTAATTAAAACTCAGCACTTAACTACTTGCATGTGATATAGACTATGAATAAATATATATATTTATTTGTTAGTTCTTTATATGTATCCATAATTTGTAATAGGTGAGAGTGAAAATGAAGTGTGGTATGATGCATGCTAGACTAAATAAATTAAGGGTACATAAGAGGATCATTATCAGTAACGTTTAACTGTTCCTACACCATTATCAAAGACATCTTATTAGGGTTTTTGGATATAACTTTGTTTGGAGTAATTATAGAATTTTCGTATTGGAATTATATTGTATAAAATGACATTAAAACTAGCCTACATTATATTTTGAGTTATATTATTGTACAAAATATCCTTGAAGTTTGAATGTATATGAAAGTATAATATGAAAAATATTATGATATGAATGGATGAAATGCAAATCATATGCTTGTGTACTACTAGTTTGAATGTGTGATATGGAAATTGGCACCAATATATAGTTATGAGAGCATGATATGAAAACTCAAAGCATATGTGTATTCTATATTTTCATAACGATTAGTTGTAATATAATAATTTTTTGGTTTTTCGTAGGCTTCTGAAACAAGAAGTGAACCTTCATCACATTATGACATAGGAATATCATCAGATGCAAGCAATACACTTGAAGAAAATCATCAGAATCCTTCAAATGACATATGATTTTTTATGACACCTTTATGTTCTAAAACTTGTTTATTTTGATAATAGCTTAAAATAATGGATACAAAAATTGTAGGTCATTTTTATGTTTTAATGTTTTGGAAATAACTTAAAATTTTGTGATAATTATATCAAACATTTGAAGTTACAATATAATTTTGACAAAAATAAACAATTGCACCAACATTTATATTTAATTTTTGGGCCTTTTAATAGTTATTTAACTTTTTTCCAAGAATGCATAAATTTAAAGTGAGTATACATATTTTAATTTACTTTTAGTGTTGGTGTTAAATTGTGACAAAAACATTTAAATTTATTTTAGCAAATTTTAAAGAGATCTTTTAGAAATTTATTTGAAAATTGTGGCAGTTATACAATGGTAATTTGTTAAATATAAATAAATTAGGACGGTATAAAACAACATAATTTTAAATATATTATGATAGTTTTAACCGACGTAATATTTGAGGATATTTGTTTCTTATTTGAAATATTTGGCGTTTAAAACTGCCACTAGTTACAAATAAAAACCGCCATATCAAATTGGGTATAATACGGCGGTTTGCACGACGTTTAATTTTAAACCGCCACTATTTTCCTAGTGGCAGCCAAATTTATGCTGTTTTTAAAAATTTCATATTTGTAAATTATGGCGGTTCAAACCGTCACAATCTTCTTAAATTAACTGCCATAATTTACGCGCTTTTTTGTAGTTTCTCGAAGACGGTTTAGATCAGCAACAACAAGGTTGATCAATGTGCCCAGTTCCATGATAAAATCAGCAACTCCAGGAGAAACCTCCAAGACATTAACTAGCTTCAAGAGTTTCTTAGGCCAAAAATGGGCAGAAGCATCCTTTTCCAAGAGTTGGAATAGATCCACGTTGAAAATTTGCTCTTTGCTTTGAGGAAGAAAGTCCTCCTCATGTTTTCCAATGGATTGGTTGCCTGAGGCAGTGGAAGTGCTAGTGCTTTTATCACCAAAGTTGTATCTGGAGCTAATCATGGCTTTCAAATACTCCAGCGGCCTTTGTACTTTCAGTGACTCTAGTTCTTCTTGTGAAAGACTAGTAGAGTTTGTGCCATTCGAAGCAGGGTTGGTGTTCGATGGATCCTCTTGTTTCTCTTCTTCTTGTTTGTCCTCCACTATAATTTCATCCTCAAAAATATTTTCTTCTTCTTCCTCCTTCTCATCCTTTTCGTCGCTGCTGTTCTGTTGAGAGATTGGAGACTTATCTTCAGATTTATCTTTGATATCTTGGTCTACCATAACTTCGTCAGCAATTTTTTCCATAACCTCGTCAGGGATGTTTTCCACAACTTCGTCAGCGACATCAGCCATAGCTTCTTCCCTAGCTGGGCTTGTTTGTTGTTCAGGTCCGTTGGTGAGCGAAAGCTTAGTGACGGCAACAGGCGTTTTATCTTGAACATCAGCGAGTTAGCTCACTTCGCAGCGGACCCTTTTGTGGAATCCTTGGGGAAAGTTCTAGAAGTTCTCATTGGATGGTAGGTAGGTTCACTGCTGGTAGTCGGAATGATTTGTTGTACCATTGGAGGCCCTTGATCATCTTTAGCAGTCTAAGAAAAGAAACCAAAATTGGTTAGAAGTATGTTAATCGAAGAAAACTATAAAAGTTCCAAAACAAAGAAGAAATCTGTGCACCTCAGGATTCTTAGTCCCAAGGCTAGAGTTATCACTCTCAGCCTGATCAGGGATTTTCTGGTCAGTTTGTCCCTTACCGGAAGGTGTAGCATCAGTTTCGACTACCTTCAGGATAGGAGTTTTCGTTATAGGTACTCTGGTGGGTTTTGGCTGTGCATGAAAGCTTACATCAGTGATTTTCATTTGTTTCTTCTTTTTCGGTTTGAGGTGTTTTGTTTGGTCTGGTGAAGCATCCCCGTCATCGGATTCAACTATTTGAACCTCAGAATCCTTTTTCTTCCTCATTTTAGGTGTCAGAGGGGGTTTCCGACTGACCTGCAAATAATAAAAATTATGTCAAAATTTTGATGATAAGTTTAAAAGAAAAGGTGATAAGTACAGAAGTTACCTTTGATATGGGTTTCTTGGTGTTATCATCTTCTTCTTCTTCGTTGGTTTCTTTCTCAACATGAGTAGCTTTCTTGGCTGGAATCCTTACAGCTGCTAGTGAAAAGTAATGCAGTTAATATAAGCAAAAGAAGAATATAGATGAAAGGAAAAGAGGAGTTGTCGAAAAACCTCTCATTCCACACCTTTATATATCGTAGACTCCACGCAAACGTGTTATATGCCAATATGAAGGTGGCCTTTGAAATTGTTCAAGGTATACTTAGTCGGAACCACTCGTTGAGCACGTTTATTATAATCATGGCGAAGAGTTTTCATAAAATTTCCACAAACAAACCAGTCTGGAAATGGAGGGCTAAAAGCCACACCAAAATCAGCAGTTGGCAGTCGAGGGAATTTTGGAGGATAAAGATTAAAAGCTACCTTGTAGCGTTGATCAGGTCGAACGTATGAAGGAAGTTTTAAATCCTCTAATTTCTTAGTAAATTTTTCTTTTAAATTTACTACTTCTTCGCTAATGGTTCGACTAAGCTCATTTGGCCTGTAGGAAGTTTCAAAGTATTTACGGAATGCTTGGATCTCCTTAATGTGTCTTGCAGTACCTTTCTTCACTTTGTCCTGTACAAGGGCAAAAGCTCTAGTTAGTTGTATGTTGAAGGAGGCTACATAAAAAAAATTATGTTGTAGTATTCACTCCACCAGTCGTCGAACTCTTTGGTGGAGAGGAAATTTGGTTTGAAGGCCACAGAGGTAAATTCTGTCAGGCCAGAATGTTTGGCAAGCAATCTGGCACACTCCATTTCGTTGTGCACCATGTTCTAGTGAATCAGTGAGCCTTTTCTTTGAAAAAGAGGCCTAGGTGTAATCTGAATCAAACCAAATTATCAAGAGACAAGGTTTGGTTGATAGTTGACGAGTGAGATACGATGCTTGGAGGGGTCAAGTCTTGAGGCTAATAATTGTATTGTAATGAAAGACTCCCAGATATCAAGAGATTCTCCTTCGTCTTCCTTCAACTCAGGAGTAAATCGTCTTGTAAACCATGCAGGACCTATTTTCCTGTTAGAAAAAGGGGACATGGAAGGGGAAAAGTTGTAGCGCTTTGCCAACATCATTACATAGCTAGTAAAAGTTTGTTGAAGACTCAGTCCCTCACCATTAGGAGTCAACAACACAAGCCATGTTCCTTCGACTCTTCTATCCTTTACAGAGGCTTCATTTATAAGGTTTCGACTAGGGAGTGACGCTTTGAAAGTAGCTCAGCCATAGTTGGAGTAACCATAAGGGTCCAGAGAGGAGCAAGCTTCCTTTTGTCTTGATCGTCTTAAGTGCCGTAACACCTTCGCCGAGGGATTCATACAGGTTCGCCAAGCTAATCTCGCTAAGGCAAAGGTCATGACCAGCGTGTAGTTGGTTCACCATGGTCACATACCTTTTCGCCACTTGAAGAGATCTTGAACAAAAGACACAGCGTGAAAGCCAGAGAGCTAAGAAGGCGACATGCTCTTGGTCCGAAACCTCTTTGGTTTCCTTGTCGTGGTATTATGCGATGTAGGTGATAAAGGCTTCCTTGTTGGTATCAAAGCCTATTGAGTCATCAGCTAAAATGTTGGGATCGTAACCTACTCCAGTCGGTTTCAAACCAGTGATGGCAGCACTGTAGAACAAGATTGCGGTGACCATTCCAAAAGGGAGATGGAAATTGTTATAAGTGTTGTCCCAGAAGTAAAGGGAGGTGATGAGCATCGAAGGACAATAACCTGGTCCTACTTTCGATAGTTGAATGAGGTCTTAGATTCCCATCTTTTTCCAAATGTGGGACTTGGCGTTTTCTATCGTGTCTAGCCAAGCCAGATAGTGTGAAGGATCTTTCGACAAAGGGCAGGATCTAAAAACCCTAGAACTAGTATTCATAAATTCTAAGTTTATGGGGTCCCTAGATGCAACGGTTGAAGGCGAACCTTGATCATCTAACTTAGATCTTTCATCAATCATAATTTCCTGGTCAGTCATAGGTCTTACACCATTTTCTATGGGTTTATTGCGATGGTAGGCTGGAAAAAATTCCCTAATCTTAACAGGGACATCATTTAAATTAGGCAACGGACCCAGTATGGCATGTGTAACGCCCCAGTTTTGTCCTTTTTATTTAATTGAGTCGTTTTGATTATTTTATTATTATTTTATTTTATTTTTGACTTTTATTTGGATATATATATTTTTCATCGCTGTTTATGTTTTATCGCATTTTGAGAGCGTTTGCGAGTTATTTGAGCTGAGGGGTAAAATGGTCTTTTAGGAGTTTAGATATTTTATATAAATAGAAAGTAGAGAGAAATAGGAAGAAAAGAAAAAGAAGAGAAAGAAAAGAGAAAGAAAGAAAGAAGAGGAGCAAAAGAGGAAAAAGGAAAATCGAACATAACTCCGTTTCGAGCGCGATTAATCGGGTAAGAGTGAGAAGTTTCAATTATATCTTGCTTGTGTATGTATATGTGTTGTTTGTTGTAATTGTTTTGATCGTTTCGTGACTTTTCGTATCGATTGGAATTAGGATCGATTGATAGAAATCGATGTTTTCGCGGATGAAATTCGATAAAAACTGAGTAGAATACTTGTCGTTAGGTTTGGATCATGTTTTGGTTGTTATAGTTTGTTTTGGAAGTGTTTGGGTGGAAGAAATGAGGGTTTTTGACCCAAAATGACCTAAGTTATCGCTGCTGGAAATTCTAAGTTTCGCAGGTTCGCACTGCGAGCCCCAGCGAATGAATCAGCGAACTTTCGCTAGCCGTTCGCATTGCGAACGTGACAGAATTTCAGTTTTTGTTTTCTTCATAACTTTTGATCCGTAAATCGGATTGAGGCACGGTCGGATGCGTTGGAAAGCTCTTTCAATGCTCTTTTGGATAGTATAATAGGATCATATGTTTAAGCCATGGATTGATAAGAAAATATGGAAAAGTGATGTATGTGTGAAAAGTGCGGTTTATGTTTCCACCATAACTCCCGAATCGCGAGTCCGATTGATGTGGGACTTGAGGCCATAGATAGATAACCTGGTATGCTATTAAATGGTGATGTGATACCATGTGTTAGCTAAGAATATTTGGTAGGGGATGATTGGTGGTTTTGTTGTGTTTGTTGGTGTTCGACGTGATATGTTATCGTCATACAAATGTGGGTCTTTTGTGCTATCTATGTGATGTTGATGCATGTGATAATGATGTTGTTGTGTGGTAAAATACATTGTTTGATTGTATATCAATGTATGTGGTTATGATGTGTTGTGGGTAGCCTTTGTGGTGTGAATCTCTTGTGGAAGTAATTGTGATTGTATGATTGTTCTGGTTTGTGATGATATGCATTGTTTATGTGAAATTCCAATGTATGTGGTTGATGGCCTTTATGGTTGAAATGCATTGTTTGAATTGTTTTCAATGCATGAATAATGATGATGAGTTGAAATATATGCATGATTATGGTTGCATATATGTGTAAAGATGCATTTGATTGTCATGAGTTATTGGGTGTCAAGCATCATGATATGCATCTTGTGCGATCGTGTGCCCATGTGGGGTGTGAGCGATCGGATCGTGTGCCCATGTGGGGTGTGAGCGATCCATAAAAGTCGTGTGCCCATGTGGGGTGTGAGCGACAGATTGGTTCCAGACGGAATCCGCTATAACGTTGTGTGCCCATGTGGGGTGTGAGCGATGATTATAGACGATCGTGTGCCCATGTGGGGTGTGAGCGATCGGGTCGTGTGCCCGTGTGGGGTGTGAGCGATCCATAAACGTCGTGTGCTCGTGTGGGTGTGAGTGACGGGGAACATCGTGGGCCCGACGGGGAGTTACATTGGTAACGAGCGATGGTTCCAATAAGTTCCTGAGTGAACTTGAGATGATTGAGTCGGTACCCGCATTGCATTTGCATAGAGTCGTGAGTCGGTCTCTATGATTTACATTTATCATCTTTATAATTGAGTATTGATGAATAAACATGAATATGTATGTTTATGTGGAATGATGAGAATTGTGAAAGTATGCATGATGAATATGCTTGGTTTTGTATATATATACATTGTGATGTATATGAGTGAGTTGTGATGAATTGTGGTGAGAATTGTGAATGGATGCGTTATGTGTGGAAAAATCATGATTTGATTTATTATGTGTGATATGTTTTGTATTTGTGGCATGCTATATGTGTTAGTATGTGATGGTATGGGTGAGATGATTTATACATGTGTTTGAATGTGTGTTTGCATATTATTATGCAATCTTGATTTAGTTGTTATTTCTCACCCTTCTGCTGTTTTATAATGCTCTATGAGGCATTGCAGATTAGAGTTGCTGGAGGTCTTTTTGTGAAGATTAGTCCTCAGTTCTATTGTCGGTCTTGGTGTCTGCTCTGATACGTAGCACGGGAGTCGGGGAACGATTATATATATATATATATATATATATATATATATATATATATATATATATATATATATATATATATATATATATATGTATATGTATACATTTGTTGAATGTATTTTGTGGTACTTTTGTGTATATAGTTGACGTTCTAAAATGATTTATTTTGTAAAACAAGTCGGTTATGGATCTTTCCGCTTTATTCCATAATTGACCTTTCCCTTTATATGGAAAAAGTTTCCCCTTTGAGGGTATTCTATTTTATGCTATGTATCAAATTTATTAGCTGGGATAATGTTTTGTTTATTTAAATGTGACATCCTTGTTTCTGTCGGAAAAATAAATTTTTAGTTACTCTGATTTTATTTATGTATTATTTATTCGAGATGGGAATTGGGGTGTTACATAGTGGTATCAGAGCAGGTCGGTCCGTCCGACCAAGTTGTTGAGTCAGTTGGTGTGACAGTTGAATACTGTCGTTGTTGTTTGTTCTTTAGTACATGATATGTGTGTGGAAGCAATGTCAGTACTTTCTGGTTTTCTGATCCTTTCTTTTCAGGATTGAGAATGAGATAAGTGGGGGAGAAGCTGGTACTTCTCCAAGTTGCTTCAGGTGGAGCGTTGGCTCGGGGTGTTGTGAATTGTAAGATTGTAAGTGCTCTTTGGACAGAGTGGTTCCCGGTTCTGGAGGGAATGCGGAGGTAAGGTTTATGTCAACTAAGGATTGGTGCCTTAGGTAGTTTTGTGTAGGATGCAAGAAATGCTATTATAAGTTTGATAAAGACAGTTTATGCCCCATCATGATTGTCGGCTGTCTATTGACAAATTGAGGAACTGATCACCCTTAATCTCTTGTTGATAGTAGACGGGAATTGTGTTGGATGGAATAGACGTGTCTTTCCGGCTTCGATAGTGTGTGAAATGATTTGTTTGGAATTGAGAAGATGATTACGGATTGTTTTGATGAGTCAACGAAGATTCTTATATCGGCAGGTGAGATGGATTAGAGGTTTTGAGATGTTGGTCCAGTTGGGAAGTTATTGAGAGAGAATGATTAGGTATTATTAAGGACTACTTCTCAGAGAGTAGAGATTGAACTTAATTGGACGAAGGTGAATAGTTGAGGTTTATGTCTACTAAGTAGGTAGGAAACTCTTAGTAGATGGGACTAAGAAATTTGTTTTGTCTGTGATGATAGTGTTCTGGAAATTGGCAGGAAGCCATAGTAATGGGTCATCAGTTGTGCATGGTTTTCGAATGTGTTTTTGGATGGAACGTTAAGGTGTTGTCTTAGAGAGCTCCAGTATTGCTAAGTAACAAAAAGGAATGATGTTTGATTGGAATAACAAGCATGATGTGTATAATGGTATTGAGACTATGGAAAGTAAACTTAGAGGTTTGGTGAGTTTTGGAGTTTTTAAAGTTATAGGGCATTAATGGAAATCTTGAGAAAACCCTTGGGTGTGGATGTATTATTTGAGAGTTCTTTTTGGTTGGTTGTTGCTACATGTTGGAATTCGTGGAATGGAAAGACTAGGAGAAGAAATTGTGTATGGATTACTGGCAGTTGATTTTGGTAACGATTGAGAATGAGCGAACCTTGCCCTATTTCAGTTTTTATTGGATTCGCCAAGTGTTCGCACGGCGAAGGTCGCAGCGAAGGCTCGCGAGAGCTTCACACTGCGAAGGGGGACGCGAAGGTTCGCGTGAGGTTCGTACTGCGAACTTTGTGTTATTTTGAGTGGTTTTCTTTCTGCCTCTGTTCGCTGGGAGACTCGCAATGCGAGGGTGTTAGCGAGCATTCGCTGGATGGTTCGCACTGCGAACGTTGGGTAATTTTTAGGCTATTTACTTTCTGACTTGGTTCGCTGGGAAATTCGCACTGCGAATGGAGAAGTGAAGGATTCGCTGGGTTGTTCGCATTGCGAACATGATAGATCTTTCCCAATTGTTTCTTTCATAACTTTGGCTTCGTTTATCCGATTTAAACGTTCTTTGTATCGTTGTGGAGCTATGAAAGGGTTCTATGTTTTGGAAAACAGGAATATTATTTATGGAGTGGATTTTTGGTTGAGTATTGGGAATAATCAGAATTACGTGAATTACGTAAAACGAAACTGTTAACACGTTAAAAGCTTCAAGTGATGCGTCTGGAATGTTTGTGGAGTATATGAATCGTATCTTCCATATTTATTTGGATAAGTTCGTAGTGGTTTTGATTGGGGATATTCGTATTTGTTATAAACTCAGAGGGAGAACAAGTAAAGCGTTTGAGAATTGAATTGCAAGTGTTGGAAAGAGACGAAGTTTTATGCTAAGTTATTCGAGTGAGAATTTTGGTTGAGAAGGGTTAGTTTTCTTGGATATGTTATTTCGGATGAGAGTATTGTTATGGATTCATCGAAAGTAGATGTAGTTCTACAATGAGAGGCGCCGAAGTTGGTTGAGGAGATTAGAAACTTCTGGTATCTCAGTTGACTTGCAAAGGGTGAGTCGTTTGTTTTGGATGTTCGTTGTGAGTGAGTTTTGGTGAGCTGAAGTAGAAGTTGTCTACGGCTCCAGTTTTTGAGTCTGCGTGATCCTGATGAACTGGTTGTGACGTATTGTGATGCGTCTATGATGAGTGTAGCTAATGTGCTAATGCCAGAGAGTAAAGTCGTGGCTTATGCTTTACGACAATTGAGGATTCATAAAAGGGTCTATACTATTCTGGATTTGGAATTAGTCGCGGTGGTATTGTGTTGGGAAATTTGGAGGTATTATTTTTATAGTTCTCGGCTCGAAGTGTTTGGTAATCGCAAGAGTTTAAAGTACTTGGTTGGTTTGAAGGAATAGAGTATGAGACAATGAGGATGGATAGAATTTGTGATGAGTTATGACTTTAGTTGGAATTATCCTGTTGGTAAAGGTAAGGTCGTGCTTGGAAAGTTAAGTCGAAAGTTTTAGTGCATGTCGGTTTTGATGGTTACGAGTAATCAGAGTGCGCATCGAAAGCGTGATGTGGCACATTTCGTATATGAGTGTGTGACTGGTAAGAGTTCATAGGTTGGACATTGGAAACATGTAGGATTGATGAGACCATTGGACATTTCAGAATGGAAGTGTTAGGTGAAAGGTTTAAATATTATTCATGGGATACTGTGTAGATGGATGTTTTGGTTGTTTGTTCGATTGGTGAATCGTAGCAGTGTTGTAATAAGGATGTGTGACAAGGATGTTTGGTATTCAAGTTTTGTTGATGTTGTTGAGACGTTGTTGTAGTCGTTGTTAGAGAGGTTGTTTGTCAGTTTGTGTTACTCGTGGTGTGCCTAGTGTTGGCATGTTAGTTTGTTGGTCGGATGCGAGAGTGTATCCGGAGTTGTTCGTATCGGTTAGATTTTCGAGGACGGAAATTTCTAAGTGGGGGAGAATTGTAACGCCCCAGTTTTGTCCGTTTTATTTAATTGAGTCGTTTTGATTATTTTATTATTATTTTATTTTATTTTTTACTTTTATTTGGATATATATTATTTTTCATCGCTGTTTATGTTTTATCGCATTTTGAGAGCGTTTGCGAGTTATTTGAGCTGAGGGGTAAAATGGTCTTTTAGGAGTTTAGATATTTTATATAAATAGAAAGTAGAGCGAAATAGGAAGAAAAGAAAAAGAAGAGAAAGAAAAGAGAAAGAAAGAAAGAAGAGGAGAAAAAGAGGAAAAGAGGAAAATCGAACATAACTCCGTTTCGAGCGCGATTAATCGGGTAAGGGTGAGAAATTTTAATTATATCTTGCTTGTGTATGTATATGTGTTGTTTGTTGTAATTGTTTTGATCGTTTCGTGACTTTTCGTATCGATTGGAATTAGGAGCGATTGATAGAAATCGATGTTTTCGCGGATGAAATTCGATAAAAACTGAGTAGAATACTTGTCGTTAGGTTTAGATCATGTTTTGGTTGTTATAGTATGTTTTGGAAGTGTTTGGGTGGAAGAAATGAGGGTTTTTGACCCAAAATGACCTAAGTTATCGCTGCTGGAAATTCTAAGTTTCGCAGGTTCGCACTGCGAGCCCCAGCGAATGAATCAGCGAACGTTCGCTAGCCGTTCGCATTGCGAACGTGACAGAATTTCAGTTTTTGTTTTCTTCATAACTTTTGATCTGTAAATCGGATTGAGGCACGGTCGGATGCGTTGGAAAGCTCTTTCAATGCTCTTTTGGATAGTGGAATAGGATCATATGTTTAAGCCATGGATTGATAAGAAAATATGGAAAAGTGATGTATGTGTGAAAAGTGCGGTTTATGTTTCCACCATAACTCCCGAATCGCGAGTCCGATTGATGTGGGACTTGAGGCCATAGATAGATAACTTGATATGCTATTAAATGGTGATGTGATACCATGTGTTAGCTAAGAATATTTGGTAGGGGATGATTGGTGGTTTTGTAGGTTTTGTTGTGTTTGTTGGTGTTCGACGTGATATGTTATCGTCATACAAATGTGGGTCTTTTGTGCTATCTATATGATGTTGATGCATGTGATAATGATGTTGTTGTGTGGTAAAATACATTGTTTGATTGTATATTAATGTATGTGGTTATGATGTGTTGTGGGTAGCCTTTGTGGTGTGAATCCCTTGTGGAAGTAATTGTGATTGTATGATTGTTGTGGTTTGTGATGATATGCATTGTTTATGTGAAATTCCAATGTATGTGGTTGATGGCCTTTATGGTTGAAATGCATTGTTTGAATTGTTTTCAATGCATGAATAATGATGATGAGTTGAAATATATGAATGATTATGGTTGCATATATGTGTGAAGATGCATTTGATTGTCATGAGTTCTTGGGTGTCAAGCATCATGATATGCATCTTGTGCGATCGTGTGCCCATGTGGGGTGTGAGGGATCCATAAACGTCGTGTGCCCATGTGGGGTGTGAGCGACGGATTGGTTCCAGAGGGAATCCGCTATAACGTCGTGTGCCCATGTGAGGTGTGAGCGATGATTATAGACGATCGTGTGCCTATGTGGGGTGTGAGCGATCGGGTCGTGTGCCCGTGTGGGGTGTGAGCGATCCATAAACGTCGTGTGCTCGTGTGGGTGTGAGCGGCGGGGAACATCGTAGGCCCGACGGGGAGTTACATTGGTAACGAGCGATGGTTCCAATAAGTTCCTGAGTGAACTTGAGATGATTGAGTCGGTACCGCATTGCATTTGCATAGATTCGTGAGTCGGTCTCTATGATTTGCATTTATCATCTTTATAATTGAGTATTAATGAATAAACATGAATATGTATGTTTATGTGGAATGATGAGAATTGTGAAAGTATGCATGATGAATATGCTTGGTTTTGTATATATATACATTGTGATGTATATGAGTGAGTTGTGATGAATTGTGGTGAGAATTGTGAATGGATGCGTTATGTGTGGAAAAATCATGATTTGATTTATTATGTGTGATATGTTTTGTATTTGTGGCATGCTATATGTGTTAGTATGTGATGGTATGGGTGAGATGATTTATACATGTGTTTGAATGTGTGTTTGCATATTATTATGCAATCTTGATTTAGTTGTTATTTCTCACCCTTCTGCTGTTTTATAATGCTCTATGAGGCATTGCAGATTAGAGTTGCTGGAGGTCTTTTTGCGAAGATTAGTCCTCCGTTCTATTGTCGGTCTTGGTGTCTGCTCTGATACGTAGCACGGGAGTCGGGGAACGATTATATATATATATATATATATATATATATATATATGTATACATTTGTTGAATGTATTTTGTGGTACTTTTGTGTATATAGTTGACGTTCTAAAATGATTTATTTTGTAAAACAAGTCGGTTATGGATCTTTCCGTTTTATTCCATAATTGACCTTTCCCTTTATATGGAAAAAGTTTCCCCTTTGAGGGTATTCTATTTTATGCTATGTATCAAATTTATTAGCAGGGATGATGTTTTGTTTATTTAAATGTGACATCCTTGTTTCTGTCGGAAAAATAAATTTATAGTTACTCTGATTTTATTTATGTATTATTTATTCGAGATGGGAATTGGGGTGTTACAGCATGGGTCTTACCAGATACAAGAATAGGAATCAATACCTGGGATTGATATACGGCATTTCACTTCTTCATTTGGAGATTCTGGAACATACTGTTAATTCCTAACCACTCTTGGACCTAACTCCTTAGGAACTGGAGCGAGCTCCTTTGACTTCTTAGAACCCTGTGCTTTCTTGGTTGATTCTTTGGAGGTTGTCTGAACAAAAGCCATTGCTACAGTGAAGATTTGAAGAAAGCTTGGAGAAAGAATATGTTTGGGAGAGGATACGGTTTCAGAAATTCAGGTAGTGAAAAGAAAAGTGAAAAATGGTAACATTTTCCTTTTTATAGGCAAAGTAAGACGAAACGGTTAATGTGATCATTGTACCTCATTAATGGTGACAAGATCGTGGGACACACGTCACAAGGGGATAATGCGATTAGACAGTGGCAGTTAAAATTCTGACAATGATCTCCTATGGGTTAGGAGCGTGATGATTAAAAGATATAGGTGTCATGATGACCCTGACGTCAGAATTTTGCTGAGTCATGTGAACAGTTTACAACGTCGAATTGTCCGTGGCGTCGAATCGTGCTGTAAAAAAAATCTTTTTCTCTATTAGATGTCGAAAAGGACATTTTTGGGGGGCAATTTGTTGGCTCTCAATTTCGACGCCTAGTTTGATTCATGTAATAAATAAAGAAAAGGAAATTTTTTGCCATGTCATGGTACATTTCGACTAGGCAAATTTAATGATAAATACTCACTCAAAATCATTTCTTACAAAAGGAAGAATAGCTAGATGGACTTAGGAAATTTTCTAAGTTTGGAGTTGTTGTTTCGACAGAGTATCATGGACAATAACTTTGACTTAAGTTTTGAATTTGAATCAAGGAGGGAAAATTGTCCTTATCCAGTTTTTAAACGAAGACACATGGAGAGTGCTGAAGAATATGAGCGCCACTTGTATTAATTTTAGAGAAAGGCCGTTAAAAGTGGTTATTTCGATTCATTATAAATAGGCAGTCTTAGTGATAGGATTGTGTGTGTTCAAAGTTGTACAAAATCTCTAAATTACTCAAAGTACCCGTGTGCAGAGAATAGAGTGTTGACAAAATGTACGTTTGATGTAAACACCATATTTCACATTTTTATTCAAGTTTATTTTCTTCATTACTAAAATTACTTTTAAGAAAATTTACTTGCTTTTCAAATTAAGTTCTGCAATTTACTTTCTTCAACATTCTCGAAAGTTATTAACCTTTAAATCTTAAATGTTGTCGAAGTATTCGTCATTTTTCCAAATTTTATTTAAATTGTTAGCACATGTCCTTGGATTTAGTATGATCGATCCTGCAAATGACCCAATCTCTTATTGATTTGGAAGACCGGTGGTTGTTTACTAATTTTCATAGTAAACAGTTATGAGAGAGAAGAGTGAAATATGTTAGGATTTTCTTTTGAGAGAAACGACTGTTATATACTGAACGATGGATACTTTCGCTTATGTACTAAAAAATATCACTTTTCATCACAGTTAGAAGAAACCCCAGATGAATCTGTCCTAAAGTAAGTGGCACGATTATGTTTCTTTCATTTACATTCATTGTGGTTGTATTCATGTGATTTTTGCTTTAATTTGAAGACAAGGAAACAACCCGGGAATTACGAGTGTGGTTACTATGTCATGAAACACATGCTAAACATTTTCCTTGTCGGCATTGTTGATTCATGGGATAAGGTATACATGTCATAAAATGTTTACATATATTAACAGATAAGTTGACTATTGAATTATTATCATACATGTTATTGCCTCTTTCTTATGTAGATGTTTAACGACAAAACCCCATTCCTCGTTGAGGACTTCGTAGATATTCGTAAACGTTGGGCATATATCCACAATGTTCTTAAGGGTCCTGCTGATTGATGATGAGAATATCAGTTTTATGTAGAGATGATGTCAATAACATTTTTCTGTATTGATGACATGAATATTGTGTTTGGTGTAAATATGGTAAAAATAGTTACAATACTTACAAAATGTATATTTACAAATAGTTACAATGTTAAAATGTTAGCTATATTTTATGGTTATAATAGTTACAATACTTATAAGTCAACAATGTTAGCTTATTTGTTATGGTTAAAATGATTACAGGTTAAAAAATGGAATGAATTTGAATTGCTGAGAAATGCATATTTAAAATGATTACAAGTGCAATAATGGGATGAATTTGAATTACTGAGAAATGCATATTTAAAACATAGGAAGTTTTGACTGCGGTTATAAAACAAAGTCGTGGTTGAATATTTTTATCTGCACACTTTATAACGACGGGTAAAAAATATAACCATAATACTATCTCGCTTGCTGCACAGAAAAATGAAATATCAAAACGGCGCAGCTGGGAATCGAACCTAGGAGCATTATGTTTATCAAAACGGTTCGTTATAACGAACCGTTGTGATAGGGCACGAAGTTTCCAGGTAATTACAATGGTTAGTGGCCCGTGATTATAAGTATCCATTTACAATGATACTCTACATAACAATGCATGCGCCTGCATCATTATATACCTTTCCCAACCGTTGTTAATTGGTATTTACGTAGTAGTGAAGGCCATAATTGAAGCGAAAGCACCATCAACAAAGAAGGAGTTGCAATCATTGCCTGGGAAGATTAATTTCTTGAGAAGGTTTATCTCGAACCTTAGCGGCAAAACTCAAGCCTTCTTACCTTTGCTTCGACTCAACAAGGAAGGATTCAAATTGGGACAAGCTCAACAAGAGGCTTTCGACAAAATCAATGAGTACTTGAGTCACCCTCAAACACTGATTCAACCTTGTAGAAATAGGAGTATGAGGTTGTATATATATGCATCAGACAAGACTTTAGGGAGCATGTTAGCTTAAGAAGATGAAAATGGTGTCGAAAAAGCCATTTACTATCTTAGTAGAGTCTTGAACAATGCAGAAACTAGGTATAACACTGTCGAAAGACTATGTCCGTGTTTGTACTTCTCATTTATAAAACTTAAGCATTATATAAAACCTGTTGATGTTTTTGTTTCCTCACATTTTGATGTTATAAAGCATATGTTGTCAAAACCAATTTTGCATAGTCAAATTGGTAAATGGGCATTAGCCTTAACTGAATATTCTCTAACTTATATGCCCTTAAAAGCTGTTAAAGGACAAGTAGTGGTGGACTTTATAGTCGACCAATTGATAAATGAAGAATCATTAAATTACCTCAAACTAGAACCTTGGAAGTTGTACTTCGATGGTTCGAGTCATAAAGACGAAACTTGTGTAGGAGTCTTGATTAATTCTCCTTACGAAATTCCAACAAAATTTAAGTATAAAGTGGAAGGTCTCTGTTCGAATAACGAGGCTGAATACGAAGCTCTTATAACCGGACTTGAGATATTGTTGGAATTGGGGGCACCTCGAGTCGAAATAATGGGTGACTCAGAGTTGGTCATAAATCAAATCACGAAGGAATACGAATGTGTGAAAGAAAATCTCATAGTGTACTTCGTGATAGCCAATCGACTCTTAAAAAGATTTGAACTGGTCATCATTCGGCACATTCCGTAGCTAATGATTTGGCTCAGATTGTTTATGGGTATAAAATTTTGAAGGAAAAGTTTTAAGATGCGATCGAAGTCAGAGCAAGGGTTGTGTCGACCAGATTATCTCCATCAGACCTGGAAACAACAAAGCTAGGATATGCTGATAAAGAGAACTTCGAGATATTAGCAATAAACAGCCTGACGGGCGAAGATTGGAGAAAAACTATAGTGGAATATTTGCAAAATCCAACAGCATCTATTGAACGAAAAATCAGGTATCGAGCTTTAAATTATGTTCTTTTGGGAAACGAATTGTTTAAAAAGACTCCTGAGGGAGTTTTGCTTAAATGTCTTAGCGAGTCTGAGGTATATTTAGCCCTTTTGAATGTCCATAGTGGGGCATGGGGGGTACATGAGGTGGGAAATAAAATGAAGTGGTTGTTATTTCGACAAGGAATGTATTGGGCCACCATGTTGAAAGATTGTATTGAGTTTGCCAAAGGGTGTCAAGAATGTCAAGTGCATGCAGGTATACAACAGGTTCCTGCAAGCGAATTGCATTCTATAGTCAAACCATAGCCTTTTAGAGGTCGGGCTTTAGATCTTGTTGGAGAAATTCGACCAGCGTCGTCCAAAAATCAAAGATTCATCTTGGTTGGTATTGATTATTTTACCAAATGGATCGAAGCTGTACCACTGGCGAACATTGACCAAGAGGATGTGATCGAATTCATCAAGAAATACATCATCTACAAGTTTGGAATTCCAAAAACTATTACAACGGACCAAGGATCGGTATTTACTGGTCGAAAGATGCAAGAGTTCCCCAAAGAAACAGGTTTCAAACTGTTAACATCCACACCTTACTACGCTCAAGCTAATGGCCAAGTCGAGGCAACAAATAAGGTTGTCATTGCTTTGATTAAGAAGCATGTAGGGAAAAAGCCTTTAAACTGGCATAAGACTTTGGAACAATTCCCATGGGCATGTCGAACATCCCCTAAGGAGGCTACTAATACAACTCCATTTCGATTGACGTTTGGTCGTGATGCAGTTTTACCAATGGAAATCTATTTGCAATCGACAAGAATTCAAAGACATCATGAAATTCCATTAGATATATATTGGAATATGATGTTGGACGGATTAGTGGATTTGGATGAAGAAAGACTAAAAGCCCCGGAATTGCTAAAAAGACAGAAAAAGAGAATAGAGAAGTCTTATAACAAAAAAGTTAAAGTTAAGGCATTTCTTCCTGAAGATTTGGTTTGGAAAGTGATCCTTCCTATGGATCGGAAAGATAAGGCTTTATGGAAATGGTCCCCTAAGTGGGAAGGTCCTTTTCGAGTTATTCAAGTATTCTCTAACGATGCATATGAGATCGAAGAATTAAGCGAGGATAAAAGGGTCTTGAGAGTGAATGGAAAATATTTGAAAAAATATAAACCTGCACTCCAAAAGATAAAAATAGCAAAAGAATAATCACATGCAAAATGGTAGAAGCCAACATGGTAAATAAAGTATTGCCAAAATGGCTTGAGTCATTACAAGTTATGCCACAAAGGGCGAATTACAATCGAAAAGGAAATAAATTTCAAATTCATTTCAGAATGGGAAAGAGCTCTTCATCCTCTCATATTTGGATTTTTGAAGCATCATGCGACGTTCGCAGAGAGCTTTGTTAGTCGAGAGGGTCTCGATTTCCTTTCCAAGCTGCTGGGCTCTATCGACATGATACATTCCAACTTTGAGTTCTTTGGCTACTTCTTTTTGGTTGGACTTTAAGTTGCTTAGCCTAAGAAATCTTGCTTTGCAGAATCTTGATTTTCTTTTCCCATTCTTCGAAATTTTCTCAACAACTTTTGATTTCCTTTTTATTCTGTTCAGAGATTATTGCCAAGTTTGAAATTTTGGTAGTAGATTCAGAAGTCGCGTCCTATTCGGCCGGCTGGGTCTCCGACTTGTTTATAATTGTGTTGGAGAAATCTCACTACAAAAATTTGAGTAAATTATGGAGGTTTAGTTATGGCGTTTAGTTTAAAATGCCACAATTTACCGTAGATTACGGCGGTTTTACCAAACGACGTAATTTTAGTAATAAAATGGCGGTTTCAACCGCCACTATTTTCTCAAGTATTTCTCAAGTTTCAGGTTCGAATCCTGCTGGGGTACAAATTGCTTAAAAAAAAAAAAATAAATAATAATAATAATGTTACTCTATGAATTTAAAAAAAATGAAAAAGAAAATCATTAGCTCCTCCTTCGTATACTCTTCAAGAAAACCCTAACGTTTAGCACGCACTCTTTCTCTCTCGTATTCAACCTTTCCATTTCAAATTGTAGTTTCCTCAGAGCATCGAGTTCTAATTTCGATTAATATTTTCCTTCCAATCAGTTTCCCATAAACCCTTTTTGTTTCAATTTATTCACATAATTCAAATTCAAATCCTAACAATGTTTTGCAATTAGAATCACACCTCTTCGGTATCAGTATCAATATGGAATCCTAATAATCAACCCTACCAATAATTTCAATTTTTTTTCGCTTCGTTCAATCGCAAATATGCATTCCACGGTTCTGCAATCAGGTTTTTTGCGGCTCTGTTCTACTGCTTTACAATCTACAGTTTTGCAATTGGTTGTTCTACTGCTCCATCCTGCCATTCGACAATCCACAATTCCACAATCCACCAATTTCAACGTAATATTGCTTTTGTTTTTCACAATATGATTTTTGATATTAACATAACTGTAATGGTTTATGAGACTCAAGTGATAATTTGATATCCTCTTTCACGTGATTAACATTATTTGAATATATATGATTCTATATTCATTTGTTTGTTTGTTTTTTTTTTGTCTAAGTTCAAGTTCTTGATATCTTCTTGTAGAAAAGTGCCTTTAGGATACTTTGAATGATAGCACCAGAGTCCCTTAGCTTAGACGCCATCTGCACATCACTTGGAACCTTCGATTCCAACAACGCATACGAACTTGCCGTAGTGTTGAAATTATCAAAGGTGGCAATATGGTATTTGATCAAAAGGGTTAAAGGGAGTAGTTAGTAATGAAGTGATATCTTTTTTTCTATTGTGCTAAATCAGAAATCTGACACTGTTAATAATTTTCAACACAATGGTTTTAGTTTTGTAGGCGACAACCACAATTGAACTTACAACCATACAAGTTGAAGTGTGATAAAGAACATTTGAACTCAAGGTACTTTCTTTTCATAATTAATATCCTGCCGAGTATTCCATACTACTTGTAGGACTTATGTGCCCCATAATCCAAGTTCCTATCATAATCGTTTTGGTAGATATTTCCCTCTTTCTCCTCTCTATATTCCCCAATATGTTTTGGTGGATCTTTCACTCCGTCTCCTCTCCACACATAGAGAACTAGGCTGGTCTTTTAACAAAATTTATTCTGTAACGTCATTGATTCGTCTTTGGGTCTATCGTGTATTTTTTGTTACAGTGCAGAGGAAGTGATATCCCATTTCTTCTTCGAGTGCGATGTTGCAGCTCAAGTTTGGAAGTACACTGAGAACTGGGTAGGTTTTGGTTCGAAGGAGTTGTTTTTCGTGTGGAACAACCTCATTGCTTGGAGCAAGTATGAGTTGAAAGCGAGGATAAAGAAGCAATTCCACGGTATGATTTGGGTAGCGGTAATATGGACGATTTGGAATATGAGGAATAACATTGTTTTTTCTCAGGCTACCTGGAGTATTTCGGATATGGTTTGGGATATCAAAATTCTGGTTTGGAAATGGGGGTTTGCGGGGGATAATTCCTACTCCAACTGTGATTTCTATGCTGTTTCTCAAGATCCTTTGGGTAGTAAGGGGCACTCATAGTTGGTTTGAATTTTCCTTTCGTCTTTTGTCTGTTCCCGTCCCTTTCTTTTGTAAGTTTGGGTTAGAGTACCCCTAGTACTCTCATGAATGAAATCCTTGCTTATAAAAAAAACTATAACTTTTTTTAAACCAATTTTAAATCCAGGTTCAAAAACTGAAATATGGTTTGTCATTGGAACATATGTGTGATGATTTAATGGCTAGGGTACTATTGTGTGAATTGGTTACAAAACTGACTTTACATATTTCTTGTTTCTTTGAAGAAGACTGTTAGCTAGGTAGAGTATGAAGATTTAGGTTTAGTCAAATTTTTCAAAGTTAGTTATGAGTCATGATTTTGTGTTGCTAATGTGAGATTCTTTGTTACCAGGAATTCGTTAACAAAGAAACTTGTTTAGGTCTAATAAACTCTGTACACTTAATGTGAAAATTTGTTTGTAAACTCTTTGCTTCTAGTTTGTTCAATTACACTTCTCATGTTATAAGTTCATTGCATTGCCAAAATAATTAAACTATAGTAAGTGTGGGTTTAAGTTTCAACTAGTTGAATTGTATTGTTTGATTTTGTTTGGTTTTTAAAACATTTCTTTTACGTTTGAAGGCTTGATTGTTGTTATGCTCGTTGTTTTCATATTGGACTGAGAATATACAAGACATTTCATTCTAACTGTCTAACCTCTACCATATTAATGTTGCAAATGTTATGCACATTGAAGTCGAGTTAATCCATATATGTTTGATTTGTGTCATGCAACTGGAATGTTTTTTTTAGGCAATCCAATAAAGGAGATTAAGGAAATCTCAAACCAAACAAGAATTGCAACAACCCTCAAAAAGGAAAGAGCCAAGAAAACCAAAACCAACAGAAACCGACTAAAAGTTACGGGAAATCAAAAGGAAATTTGAACCAATCGTATAAACCAAAATTCCTCCTAGAGCTATTACCAAGACTCAACCAATTCCATGAAGTAATGACAATATCGTTGAAAATGGAATTGATATTACAAACCTCATCATTAAAAAGAGTATTATTCCTCGCCCTCCATAAGTTCCAACAAGGAATGAACCAAATCGAATTAATCGTCCCGAGTTTACTTCTATTTCGCAAGCAACAAAACCAAGACAATGCGTGTTTACAACACTCCTCTTCCGCTATCCAATCTATGTCCTCCCAAGCACATACTAGTTTCCAAACTTTAACCGTTATAGGACAACTAAAAAACAGATGGGAGGAATCCTTAATACACAAAGAGCACAACAAACAAACCTTTTCAAGGATGGAAAGCAAGCAAATATAGATCTTACAAAAGGAATGTATGATGTTGGGGATCATATAAATTTTGGTTTTCTAAGATTTTACTGTTTCAGTACTATCATTGGTGACTCTGGAATATGGGGATCAAATGGATGTTATTGGACAATTGGAGCCAGTATAATATTCGCTTAAGTAGACAACTGATTATCTCATCCATGTTCACCCTTCGGATTATGTTCTATATATTCAGATTAGCTATTGTGAATACTATGTTAATGTTTTTCCTGAATTGGTTTCCTATTCAGTTTAATTTATCAAAATCAATATGGTGGGTTGATGATCCCATTGTAGATCCCAATGGGTAATTAAATAGCATTTCGATTCGATGTTTCAATTTGGTGCTTCGATTTATTTTAGTTCAGGCTATGATTTCATGACATTGTTATTTTTTAAGGTGATTTATTGAATTTGTTTCATATGTGTATGTGTGATTTCTATATTTTGTTTTTGTGGTTTTAGTATATGGGGTGTGATGTGTTTTTGTAAATAAGGAAAATTGGTAACATGTACAAGAATGTGAAGAAGAAGAAGATTGAGAGAGGTGTTGCCTTTCTAACTTGCATATTTGTAAACAATAATGTATGATATTTCTCTCCTCTTGCTAGTCATGAAAATTAATCTTCTTTCTCAGCATTAGCCTGGTGAATCATTCGATTTATCTTCGGCTTAAATTCCTAACCTTCGGTTTTTGGGGCCTTGGTAAGTCGTCTGCTTTCTTCTGGGCAGGTGTTGTGATTTTGGTCTTTCTTTTTTCGCTGCGATTAGGGTTCCTTGAAGAAGATGGTGTGGGAGGAAGTTGGTAAGAAGAAGAGACTTGGGTATACTTATCGATTTTCAGTTTGGAAAGAAAACAAAGAAAGAGGGGTTGCGGAAGGAGAGTAGACGATGACTTTCTTATTCTTAGAGTTCCCGGATAGTATGAATGCAAGAGACATGTTTGAAGTATTCAAGGTCTACGGGGTTATTTTCGAAGTTTTCATTCCGGAAAGGAGAGACAAGAGGGCAAAACGATTCGGATTCGCAAAGTTTAGGAAGGTCCATGAGCCTCGGATATTAGCGGTGAAACTCGATAGTATTCAACTCGAAGGGAAAAAATTGGTTTGTTAATGTCCCTAGGTTCTCCCGTGACGAGAGAGACATCCGTTCAGTAGTCTTAAGGGACGGAGGGGTATCCAACATGAGCAATCAGACACGGGTCAGGCCAAAAGGAGGGAATTTTGGTAATAATGTGAACTTGTTGAACAAAGGAAGATCCTTCGCACAAGCTGTTGGAGGTGTGCACAAGGATAAAGTGGGAACCGACATTGGAGGAAGCAAGATTGACGGTGCTAGCAGGCCTAATGTTATGCTCAGAGGCGAGAAAGAAGATATGGACAGATTCTTGAAGGCTCGTGTCGGTATTGTAAAAGAGAGTGGTAGTACACATAAGGTCCAAAGTGCCTTGAACGAAGAAGGTTTCTTCAATATTACTGCTACTCCACTTGGGACGAATGCCTGCCTTTTCGAGGAAGAGATGGATGGAGATTTTGACATTTTTGAACAAGAAGCCAAGGGATGGATAGATACATGGCTGAGTGATTTTCGCCCATGGTCACCTAGTTTTGTTGATTCCGAAAGACTAACGTGGATTAAATGCTACGGGCTCCCTTGTCACGTTTGGAGAAATCATTCCTTCAAGCTGATCTCTGAGCTAGTGGGTTCCTTCATTCATAGTAGTGCTGATACTGATGGCAAGGTCGTTCTTGATGTGGCGCGGATCTTGGTCAAGACCATATATGATTTCGTGTTGAACCAAGAAGTTTTAGTGGAGATTGACAAGTGTGTCCACAAAGTTTTGCTTGTAGAGGACTTTCAAATTTCTAATAGGGCGTTTGGGAGGGATGTAGATGGAGTGTATTACTCATCGGAATCCATTGTGTCTTCGGACGGCGCTAGAGAGTGGGATTGCTCTGACCGGGAGGTAGTAGGGGATACAGATAAGCCTTTGGAAGAAGAAGGTGATGGTGACCCTTCGTGTGAAAAGAAACTTGCAGGAGATGGAGGAGCTGTGTCAGATGATAGTTCCTATGTGCGAAACACTTTTGAGGACGAGGTTGACATTTCAGATGAGGGTCTCGATAAAATCAATGAAGTGGCTATAAAGGTTCTTGTTGTCAATATACAGATAAGTTTGAGGTTGACAACACAAGGAGATTTAAAGAATTCTTTATTGAATGAGGACAATTCTTTAATTGTGGTTCAGGAAGATAGGGTCAGACCTTTAATTAAATCTGTTGTACCTATAAGTTGTGAGGAGGATGCAACCATTAATATTATTAAAATGAGTGGTCAATATGGTTTACCTAAAGGAAGGCTGGAAGTTGTTTTAATGGGTCCAGACCCTATTTCTGGCCCACCAGGTGGAACTATTGGACCTTCTCGCGGGCCCAAATAGAGGAAGAAAAAATTGATCCACAAAGTGTACGACTGTGTTAAGATCCCATACACTCCCTTTTACTTCTCTTCATTGCTGCATGCTACAGCTACTGTCCCTGTAAAGCCAAGACTTTTGGCCTTTACAAATTGCTCCAAGGTAATTGTAGATACTAATGTGGAGAATCTTTCTAGCCTCTTGGATGAGTCATTAAGGTGTTGTGAATCCATTATGGAAACAGACGTTGTTCGTGGTAATTCGAGATGCAAGAAGGTCCTTGATAGTGTTCCGTCCAAGATTTGGCATACTATGAAACAACTTGGAGTGGAAGGTGAAGAAGACGAAGAAGCATTCGAGAGTATATTAAAGGAGCTGGAAGATGAAGATAAGAAAGTTTTGGATAAAAAAAAGGGTGTCGCTATTGGTGATCCATGAATATCGTGTCCTTCAATGTTCGAGGGAGTTGCAGTTCTCTAAAAAGGAGGCGGATTAAAAACATCCTTAGCAGAGGGCAGGCCGATATTTGCCTTTTTCAAGAAACTAAAGCTCGATGTATGGAGGAATACTTGGTTCAGTCTATGTGGAGTAATAGTGATTTTGGTTGGTCAGTTTCTCATTCTAAGGGCTTATCTGGTGGTCTGTTATCAATATGGAAGAAAGGAGTTTTAACCGAATGTTACAGTTTTAGGGGGAAAGGCTATTTGGGCTCCATTTTTTTGTGGAAGAATCATGTTTTATATGTTGTAAACATCTATTCCTCAAGCGGCATAGCATATAAAAGAAGACTTTGGGATGCTCTTATTTCTTTGAAATTGCGTTTTCCGCCTGGTGGTTGGATTGTAGGAGAGGACTTCAACGCGGTTAAAGCGGTGGAGGAGCGAAAATGGAGGGGTAACTCCAATGCCAGAGAGATGCAAGAGTTTAATTCCTTCATAGATGGTATGAATTTGATTAATCTCCCTGTTATCGGAAGTAAATACACGTGGTTCAATTCAAACGGGAAGTATCGGAGTAGATTGGATAGGATATTGGTGGATGATACTATGATTGAGATATGGAACTTAAGAACCAAATCGTGGGTGATAGAGATGTGTCGAACCATCGTTCGGTGTGGATAAAATCTAACAACTTATATTGGGGCCCAAACCGTTTCGGTTTTTCAATTTCTAGATGGAGCATAAGGAGTTTCTTGGTTTGGTTGATAACTCTTGGAAATCTGTTGCATTCTCCAACTCTTATAGTAATACTTTGGTGTTGAAGTTTAAAGCTTTAAAAGCAAATTTAAAGGTGTGGAATACCAACACTTTTGGATGGTTGGATCTTAAATTAGATAAAGACATTGATCATCTTAACAATATTGAGATGACTTTGGACAATATTTATTGTAATTTGGAGGAGGGGCTGTTGTTGGAAAGGAGTTCAGTTCAAGAGGAAATTAGAAGAAATTTAAGGCTTAAAGAAAGTATGCTGCATCAGAAGTCTCGCACTAAATGGGTGAGAGACGGTGATAACAACTCCAAGTATTTTCACGATTCGCTTAAACAATGCTATAGAAGGAATTATATAGCCGATCTCAAGGTGGATGGTGTTTTGTCTGAGGATCCTGAGACAATCAAACATGCTGCCATGACTTTTTTCAAAGTAAAATTTCAAAGCAAGGTGGTAAGGAGACCTGACTGTTTCATGGAGAATGTCGCTTGCATTAGTGAGGAGGATAGTCAGTTACTGGATGCTGATTTTTCCAGTATTGATGTTTTGAATGCGGTTGCTGCGTGCGACGGCAATAAATGCCCGGGAGTGGATGGTTTCAACTTTATATTCCTGAAGCAATGTTGGGAGATTGTAGGGACTGATGTTGTTAATTATGTGCTGGAGTTTTTTAACATAGCCGAGTTACCAAAGGTGTTCGTGTCTTCCTTTATTTCGTTAGTGCCAAAGATTGATAATCCGCATGTCTTTGAGGTTTTCAGACCTATTTGTTTAATAGGATGAGTTCTCAAAATTATATCTAAAAATGCTTGCTAAGAGATTGAGTAGTGTCATTGATAAATTGATCTCTTCGACTCAAACCGCATTTGTACCCGGGACGACAAATATTAGATGGTGTTCTAGTGGCCAATGAAACTATGGACTATTCCCGTAGATGGAAGAAGAAGTGCTTGTTATTAAAGGTGGACTTTGCACAGGCCTATGACTGCGTCGAATGGGACTTCCTGGATTCCATGTTGGTTAGGATGGGTTTTGGTAACAATTGGCTTAAGTGGGTTAGAGGGACGGTTTACAATAGCCTTATGTCGATTCTTATTAATGGTAGTCCTTCCAAGAACTTTAAGGTGACTCAAGGTCTGAAGCAAGGAGATCCGCTTTCTCCCTTCTTGTTTGGGATTGTTTCGGAAGGTCTGACTAGTTTGGTTAGACGAGCAGTCTCCATGAACATCCTGTCAGATTTTAAGATTAATGACCCCTTCTCTGTTAGCTTACTCCAATTTGCAGACGACACCCTTCTGGTTAATGATGGTTCCTACTCAAACCTTTGGGCTTTCAAGGCTATTCTGCGCGGGTTCGAGTTATTATCAGGCCTGAAGATAAATTTCTCTAAAAGTAGCCTTTACGGGGTGGGTTTGAATCCAGAATATTTGCTAGCAGCTGAGCAATTCCTGCATTGCAAGTCAGAACAATTGCCTTTCAAATTCCTTGGTCTCGTCGTGGGAGGGAATCATAGAAGACAATGTTTTTGGAAACCGATTATTTTTTGTATGAGAGCGAGGTTATCGAGGTGGATTGGGTGTAATTTATCTATTGGCGGGAGAGTTACTCTAATTAATTTTGTGCTTGCTAATCTGCCTATTCATCACCTCTCTTTCTTCAAGGTCCCGACGTTAGTTTTAAAGGTTCTTATTGGTATCCAACGTCGTTTTCTGTGGGTCGGTTCTGTTGATAGAAGGTTTATCCCGTGGGTGAGTTAGAAATCGGTATGCAAATCAAAGAGGTCTGGAGGATTAGGTATTAAACATATTGGTTTATTTAACAAGGCTCTTTTATCTAAATGGACTTGGAAACTTCTTCAAACTGGTAACGAGGTGTGGAGGCCTATGATGGTAAGTAGATATGGGAATTTTGCTGTGAAGCTGTTGGATTTTAGAGAGGATGGTTTTGTAAAATCTGACTCCCTTTGGATGAGGGATATTCCGTCTATTGCTGATCCCCTATCGCAGGCCAGCATTATCAACTTTCTGAGGTGTAATGTTGGTACAGCTGTGGGTTCCCGATTCTGGTCCGCAGTTAGGACAGGAAATGTCGTATTGAGTTCAGCATACCCAAACCTATACGAAGCTTGTATGAATAGGTGCTTCTCGGTTCTGAATATTGTAAAGTGGGAAGACGAGTCGTGGAGTTGGGATGTCCTAGATTCAGATTCAAGATCCATCAAGAGATTGGTTTATGAGGAAGTTGTTGGATTAATTTATTAATCTATCAAATTTGAATCTTGTAAACAAATTTTGGCTTTAAATTTAAGATGCCTATAAACAAGCACATTATTTCAACTGTCACATCTCATCTCAATAGTCGTGTTCCAATATCCAATAGACAATAGATGACACTTCTTAAACATAATGATAATACTATATCTCATTCTAATGTGAGACTCTTTACAATGGCTAACATGTAATTCAAATGGTTTTATTTTCATCATATGAATTTAAGATATGTTACTGTTATAAAATAAGGGTATGTTTAAGTATTATCAATTAACAAACACAAAACAAATTGTGAAACATAATTCACTGGCTTGAGTATATACAGTAGTACATCATAAGCTCCTTTTGTTTCCTCATTTAACTTTGCTATTATTACTTATCTTAACTAGAAAAGGAAGTGCACACAGTGATGATTGTCCAGACTCATTTGATTGTGGAAATCTTGTTTTGGGTCAGCTTATAAACGGCTGTCAATGAAATATCTATCTTGACCCTCGTCTTTTGATAATATTATTGTTATTAACATTTGGGTAAATGTTATTTTTTTAGTTGTTGTTAAACTCAAACTTAATTTAGGACTCTTATGCAACTCTTCTGCACATTGAATTGGTCTTGTTTTCTATATTGCAGGTGTTGAAGGAATTTTATGGACAAATCTGTTAAGAGGTAATGCTCATTCAAATTCATAGCTTTCTCTCTTAGGCTAAACAAAGAGCTTATTATATAACTTCATATGCATAATCTATTTCGATAACAAAATAAAATAAAGAACTGTTTTTCATATAATCTATAGGCTATTATTCGTAAACTATTCTAGAGAGCTTAAGAAAATAAATGAAAATAACTACTAAATATGTCATATATTATTCTTTTAAGCACTTCCAAGCAGTTCTGCAAGGGTTTATGCTAGCAGGTAGTAAGTTTAAATAAGTCAATTCAAATAGCCTTTTTATAAGCTTTTTATGATGCTGGCTTGAAGTTAGTGATGTATACACCCGAGGCTCATATAATTTACGTAGCAAACCATGATTTGTTCTTGTGAGGATGCTCTTAATAACTTAGCTTTATATAAAATGATAAGCTTAAATCTTAATTTATCTCCATTAAGTAATTGCAAAGATAAGAGATCTTCCATGCACCAGTAGTTATTGTCATTGGTACAAGAACTTGATTGATCAGAGATTGTAGGAAACTGAGATGAAAATGGTTCCAAAATTCCTTGGTAAGAAGGTGGTGACATATTATTATTGGTGGTGGTGTCCATAGGTTCACTTGTGTTAGAAATTTGGCTAAGGTCATAAAATAAAGCAAAAAATAAGAAATATATATTTTTTTAATAATTCAACTAAGGTCGTATAATTTTAATTTGTAGTTTTAAAATTATTATAACTACAGTTATTACCATGCTAATCAACTATATATATTTTTACTAAATTATCACAAGGTAACTTGGACTAACTTTAACTTAAACTATAAAGTAAAAATTTGTGTAATTTTTAGAGAGAAAAAATAACTTTAACTTTAATCGCAAAATGAAAATTTGTGTAATTTATATTGAAAAAAAAAAGAGAAAATGTAAGGTTTTGAAAGTGGAGTATTTAAGGTGGGAATGGCAGTGAGAGACTAAGAATAAAAGTGAAGCAAATTGGCACAATGCCCACATCTAAACGTGTAATATATATATATATATATATATATATATATATATATATATATATATATATATATATATATATATATATATATATATATATATATATATATTGGAATAATACAAACCAAACCATTAGTAATATTATTATAGATCACGTCACATTTTCAATTTCACTAGAACTATAATCTAGCCACCATAAAATAAAATTTGTTGAATAAAAAATCTGTAGTGAAAAGAATCTGTCATAATTAATATCAGGAACAAAAAAAAGCTAAATGCTATATAGTCATATCTCTATCCTCTAAATTAGGAATCTCAATGCTTTAAATTAATAGTTTAGCTTAGACCATCATCCATCAGACTGAACAGTTTCTGTTAAAAGGTTGACCGATGTTTCATTCAATAATATTTGCATGTGTGATTCAAGTTGATTATTTCCATGCATTTCTTTAAATGATGTTGTTGGAAATGTATTAGGAAGAGAGCATAATGGCCGTGTTCAAGCAATGGGCATGGGAATGGTGTCTACTACTGCTTTTAAACATACCACTACAAGACTTAGTGGTATGGATTTTGATTCTTCAAGTGGTAGTACTTCAAGTCATAGTTCTTCATTGGTTGAACAAAGACTTAAATCTATGACCTGCTCTATTGGAAGCAGTTGTTGGATACATTAGTACGAAAGAAAATGGTACTCTCCCTGCAGAGTTATCATCCATACTTGCAAATAAAACACAACAGGTAAATAAATTAGTTAATTAATTTTGTTAAATCTTTGGTTTTATATTTCTAGTTCGAAATCAATGCAGTTAATTTTGAAGCTTTTCCTCTATATATGTTGTTATTTATGTGATTTCGTGTAGTTCCACTTTAGTTAATTATAAGTCCTTTAGCTATTATAGGATAGTTATTAGGTATATAGACTTTGATGAGTTGATATAATGCTTCAAACTGTCAAGAGTTAGAAGCATAATCATCATGGCTTAGAGTTTGCACCGAAGTTGTTGGTGTTGGTAGTGCTATTGTTTTCTTTTGATCAAAATTACACACATAAAATGTTTTAGAAAATTTATTGATTTGGAAAATTTGCTGAGAACTTAATAGAAATGTACTGCAATAGTATTTAATTTAATGCACAAAAGAGGCATGTACTGCATACATCTAAGAAGATAGTGGCACTGATCATTTACTAAATACATCACCATCAACTACTTATAGTCACATGGCCATTATATGTATACTTATTAATTTAAGATTGATGGCAGACTATGATCCAGGTCAGGGGGTCCTATCCCTGCTCATTGATCGTAACTTTCTATAAAACAAGAAAACTAATTCTATCACTACTCTTTCGTTACGATCAGTGTTATTAATTCTACTTAATTACTACTGTATATTCCATTTTAGGGAATTTACGAAAATTTAATTAGCTTGCATTTTAATTAGTTTGCTTTTAGAATATTAATGATACTTTATATTAAGAAATTAAATTGAAGAAACATTCAATCAATCAGAAGTGATTGATCAGAATTAGCAATAAATTTTTATATGAAATGTGAATCATAAGTATCAATGATCTATCTCTAATATATAAACCAGAACAGAAGTATCCCTGTCTAATTAAAACTCAGCACTTAACTACTTGCATGTGATATAGACTATGAATAAATATATATATTTATTTGTTAGTTCTTTATATGTATCCATAATTTGTAATAGGTGAGAGTGAAAATGAAGTGTGGTATGATGCATGCTAGACTAAATAAATTAAGGGTACATAAGAGGATCATTATCAGTAACGTTTAACTGTTCCTACACCATTATCAAAGACATCTTATTAGGGTTTTTGGATATAACTTTGTTTGGAGTAATTATAGAATTTTCGTATTGGAATTATATTGTATAAAATGACATTAAAACTAGCCTACATTATATTTTGAGTTATATTATTGTACAAAATATCCTTGAAGTTTGAATGTATATGAAAGTATAATATGAAAAATATTATGATATGAATGGATGAAATGCAAATCATATGCTTGTGTACTACTAGTTTGAATGTGTGATATGGAAATTGGCACCAATATATAGTTATGAGAGCATGATATGAAAACTCAAAGCATATGTGTATTCTATATTTTCATAACGATTAGTTGTAATATAATAATTTTTTGGTTTTTCGTAGGCTTCTGAAACAAGAAGTGAACCTTCATCACATTATGACATAGGAATATCATCAGATGCAAGCAATACACTTGAAGAAAATCATCAGAATCCTTCAAATGACATATGATTTTTTATGACACCTTTATGTTCTAAAACTTGTTTATTTTGATAATAGCTTAAAATAATGGATACAAAAATTGTAGGTCATTTTTATGTTTTAATGTTTTGGAAATAACTTAAAATTTTGTGATAATTATATCAAACATTTGAAGTTACAATATAATTTTGACAAAAATAAACAATTGCACCAACATTTATATTTAATTTTTGGGCCTTTTAATAGTTATTTAACTTTTTTCCAAGAATGCATAAATTTAAAGTGAGTATACATATTTTAATTTACTTTTAGTGTTGGTGTTAAATTGTGACAAAAACATTTAAATTTATTTTAGCAAATTTTAAAGAGATCTTTTAGAAATTTATTTGAAAATTGTGGCAGTTATACAATGGTAATTTGTTAAATATAAATAAATTAGGACGGTATAAAACAACATAATTTTAAATATATTATGATAGTTTTAACCGACGTAATATTTGAGGATATTTGTTTCTTATTTGAAATATTTGGCGTTTAAAACTGCCACTAGTTACAAATAAAAACCGCCATATCAAATTGGGTATAATACGGCGGTTTGCACGACGTTTAATTTTAAACCGCCACTATTTTCCTAGTGGCAGCCAAATTTATGCTGTTTTTAAAAATTTCATATTTGTAAATTATGGCGGTTCAAACCGTCACAATCTTCTTAAATTAACTGCCATAATTTACGCGCTTTTTTGTAGTTTCTCGAAGACGGTTTAGATCAGCAACAACAAGGTTGATCAATGTGCCCAGTTCCATGATAAAATCAGCAACTCCAGGAGAAACCTCCAAGACATTAACTAGCTTCAAGAGTTTCTTAGGCCAAAAATGGGCAGAAGCATCCTTTTCCAAGAGTTGGAATAGATCCACGTTGAAAATTTGCTCTTTGCTTTGAGGAAGAAAGTCCTCCTCATGTTTTCCAATGGATTGGTTGCCTGAGGCAGTGGAAGTGCTAGTGCTTTTATCACCAAAGTTGTATCTGGAGCTAATCATGGCTTTCAAATACTCCAGCGGCCTTTGTACTTTCAGTGACTCTAGTTCTTCTTGTGAAAGACTAGTAGAGTTTGTGCCATTCGAAGCAGGGTTGGTGTTCGATGGATCCTCTTGTTTCTCTTCTTCTTGTTTGTCCTCCACTATAATTTCATCCTCAAAAATATTTTCTTCTTCTTCCTCCTTCTCATCCTTTTCGTCGCTGCTGTTCTGTTGAGAGATTGGAGACTTATCTTCAGATTTATCTTTGATATCTTGGTCTACCATAACTTCGTCAGCAATTTTTTCCATAACCTCGTCAGGGATGTTTTCCACAACTTCGTCAGCGACATCAGCCATAGCTTCTTCCCTAGCTGGGCTTGTTTGTTGTTCAGGTCCGTTGGTGAGCAAAAGCTTAGTGACGGCAACAGGCGTTTTATCTTGAACATCAGCGAGTTAGCTCACTTCGCAGCGGACCCTTTTGTGGAATCCTTGGGGAAAGTTCTAGAAGTTCTCATTGGATGGTAGGTAGGTTCACTGCTGGTAGTCGGAATGATTTGTTGTACCATTGGAGGCCCTTGATCATCTTTAGCAGTCTAAGAAAAGAAACCAAAATTGGTTAGAAGTATGTTAATCGAAGAAAACTATAAAAGTTCCAAAACAAAGAAGAAATCTGTGCACCTCAGGATTCTTAGTCCCAAGGCTAGAGTTATCACTCTCAGCCTGATCAGGGATTTTCTGGTCAGTTTGTCCCTTACCGGAAGGTGTAGCATCAGTTTCGACTACCTTCAGGATAGGAGTTTTCGTTATAGGTACTCTGGTGGGTTTTGGCTGTGCATGAAAGCTTACATCAGTGATTTTCATTTGTTTCTTCTTTTTCGGTTTGAGGTGTTTTGTTTGGTCTGGTGAAGCATCCCCGTCATCGGATTCAACTATTTGAACCTCAGAATCCTTTTTCTTCCTCATTTTAGGGGTCAGAGGGGGTTTCCGACTGACCTGCAAATAATAAAAATTATGTCAAAATTTTGATGATAAGTTTAAAAGAAAAGGTGATAAGTACAGAAGTTACCTTTGATATGGGTTTCTTGGTGTTATCATCTTCTTCTTCTTCGTTGGTTTCTTTCTCAACATGAGTAGCTTTCTTGGCTGGAATCCTTACAGCTGCTAGTGAAAAGTAATGCAGTTAATATAAGCAAAAGAAGAATATAGATGAAAGGAAAAGAGGAGTTGTCGAAAAACCTCTCATTCCACACCTTTATATATCGTAGACTCCACGCAAACGTGTTATATGCCAATATGAAGGTGGCCTTTGAAATTGTTCAAGGTATACTTAGTCGGAACCACTCGTTGAGCACGTTTATTATAATCATGGCGAAGAGTTTTCATAAAATTTCCACAAACAAACCAGTCTGGAAATGGAGGGCTAAAAGCCACACCAAAATCAGCAGTTGGCAGTCGAGGGAATTTTGGAGGATAAAGATTAAAAGCTACCTTGTAGCGTTGATCAGGTCGAACGTATGAAGGAAGTTTTAAATCCTCTAATTTCTTAGTAAATTTTTCTTTTAAATTTACTACTTCTTCGCTAATGGTTCGACTAAGCTCATTTGGCCTGTAGGAAGTTTCAAAGTATTTACGGAATGCTTGGATCTCCTTAATGTGTCTTGCAGTACCTTTCTTCACTTTGTCCTGTACAAGGGCAAAAGCTCTAGTTAGTTGTATGTTGAAGGAGGCTACATAAAAAAAATTATGTTGTAGTATTCACTCCACCAGTCGTCGAACTCTTTGGTGGAGATGAAATTTGGTTTGAAGGCCACAGAGGTAAATTCTGTCAGGCCAGAATGTTTGGCAAGCAATCTGGCACACTCCATTTCGTTGTGCACCATGTTCTAGTGAATCAGTGAGCCTTTTCTTTGAAAAAGAGGCCTAGGTGTAATCTGAATCAAACCAAATTATCAAGAGACAAGGTTTGGTTGATAGTTGACGAGTGAGATACGATGCTTGGAGGGGTCAAGTCTTGAGGCTAATAATTGTATTGTAATGAAAGACTCCCAGATATCAAGAGATTCTCCTTCGTCTTCCTTCAACTCAGGAGTAAATCGTCTTGTAAACCATGCAGGACCTATTTTCCTGTTAGAAAAAGGGGACATGGAAGGGGAAAAGTTGTAGCGCTTTGCCAACATCATTACATAGCTAGTAAAAGTTTGTTGAAGACTCAGTCCCTCACCATTAGGAGTCAACAACACAAGCCATGTTCCTTCGACTCTTCTATCCTTTACAGAGGCTTCATTTATAAGGTTTCGACTAGGGAGTGACGCTTTGAAAGTAGCTCAGCCATAGTTGGAGTAACCATAAGGGTCCAGAGAGGAGCAAGCTTCCTTTTGTCTTGATCGTCTTAAGTGCCGTAACACCTTCGCCGAGGGATTCATACAGGTTCGCCAAGCTAATCTCGCTAAGGCAAAGGTCATGACCAGCGTGTAGTTGGTTCACCATGGTCACATACCTTTTCGCCACTTGAAGAGATCTTGAACAAAAGACACAGCGTGAAAGCCAGAGAGCTAAGAAGGCGACATGCTTTTGGTCCGAAACCTCTTTGGTTTCCTTGTCGTGGTATTATGCGATGTAGGTGATAAAGGCTTCCTTGTTGGTATCAAAGCCTATTGAGTCATCAGCTAAAATGTTGGGATCGTAACCTACTCCAGTCGGTTTCAAACCAGTGATGGCAGCACTGTATAACAAGATTGCGGTGACCATTCCAAAAGGGAGATGGAAATTGTTATAAGTGTTGTCCCAGAAGTAAAGGGAGGTGATGAGCATCGAAGGACAATAACCTGGTCCTACTTTCGATAGTTGAATGAGGTCTTAGATTCCCATCTTTTTCCAAATGTGGGACTTGGCGTTTTCTATCGTGTCTAGCCAAGCCAGATAGTGTGAAGGATCTTTCGACAAAGGTCAGGATCTAAAAACCCTAGAACTAGTATTCATAAATTCTAAGTTTATGGGGTCCCTAGATGCAACGGTTGAAGGCGAACCTTGATCATCTAACTTAGATCTTTCATCAATCATAATTTCCTGGTCAGTCATAGGTCTTACACCATTTTCTATGGGTTTATTGCGATGGTAGGCTGGAAAAAATTCCCTAATCTTAACAGGGACATCATTTAAATTAGGCAACGGACCCAGTATGGCATGTGTAACGCCCCAGTTTTGTCCTTTTTATTTAATTGAGTCGTTTTGATTATTTTATTATTATTTTATTTTATTTTTGACTTTTATTTGGATATATATATTTTTCATCGCTGTTTATGTTTTATCGCATTTTGAGAGCGTTTGCGAGTTATTTGAGCTGAGGGGTAAAATGGTCTTTTAGGAGTTTAGATATTTTATATAAATAGAAAGTAGAGAGAAATAGGAAGAAAAGAAAAAGAAGAGAAAGAAAAGAGAAAGAAAGAAAGAAGAGGAGCAAAAGAGGAAAAGAGGAAAATCGAACATAACTCCGTTTCGAGCGCGATTAATCGGGTAAGGGTGAGAAGTTTCAATTATATCTTGCTTGTGTATGTATATGTGTTGTTTGTTGTAATTGTTTTGATCGTTTCGCGACTTTTCGTATCGATTGGAATTAGGATCGATTGATAGAAATCGATGTTTTCGCGGATGAAATTCGATAAAAACTGAGTAGAATACTTGTCGTTAGGTTTGGATCATGTTTTGGTTGTTATAGTTTGTTTTGGAAGTGTTTGGGTGGAAGAAATGAGGGTTTTTGACCCAAAATGACCTAAGTTATCGCTGCTGGAAATTCTAAGTTTCGCAGGTTCGCACTGCGAGCCCCAGCGAATGAATCAGCGAACTTTCGCTAGCCGTTCGCATTGCGAACGTGACAGAATTTCAGTTTTTGTTTTCTTCATAACTTTTGATCCGTAAATCGGATTGAGGCACGGTCGGATGCGTTGGAAAGCTCTTTCAATGCTCTTTTGGATAGTATAATAGGATCATATGTTTAAGCCATGGATTGATAAGAAAATATGGAAAAGTGATGTATGTGTGAAAAGTGCGGTTTATGTTTCCACCATAACTCCCGAATCGCGAGTCCGATTGATGTGGGACTTGAGGCCATAGATAGATAACCTGGTATGCTATTAAATGGTGATGTGATACCATGTGTTAGCTAAGAATATTTGGTAGGGGATGATTGGTGGTTTTGTTGTGTTTGTTGGTGTTCGACGTGATATGTTATCGTCATACAAATGTGGGTCTTTTGTGCTATCTATGTGATGTTGATGCATGTGATAATGATGTTGTTGTGTGGTAAAATACATTGTTTGATTGTATATCAATGTATGTGGTTATGATGTGTTGTGGGTAGCCTTTGTGGTGTGAATCTCTTGTGGAAGTAATTGTGATTGTATGATTGTTCTGGTTTGTGATGATATGCATTGTTTATGTGAAATTCCAATGTATGTGGTTGATGGCCTTTATGGTTGAAATGCATTGTTTGAATTGTTTTCAATGCATGAATAATGATGATGAGTTGAAATATATGCATGATTATGGTTGCATATATGTGTAAAGATGCATTTGATTGTCATGAGTTATTGGGTGTCAAGCATCATGATATGCATCTTGTGCGATCGTGTGCCCATGTGGGGTGTGAGTGATCGGATCGTGTGCCCATGTGGGGTGTGAGCGATCCATAAAAGTCGTGTGCCCATGTGGGGTGTGAGCGACAGATTGGTTCCAGACGGAATCCGCTATAACGTTGTGTGCCCATGTGGGGTGTGAGCGATGATTATAGACGATCGTGTGCCCATGTGGGGTGTGAGCGATCGGGTCGTGTGCCCGTGTGGGGTGTGAGCGATCCATAAACGTCGTGTGCTCGTGTGGGTGTGAGTGACGGGGAACATCGTGGGCCCGACGGGGAGTTACATTGGTAACGAGCGATGGTTCCAATAAGTTCCTGAGTGAACTTGAGATGATTGAGTCGGTACCGCATTGCATTTACATAGAGTCGTGAGTCGGTCTCTATGATTTACATTTATCATCTTTATAATTGAGTATTGATGAATAAACATGAATATGTATGTTTATGTGGAATGATGAGAATTGTGAAAGTATGCATGATGAATATGCTTGGTTTTGTATATATATACATTGTGATGTATATGAGTGAGTTGTGATGAATTGTGGTGAGAATTGTGAATGGATGCGTTATGTGTGGAAAAATCATGATTTGATTTATTATGTGTGATATGTTTTGTATTTGTGGCATGCTATATGTGTTAGTATGTGATGGTATGGGTGAGATGATTTATACATGTGTTTGAATGTGTGTTTGCATATTATTATGCAATCTTGATTTAGTTGTTATTTCTCACCCTTCTGCTGTTTTATAATGCTCTATGAGGCATTGCAGATTAGAGTTGCTGGAGGTCTTTTTGTGAAGATTAGTCCTCAGTTCTATTGTCGGTCTTGGTGTCTGCTCTGATACGTAGCACGGGAGTCGGGGAACGATTATATATATATATATATATATATATATATATATATATATATATATATATATATATATATATTTGTATATGTATACATTTGTTGAATGTATTTTGTGGTACTTTTGTGTATATAGTTGACGTTCTAAAATGATTTATTTTGTAAAACAAGTCGGTTATGGATCTTTCCGCTTTATTCCATAATTGACCTTTCCCTTTATATGGAAAAAGTTTCCCCTTTGAGGGTATTCTATTTTATGCTATGTATCAAATTTATTAGCTGGGATAATGTTTTGTTTATTTAAATGTGACATCCTTGTTTCTGTCGGAAAAATAAATTTTTAGTTACTCTGATTTTATTTATGTATTATTTATTCGAGATGGGAATTGGGGTGTTACATAGTGGTATCAGAGCAGGTCGGTCCGTCCGACCAAGTTGTTGAGTCAGTTGGTGTGACAGTTGAATACTGTCGTTGTTGTTTGTTCTTTAGTACATGATATGTGTGTGGAAGCAATGTCAGTACTTTCTGGTTTTCTGATCCTTTCTTTTCAGGATTGAGAATGAGATAAGTGGGGGAGAAGCTGGTACTTCTCCAAGTTGCTTCAGGTGGAGCGTTGGCTCGGGGTGTTGTGAATTGTAAGATTGTAAGTGCTCTTTGGACAGAGTGGTTCCCGGTTCTGGAGGGAATGCGGAGGTAAGGTTTATGTCAACTAAGGATTGGTGCCTTAGGTAGTTTTGTGTAGGATGCAAGAAATGCTATTATAAGTTTGATAAAGACAGTTTATGCCCCATCATGATTGTCGGCTGTCTATTGACAAATTGAGGAACTGATCACCCTTAATCTCTTGTTGATAGTAGACGGGAATTGTGTTGGATGGAATAGACGTGTCTTTCCGGCTTCGATAGTGTGTGAAATGATTTGTTTGGAATTGAGAAGATGATTACGGATTGTTTTGATGAGTCAACGAAGATTCTTATATCGGCAGGTGAGATGGATTAGAGGTTTTGAGATGTTGGTCCAGTTGGGAAGTTATTGAGAGAGAATGATTAGGTATTATTAAGGACTACTTCTCAGAGAGTAGAGATTGAACTTAATTGGACGAAGGTGAATAGTTGAGGTTTATGTCTACTAAGTAGGTAGGAAACTCTTAGTAGATGGGACTAAGAAATTTGTTTTGTCTGTGATGATAGTGTTCTGGAAATTGGCAGGAAGCCATAGTAATGGGTCATCAGTTGTGCATGGTTTTCGAATGTGTTTTTGGATGGAACGTTAAGGTGTTGTCTTAGAGAGCTCCAGTATTGCTAAGTAACAAAAAGGAATGATGTTTGATTGGAATAACAAGCATGATGTGTATAATGGTATTGAGACTATGGAAAGTAAACTTAGAGGTTTGGTGAGTTTTGGAGTTTTTAAAGTTATAGGGCATTAATGGAAATCTTGAGAAAACCCTTGGGTGTGGATGTATTATTTGAGAGTTCTTTTTGGTTGGTTGTTGCTACATGTTGGAATTCGTGGAATGGAAAGACTAGGAGAAGAAATTGTGTATGGATTACTGGCAGTTGATTTTGGTAACGATTGAGAATGAGCGAACCTTGCCCTATTTCAGTTTTTATTGGATTCGCCAAGTGTTCGCACGGCGAAGGTCCCAGCGAAGGCTCGCGAGAGCTTCACACTGCGAAGGGGGACGCGAAGGTTCGCGTGAGGTTCGTACTGCGAACTTTGTGTTATTTTGAGTGGTTTTCTTTCTGCCTCTGTTCGCTGGGAGACTCGCAATGCGAGGGTGTTAGCGAGCATTCGCTGGATGGTTCGCACTGCGAACGTTGGGTAATTTTTAGGCTATTTCCTTTCTGACTTGGTTCGCTGGGAAATTCGCACTGCGAATGGAGAAGTGAAGGATTCGCTGGGTTGTTCGCATTGCGAACATGATAGATCTTTCCCAATTGTTTCTTTCATAACTTTGGCTTCGTTTATCCGATTTAAACGTTCTTTGTATCGTTGTGGAGCTATGAAAGGGTTCTATGTTTTGGAAAACAGGAATATTATTTATGGAGTGGATTTTTGGTTGAGTATTGGGAATAATCAGAATTACGTGAATTACGTAAAACGAAACTGTTAACACGTTAAAAGCTTCAAGTGATGCGTCTGGAATGTTTGTGGAGTATATGAATCGTATCTTCCATATTTATTTGGATAAGTTCGTAGTGGTTTTGATTGGGGATATTCGTATTTGTTATAAACTCAGAGGGAGAACAAGTAAAGCGTTTGAGAATTGAATTGCAAGTGTTGGAAAGAGACGAAGTTTTATGCTAAGTTATTCGAGTGAGAATTTTGGTTGAGAAGGGTTAGTTTTCTTGGATATGTTATTTCGGATGAGAGTATTGTTATGGATTCATCGAAAGTAGATGTAGTTCTACAATGAGAGGCGCCGAAGTTGGTTGAGGAGATTAGAAACTTCTGGTATCTCAGTTGACTTGCAAAGGGTGAGTCGTTTGTTTTGGATGTTCGTTGTGAGTGAGTTTTGGTGAGCTGAAGTAGAAGTTGTCTACGGCTCCAGTTTTTGAGTCTGCGTGATCCTGATGAACTGGTTGTGACGTATTGTGATGCGTCTATGATGAGTGTAGCTAATGTGCTAATGCCAGAGAGTAAAGTCGTGGCTTATGCTTTACGACAATTGAGGATTCATAAAAGGGTCTATACTATTCTGGATTTGGAATTAGTCGCGGTGGTATTGTGTTGGGAAATTTGGAGGTATTATTTTTATAGTTCTCGGCTCGAAGTGTTTGGTAATCGCAAGAGTTTAAAGTACTTGGTTGGTTTGAAGGAATAGAGTATGAGACAATGAGGATGGATAGAATTTGTGATGAGTTATGACTTTAGTTGGAATTATCCTGTTGGTAAAGGTAAGGTCGTGCTTGGAAAGTTAAGTCGAAAGTTTTAGTGCATGTCGGTTTTGATGGTTACGAGTAATCAGAGTGCGCATCGAAAGCGTGATGTGGCACATTTCGTATATGAGTGTGTGACTGGTAAGAGTTCATAGGTTGGACATTGGAAACATGTAGGATTGATGAGACCATTGGACATTTCAGAATGGAAGTGTTAGGTGAAAGGTTTAAATATTATTCATGGGATACTGTGTAGATGGATGTTTTGGTTGTTTGTTCGATTGGTGAATCGTAGCAGTATTGTAATAAGGATGTGTGACAAGGATGTTTGGTATTCAAGTTTTGTTGATGTTGTTGAGACGTTGTTGTAGTCGTTGTTAGAGAGGTTGTTTGTCAGTTTGTGTTACTCGTGGTGTGCCTAGTGTTGGCATGTTAGTTTGTTGGTCGGATGCGAGAGTGTATCCGGAGTTGTTCGTATCGGTTAGATTTTCGAGGACGGAAATTTCTAAGTGGGGGAGAATTGTAACGCCCCAGTTTTGTCCGTTTTATTTAATTGAGTCGTTTTGATTATTTTATTATTATTTTATTTTATTTTTTACTTTTATTTGGATATATATTATTTTTCATCGCTGTTTATGTTTTATCGCATTTTGAGAGCGTTTGCGAGTTATTTGAGCTGAGGGGTAAAATGGTCTTTTAGGAGTTTAGATATTTTATATAAATAGAAAGTAGAGCGAAATAGGAAGAAAAGAAAAAGAAGAGAAAGAAAAGAGAAAGAAAGAAAGAAGAGGAGAAAAAGAGGAAAAGAGGAAAATCGAACATAACTCCGTTTCGAGCGCGATTAATCGGGTAAGGGTGAGAAATTTTAATTATATCTTGCTTGTGTATGTATATGTGTTGTTTGTTGTAATTGTTTTGATCATTTCGTGACTTTTCGTATCGATTGGAATTAGGAGCGATTGATAGAAATCGATGTTTTCGCGGATGAAATTCGATAAAAACTGAGTAGAATACTTGTCGTTAGGTTTAGATCATGTTTTGGTTGTTATAGTATGTTTTGGAAGTGTTTGGGTGGAAGAAATGAGGGTTTTTGACCCAAAATGACCTAAGTTATCGCTGCTGGAAATTCTAAGTTTCGCAGGTTCGCACTGCGAGCCCCAGCGAATGAATCAGCGAACGTTCGCTAGCCGTTCGCATTGCGAACGTGACAGAATTTCAGTTTTTGTTTTCTTCATAACTTTTGATCTGTAAATCGGATTGAGGCACGGTCGGATGCGTTGGAAAGCTCTTTCAATGCTCTTTTGGATAGTGGAATAGGATCATATGTTTAAGCCATGGATTGATAAGAAAATATGGAAAAGTGATGTATGTGTGAAAAGTGCGGTTTATGTTTCCACCATAACTCCCGAATCGCGAGTCCGATTGATGTGGGACTTGAGGCCATAGATAGATAACTTGATATGCTATTAAATGGTGATGTGATACCATGTGTTAGCTAAGAATATTTGGTAGGGGATGATTGGTGGTTTTGTAGGTTTTGTTGTGTTTGTTGGTGTTCGACGTGATATGTTATCGTCATACAAATGTGGGTCTTTTGTGCTATCTATATGATGTTGATGCATGTGATAATGATGTTGTTGTGTGGTAAAATACATTGTTTGATTGTATATTAATGTATGTGGTTATGATGTGTTGTGGGTAGCCTTTGTGGTGTGAATCCCTTGTGGAAGTAATTGTGATTGTATGATTGTTGTGGTTTGTGATGATATGCATTGTTTATGTGAAATTCCAATGTATGTGGTTGATGGCCTTTATGGTTGAAATGCATTGTTTGAATTGTTTTCAATGCATGAATAATGATGATGAGTTGAAATATATGAATGATTATGGTTGCATATATGTGTGAAGATGCATTTGATTGTCATGAGTTCTTGGGTGTCAAGCATCATGATATGCATCTTGTGCGATCGTGTGCCCATGTGGGGTGTGAGGGATCCATAAACGTCGTGTGCCCATGTGGGGTGTGAGCGACGGATTGGTTCCAGAGGGAATCCGCTATAACGTCGTGTGCCCATGTGAGGTGTGAGCGATGATTATAGACGATCGTGTGCCTATGTGGGGTGTGAGCGATCGGGTCGTGTGCCCGTGTGGGGTGTGAGCGATCCATAAACGTCGTGTGCTCGTGTGGGTGTGAGCGGCGGGGAACATCGTAGGCCCGACGGGGAGTTACATTGGTAACGAGCGATGGTTCCAATAAGTTCCTGAGTGAACTTGAGATGATTGAGTCGGTACCGCATTGCATTTGCATAGATTCGTGAGTCGGTCTCTATGATTTGCATTTATCATCTTTATAATTGAGTATTAATGAATAAACATGAATATGTATGTTTATGTGGAATGATGAGAATTGTGAAAGTATGCATGATGAATATGCTTGGTTTTGTATATATATACATTGTGATGTATATGAGTGAGTTGTGATGAATTGTGGTGAGAATTGTGAATGGATGCGTTATGTGTGGAAAAATCATGATTTGATTTATTATGTGTGATATGTTTTGTATTTGTGGCATGCTATATGTGTTAGTATGTGATGGTATGGGTGAGATGATTTATACATGTGTTTGAATGTGTGTTTGCATATTATTATGCAATCTTGATTTAGTTGTTATTTCTCACCCTTCTGCTGTTTTATAATGCTCTATGAGGCATTGCAGATTAGAGTTGCTGGAGGTCTTTTTGCGAAGATTAGTCCTCCGTTCTATTGTCGGTCTTGGTGTCTGCTCTGATACGTAGCACGGGAGTCGGGGAACGATTATATATATATATATATATATATATATATATATATGTATACATTTGTTGAATGTATTTTGTGGTACTTTTGTGTATATAGTTGACGTTCTAAAATGATTTATTTTGTAAAACAAGTCGGTTATGGATCTTTCCGTTTTATTCCATAATTGACCTTTCCCTTTATATGGAAAAAGTTTCCCCTTTGAGGGTATTCTATTTTATGCTATGTATCAAATTTATTAGCAGGGATGATGTTTTGTTTATTTAAATGTGACATCCTTGTTTCTGTCGGAAAAATAAATTTATAGTTACTCTGATTTTATTTATGTATTATTTATTCGAGATGGGAATTGGGGTGTTACAGCATGGGTCTTACCAGATACAAGAATAGGAATCAATACCTGGGATTGATATACGGCATTTCACTTCTTCATTTGGAGATTCTGGAACATACTGTTAATTCCTAACCACTCTTGGACCTAACTCCTTAGGAACTGGAGCGAGCTCCTTTGACTTCTTAGAACCCTGTGCTTTCTTGGTTGATTCTTTGGAGGTTGTCTGAACAAAAGCCATTGCTACAGTGAAGATTTGAAGAAAGCTTGGAGAAAGAATATGTTTGGGAGAGGATACGGTTTCAGAAATTCAGGTAGTGAAAAGAAAAGTGAAAAATGGTAACATTTTCCTTTTTATAGGCAAAGTAAGACGAAACGGTTAATGTGATCATTGTACCTCATTAATGGTGACAAGATCGTGGGACACACGTCACAAGGGGATAATGCGATTAGACAGTGGCAGTTAAAATTCTGACAATGATCTCCTATGGGTTAGGAGCGTGATGATTAAAAGATATAGGTGTCATGATGACCCTGACGTCAGAATTTTGCTGAGTCATGTGAACAGTTTACAACGTCGAATTGTCCGTGGCGTCGAATCGTGCTGTAAAAAAAATCTTTTTCTCTATTAGATGTCGAAAAGGACATTTTTGGGGGGCAATTTGTTGGCTCTCAATTTCGACGCCTAGTTTGATTCATGTAATAAATAAAGAAAAGGAAATTTTTTGCCATGTCATGGTACATTTCGACTAGGCAAATTTAATGATAAATACTCACTCAAAATCATTTCTTACAAAAGGAAGAATAGCTAGATGGACTTAGGAAATTTTCTAAGTTTGGAGTTGTTGTTTCGACAGAGTATCATGGACAATAACTTTGACTTAAGTTTTGAATTTGAATCAAGGAGGGAAAATTGTCCTTATCCAGTTTTTAAACGAAGACACATGGAGAGTGCTGAAGAATATGAGCGCCACTTGTATTAATTTTAGAGAAAGGCCGTTAAAAGTGGTTATTTCGATTCATTATAAATAGGCAGTCTTAGTGATAGGATTGTGTGTGTTCAAAGTTGTACAAAATCTCTAAATTACTCAAAGTACCCGTGTGCAGAGAATAGAGTGTTGACAAAATGTACGTTTGATGTAAACACCATATTTCACATTTTTATTCAAGTTTATTTTCTTCATTACTAAAATTACTTTTAAGAAAATTTACTTTCTTTTCAAATTAAGTTCTGCAATTTACTTTCTTCAACATTCTCGAAAGTTATTAACCTTTAAATCTTAAATGTTGTCGAAGTATTCGTCATTTTTCCAAATTTTATTTAAATTGTTAGCACATGTCCTTGGATTTAGTATGATCGATCCTGCAAATGACCCAATCTCTTATTGATTTGGAAGACCGGTGGTTGTTTACTAATTTTCATAGTAAACAGTTATGAGAGAGAAGAGTGAAATATGTTAGGATTTTCTTTTGAGAGAAACGACTGTTATATACTGAACGATGGATACTTTCGCTTATGTACTAAAAAATATCACTTTTCATCACAGTTAGAAAGAAAAACCACGATGCAATTTTCATATTTTACAACGGTTGTATTTTAAAACTTTGGTTAAATAACTTGGTTAAAGAACTTTCAACTTTTTATTTTTTTTAAACCGGAGGTATGGTAGTACAATTCAATCTTTTTAAGTCCTCTAACAACGGTTGGTTTACTTCACCGTTGTAAAATCATTTACAATTTATTTTTTAAAAAATGGACTTAAGTGACACACGCTTAATGTACTCTAAAAAATGGAAAAAATGTAGTTGCTGCGAATCGAAGCTTGGTACACATCATTTAATACTACGGCTTTTTAAAACAACCATCATTAAATTACTCTTTATAAATCCGTAACTCAATGGGCGCAAATTTTTTAACCTATTACAACGCTGTATATGAATCCTTTGTAAACCTGGCGTTGTTGTTTGCGTATTTTGTAGTAGTGTGTGGACGGTACTTAACATATCAAAACATGGCACATGAATGGACTCAAACCAATTTATGAGTTTAGGTACAAAATTTTTCCTTGTTGGTATGATTGAACCCAAAGCTTCAAACGGACATCGGTTTATACTGGTAGTCACTGATTACTTCACCAAATGGGTAAAGCAGTATCATACACCAATGTGACCAGGCAAGTGGTGGTCTGATTTATCAAAAACAATTTCATCGTCGTTATGGTGTTCTAAGCCAGATCATTACGGATAATGGATCGAACCTAAATAACAATATGATGAAAGAATTGTGTGCTAAGTTCAAGATTGAACACCGTAACTCTTCTCCCTACCGGCCTAAAATTATTGGAGCGATAGAAGCCGCTAACAAGAACATTAAGAAAATCATTCAGAAGATGGTTGTAACCTACAAAGATTTGAATGAGATGCTGCCATTTGCTCTTCACGGTTATCGCATATCCGTTCGCACTTCAACAAGGGCAACCCCTTTCTCTCTAGTATATGGCATGGAAGCAGTGCTCCCCATAGAAGTAGAAATCCCATCAATGAGAGTATTGATGGAAGCCAAGCTAACAGAAGCTGAATGGTGTCAAAGTAGATACGATGAATTGAATCTAATCGAAGAAAAGAGAATGACGGCTTTCTGCCATGCTTAGTTATATCAACAAAGAATGAAGAAAGCATTTTTACAAAAAGGTCCAACCTCATGTCTTCAGTGTAGGAGACCTCGTGCTCATGAAAATTCAATCATTTCTCACTGATTCCAAGGGCAAGTGGACTCCAAATTACGATGGGCCTTATATTGTTAAGAAAGCCTTCTCAGGCGGTGCCTTAAAACTCACAACCATGGATGTAGATGAGTTTGCTTATCCCACAAATGTTGATGCAATCAAGAAATACTTCGCCTAAATAAAAAAAAAATAGCTCGCTAAGTTGAAAACCTAAAAGGGCAATTTAGGTAAAAAAGAGCGTCTCGGTGGACTGAAAAAACCCGAAAGGGCTGTCCAGGAAAAAATTAGAGACATATAAAAAAATCTCTCTAGGAAAAAATTAGAGATTTATGGCAAGTAACTGCATCCGACGAGATTGGCTTATCAGAAGTGACATCATCTGTTAGGAAAACCTCAATCAAGGCCACCTTTAACAGAAGCTCAAGAATATCCAGAATTCAAAGTTGGTGGGAGGACAATGGTCATTATGTTTCAATGTAGCCCCTTTCCCTTTAAACTTACAATTTTCTAAAATGTTTGTAAAGCTCCACGGAATCATGCATTAGGCTGATTATCATTCTATCAATAAAATTTGAGCCCTTGTGCCTTTTGTTTGCAATTCTCGTTTATTCTGCTTTGGAATATGACATGTTTATTTGATTAACATTCTTGAAACACAAAAATGAATTTCCTTTTGTTTTCAAAACATGAATTTTAAATTTTTACTTCCACTTTTAAAATAAAGACGACAATTTCCTTTTGATTAATGAACCTAAAAAGGAACATCAACGGCTTCTCCGGAAGTAATCAAACTTCAAAATGCAGAATCAAAATATTCTTTGTGATCAATATACTCCGAATGAAGGATCAATTACTTCAGATGGAGTGTCCCATCTGTCATCCCCTGTAGTGTATCTATCCCCAAGAATAAATATAGGAACACGATTTTCTTCCTCCGACAAGCTGCTACCTTCAGAAAACACCGGTAAAAATTTTCGCTCCTTAGGAGTCGCATCTTGTTACTACCAAGAGTAGTTAAAGGTCAGATGAAGAACTTTGTGTCCCTTAATACTCGTCACCATTGATACTTTTTATCCCCCTTAGTGGCCAAGTATCCAATTGTGTTCATCACCAGTCTGTATGTCATGTTTGTCTTGTCAGCATAAGAATTCATTCATACATACATCATGCATATTTGATTTATTTTCATATCTATATTCATAATGCGTAAGTTACGTCATTCGCTCTGGTTGTAATAAATGTCCTCTCTCGGTTAGAGTCGTCAACTTTAGGCAGAAAGGATGTACCTTTTTTCTAAATCTCCACTGAGTTTGATCCTCGTGGAAGACTTTTCTTAAGTTTCCTTTCCACATTTGAATAGGACAACACTGTAGCATGCGATTTTTGTCGGTGACGCGACCACCTTATCACAATGGGATTTCCTCACCTCAGTGGGAGGAACGTTGGTTGCTACTTTCTGATTTCTTATTTTATTCTGTGAGGCTGAAAGGGAAAGGTAAAGGTATCTAAAACTAACCTTTCACGCATTTGTTTAACTGAACAAACGCTTGACAGAGATTGGGGAGTCCAGGGTCAGGTTATACAATGGGGAGTTGTCAATTACCCATCCTATACATGGTTATCCATGAGATAACAGTTTTAGGTTCTACTTGATATTTGATAGTGTTTATCTGTGAATGGGAAATTTTCTCCTTTGTGGGATGTCTGAGAGAGGGAGAGAGAGAGAGAGTATTTGTTGTTTTTCGGGTTTTCCGATGTTTTTGGTAAGGTCAGGGAACTACGATTTTTTGATGAGTGCGCTCGCTAAGATTTCACAATCTTATGCTTACATATTCCCTGTTATGGAGTATAGGGAAATCAGAGCGATCGTAGTTCCTCCTATTCTAAGGAAGAAACAGATGTCTGGTGTCTTGTTCAAAGCCCAAGATTGAAGCTAAAAGGTTTGTATTGTGTCTCGTTCAAAGCCCAAGAATGAAGCTAAAGTTTTGATTTGAGAGAGAATTTGTCATCTCCAAAGGGAGATATCTCATCTGTTGATCACAGTCGTTCGGGTAACTGGTTTGAAAAGGAGAATTACTTTAACTGGAATGCAATGAAGACCAGCAATTCCATAATTGCCTTTACAGGTGGTTTTGTCCTGAAGGAGAAAACTTTAACTCAGTGTGCACAATGCCATTTTTCGTTAGGAGTTCATGCTAAAAGAGGGACATGTGCTTGGATGTTTGTATCCAGAGGCTTGCCACTTACAAAAATTAGATGAGGTTTTAACCAGGATAAAGAGGGACTGACCGCTTGGATGTTTGTATCAACAAGTGTGCCACTTACATCAGTAATCTAGGATTAAGGGTTTTGTTTTGATTGACTATTTTGATGTGTGATTATACAGAAAAGTATCTTCCTGCAGAGATTTTGATTTCCTCTGAGGGGATGTTGATTTTTGTGTGCCTTGATCAAAGGCCAAGGTTGAAGCTAAGAGGTTGATTGGATTCCACTAGGGAAAATCATTATACAAAGCCTAAGAGGAGGCTGAAGGACGGCTGACTCAACAAGAGAGTGTTTATTTGTGTCTTGTACAAAGCCCAAGATTGAGGCCGAAAGAGATTGACTCTTTTGGGAAAAGTTTTATCTGTCTTGTACAAAGCCCAAGATTGAGGCTAAAAAAGATGACTCCACTGGGGAGGACATTTATATGTGTCTTGTACAAAGCCTAAGATTGAGGCTAAAATAAATTGACTCAGTTGGAGAATATCTATCTTGTATAAACCCCAAGATTGAGGCTGAAAGGGTATGACTCTATTTAGGGAGTGTTTAAAATCTCTCTTGTACAAAGCCCAAGATTGAGGCTGAAAGTTTTGACTGACTCTGCTGGAGAGTTATTTAGGGGGTGTCTTGTACAAAGCCCAAGATTGAGGCTAAAAGTTGTGACTCAACTGAGGGGTTATAATTATATAAAGCCTAAGAGAAGGCTGACTGCTGAGGAAGAATCATTATACAAAGCCTATGAGGATGCTGACTTCTGCTAAGGATTAATGAAATCCAAAGACAGGTCTAAAACTTGGTAATTCAACTCTTGCAGGGGATAATAGAAAAGTTGAGATATCAGAGACCTTGAGGTTTTGATGAGGATTAAGACAGTAAATTAACCATAGCTGGGGGTTTTACTGAAGATATAACAGTTGGGGTTCTTTCCTCTGGTTTTTGTTAATGGTGAATTTACAGTAATTGACCCATGCTGGGAAAATTAGAGGTAAGGTTTGAGGATTGAGTTATGAAACTATTAGTTTTAACTCTGTTTGGAGATTGATCTGGTGATCAGGGTTATTTTCTGTTCTTTAAGGAAAAGGGTTTCATGGAAATCCAAAGGAGAAATGAGACTGTCCAAGTCTACTGGTATTGAGAGATTGGTTCTCAGATAGTGAATGATCTTTGTATTATGCCCAAGAGAAGGCTGACATGTTAAGGGATGAGTTTCAACCCTAAACAGGTTTGATGTTTTGACTCAGAATGACTGTTCTAGCAAATGATGACTAGGTTCTGTCCTATACCTTTAGGAGGTCTCTGGGTCCTTGTACTAAGCCCAAGAGGAGGCATGATAACTTCTAAGAAGCCTGAGGGTCCTTGTACAAAGCCAAAGATAAGGCTAGGGATGCTTTTAGGAAGCCTGTGGGTCCAAACTTAAGAATGTTCAAGAAAGGTTTCACCGGGAAATAATCCTTTCTTGTTTGAACAGTTCTAAGGTTTGAAGAAATTTAAGAGAAGTTTCACCGAGAATTAATCCTCTCTGGGGAATTGAATTTCTTTGACATTTTCTAATAGTGATAGTCTGAGAAAAGTTTCTTTGGGAATAATGCCTTTCTCTTTGTTCCATATTGTTTAAGCCCAAGAGAAGGCAAGACTGTATCTGGTAATCCTATAGGGATCTATGTTTGATTGTATTGGAAGAGTGACCAACTGGCTTTACCTAATTCTAGACTTAGTTGCCGGGGAAAACTCTAAACAGATATACAAGTATATATACAGTTGATATATGACAAGTATTTAAACGGATATGAAAGAAGGACTTACAGGTGTGCAAGCGTCCAGCAATTCAGTTATATATATAAAGCATGTAAATGAAAACAGATAAAAACTTACAGGTGAGCAAGCTTCCATGCTGTAATGTTAGTTGTTCAAAGAAATTGAAGAAATTTTTTATAACAGTTATCTTAGAACAGAAAACTGGGGCTTATTCAACAAGAGATGCCCAGATGATTTATTTGATAACATTGAAACAGACTGTATTATTAACAGATGTTGTGGGACTTATACCATAGAAGGGGCCCAAGGTTATTGTTTTTACAAAGAGGGTTGGGTCTTACGCTCTAATATAGAACCCAAATATTATTTTTTGTACAAAAGATGGGGCTTACAACTCAAGGAGAAGCCCGGTAAAAACAATGATCGCACTGTTATTTTGAAATTGTATCGGGTCTTATACAATGACTGAGGCCCAAAATTATTTTTGTACAAAGGGGGGTTGGGTCTTACAGTCTAATAGAGGCCCAAGGTGTTTAAAAGAAAAGAAGTGGGACAGATACCTCAAGGAGAGGCCCAGGTGATTTGATTTTGAATTGGCGATCGCGCCGAGATTTTTGAAAATGTAGTGGGACTTATACAATGTCTGAGGCCCAAAATGGTTTTTGTATAAAAAGGGGTTGGGTCTTACACTCTATTGGAGGCCCAAAAGTGTTTAAATGTTTGATAATGATCAAAAATCAAAGAAACCCTAATTTCATTTTCTTTTTAAAAGTAATTCTTTAAAGAAAATTAATAAAAATGATAAAAATACCAAATAAGTTTAAATAAACTACTTATGTTTTTTTAATTAAGGTTTGAAAATGAGGTTTTAATCACAAGATGATTTAGAACTTGTATGGTTTTGAAAAGATCAAGAGAAAATAAATTTTTTCAAATGTAAAAACAAATAAAATAAGTTCTTTATGAAAAAATATTAAATATAGACAATTAATATTTTTTGTGTGAGAATTTTTTAGAATAAAATACTTTATCAATTTTGTGAATTTTTGCAAAAAGAACCAATCAAAAATGATGAAAAATGAATGAGAAATTAATTTTCAAAGTTATTAAAATGATTGGTGAAAAAAATTGATAAAATTAAGTGGTAAAAAATTAGAAATGGTCCCCTCGAGGTTTGAACTCACGCCCCTTGGGGAGGATAGTTCAAAATTTTGCCAACTGAGCCACTTGCGTGTGGCTAATAGAAGATGGCAAGGGATAATAATATGTGAGAATTGCTTTTGAAAATGGTTGAAAAAAATATCAAAAGGTCTGGGGCGAGGGGGATTCGAACCCCAGACCTATCGCTCGCTTACACACACAAACATACTAGTGTTTTAACTAGGGCGTAATGCCAATTCAATTATAACATATCAACTGAATAATATTTAGTAAAACAAGTTGAATTTCTGAAGAATGGCACCATGGCCATCTTCTTCCTTGAGCCAAATACGTTAAAGTTTCAAGTTATCAAAGTGGTCAAGGACGGTTTCAATCCAGCAATAAAGTGGAGAGAGATTGTTCAGACAAAACATTGCATGACGAGGAAAGTACTGACGACTCGATCGACGAGAGGACTTTGTCACTTGGAAGTGAAACTGACCAGAGTGATAGTAATGCAATATGAATATGGGGATGAATCAATAATGCATGATGTATGTATGCTTATGTTGACAAAACTGACGCGACATATAAAATAGTGAATGAACAGGATTGGATACTCGACCACTGCGGGGAATGAAAGGTAGCATTGCTTCAAGATAGTAGTACTGCCTTGCTTAGCAGGAGTAGACCCTGTGGGGTGAAAGAAATTGTTGATCGGTCTTAGGAGGTAAGAACTCTGCCAGAGATATCAGGTAGGACCTGATGTTTAAACAGTTGATCCCTCAGCTAGGTGCACTGGTTGAGAAGGAGTATTTTAATTCAGTACTTTGAAGTTAAATCACTTCCGAGGAAGTTGTCGATGTTCTTCCAGGCGTTCAAAGGTCAAAAGGAAATGCCATCTTTATTTTAAACTCAGAAGAAAATTTTTTGCAAGTAAATTCATTTTTGTTTTATTTCAAGAATCGTTGAGCATGTTAAAATATCATTCTATAAAGCAAAAATAAATAAGAGTTGCAAACAAAAACACAAGGGCTCAAATTTTATTGATTAAATGGAAATCATCCAAACGCGTGATGCCCTAGAGTATTTACAAAGTTTAGAAAATGGTAATTTACGGGAAAAGGGCTACATTAAAACATAACAACCGTTATCCTTCTACCAACTTTGAATTATGGGCTTCTGTCGAAGATGACCCTGACGGAAGTCTTTTTCTTATGGGAAGTAATATCGCTGGGAAATTTACCCGTGATAGATGTAGTTACTTGCCATGAATCCCTAATTTTTACCTGGATCGTACTTTGAGATTTCCAATCCGCCGGGATGATATTCGTTTATGTCTCTATTTTTTGCCTGGACCGCCCTTTCGGGTTTTCAATGCACCGAGACATTTTTTTTTGTTTAGGCAAAGTATTTCTTGACTACATTAACATTCGTGGGGAAAGAAAATTCCTCTCTGTCCATGGTTGCGAGTCTCAAGGCACCGCCTGAGAAAGCTTTCTTGACCACATAGGGGCCGTCATAATTCGGAGTCCACTTGCCCCGAGAATCATTGAGAAATGATTGTATCTTCTTGAGCACGAGGTCTCCTTTTCTGAAGACACGGGGTCAGAACTTTTTGTCAAATGCTTTCTTCATTCTCTGTTGATATAACTGACCTTGGCATAGAGCCGTTATTCGTTTTTCTTCGATCAGATTGAGTTCGTCGTGCCGACTTTGACACCACTCAACTTATGTTAGCTTAGCTTCCATCAATACCCAGATTGATGGGATCTCTACTTCTATGGGGAGTACTGCCTCCATGCCATATACTAGAGAGAAAGGGGTTTCCCCTATTGAAGTGCAGACAGATGTGCGATAACCGTGAAGTGCAAAGGGTAGCATCTCGTGCCAGTCTTTGTAGGTTACAACCATCTTTTGAACGATTTTCTTAATGTTCTTGTTAGTCGCTTCTACAACGCCGTTCATCTTAGGTCGGTAGGGAGATGAGTTATGGTGTTCGATCTTGAACTCAGCACACAACTCTTTCATCATCTTATTGTTCAAGTTAGATCCATTATCAGTAATGATCTGGTTTGGAACACCATAACGGCAGATGAGATTGTTTTTGAAAAATCGGACCACCACTTGTCGGGTTACATTGGTGTATAATGCTGCTTCGACCCACTTGGTAAAGTAGTTAATGGCGACCAGGATGAACCGATGTTCATTTGAAGCCTTTGGTTTGATCATGTCAATCATGTCGATTCCCCATATGGAAAATGGCCACGGGGAAGAATGAATTTTGAGATGCATTGGCTGTAAATGGATTTTGTCAGCGTATATTTGACACGTATGACACCTTCGCATGTACTTGTAGCAGTCAGATTCCATTGTCAACCAATAGTACCCTGCTCTTAGGATTTTTCTCGCCATTATATGTCCGTTGGCATGAGTGCCAAAGGATCCTTCGTGAATCTCTTTCATCAACATGTTTGCTTGGGGTTTATCTACGCATCGAAGCAGAACCATGTCAAAGTTTCACTTATAGAGTGTGTCACCGCTCAGAAAGAAGTTTCTGGACAGTCTCCTGAGAGTTTTCCTGTCTTTTCTCGATGTCCCAGGGGGGTATTCTTGTTTCTAAAGGAAGCACTTGATATCGTGGTACCAAGGTTGGTTGTCAATGACAGCTTCAATTGTGAAGATGTAAGCGGGCCTTTCTAGGCGCATCACGTCAATCTTAGGTAAGTCGTTCCATTGACCTACACTAATCATGGAAGTGAGAGTGGCTAATGCATCAACCATGTGATTTTCTTCACGAGGAATATGTTGAAACTCGATTCTGTTGAAGAATGGTAACAACCTTCTCGCGTAATCTTTGTAAGGAATCAGCCCGGACTGGTATATGTTCCAATCTCCTTTGATCTGATTGATAACCAGGGCTAAGTCGCCGTATACATTCAAGTTTTTTATCCTTAAATCAATCTCTTCTTCGAGACCCATGAAACAGGCTTCGTATTCGGCCTCGTTGTTTGTACACTTGAATGTCAATCTGACGGTGAAAGGAATATGGGTACCTTGAGGTGTTACAATGATTGCCCCAATTCCGTTTCCATAATTATTGACAGCTCCGTCAAAGATTAATCCCCATTGGGATCCTGGTTTTGGCCCTTCACTGGGTAGCGGTTCGTCGCAATCTTTCATTTTTAAATACATGACATCTTCGTCTGGGAAGTCAAACTCGACTGATTTTTGATCGTCAATCGGTTAATGAGCCAAATGATCGGCTAAAATACTTCCTTTAACGGCTTTCTGAGCGTGGTACTCGATGTCGTATTCTGATAGTAACATCTGCCAACGGGAAATCCTTCCCGTGAGAGCAGGTTTCTCAAAGACATACTTAATCGGATCCAATTTCAGAGACCAACCAAGTAGTGTGGCAAATCATGTACTGGAGAAGATGTTTAGCTACCCAAGCTAAAGCGCAATAAGTTTTCTCAAGCATAGTGTATCGAGTTTCACAGTCGATGAATTTCTTGCTTAGATAGTAAATGGCAGACTATTTTCTTTTGGTTTCGTCTTGTTGGCCAAGTACACAACCCATCGAGTCTTCCAAGACTGTCAGATAAATGATTAGTGGCCTTCCTTCCACTGGAGGTAACAAAATTGGTGGTTTCAACAGATATTCCTTGATACTGTCGAAAGCTTTCTGACAATCTTCTGTCCATACACAATCCTGATTCTTTCTGAGTAGTTTGAAGATCGGCGCGCATGTCGCGGTCATGAGGGATATAAACCTTGAGATGTAATTTAGACGTCCCAAAAATCCTATGACTTGTTTCTCTGTTTTATGTGAAGGAATTTCTTGAATGGCCTTGACCTTGTTAGGATTTACTTCAATCCTTTTCTGGCTGACGATGAACCCTAAGAGCTTTTCTGAGCGGACACCAAATGTACACTTGTTAGGATTCAAGCGGAGTTTGTATTTTCTTAGAAGTTCGAACAATTTTGACAAGTGTTCAACGTGTTCCTTCTCTGTTTTTGATTTGGAAATTATATCATCGACATACACTTCGATTTCTTTGTGCATCATGTCATGAAACAGGGTCGTCATGGCCCTTTGATAGATTGCCCCGACATTCTTCAAACCGAACGGCATTACCTTGTAACAAAAGGTGCCCCATGGGGTGATAAAGGAAGTTTTCTCCATGTCTTTCAGCGCCATTTTGATCTGATTATAGCCCGAGAATCCGTCCATAAAGGAGAATACTTTGAACTTTGTTGTACTCTCTACCAGCATGTCAATGTGTGGTAAGGGGAAGTCGTCCATCGGACTTGCTTTGTTCAGATCCCTGTAATCTACACACATTCTGACTTTTCCGTCCTTTTTTGGAACTGGCACTATGTTAGCTAGCCATTGAGGATATTCTGAGGTGGCAAGGAACCTAGCGTCAATCTGTTTCTGCACTTCCTCTTTGATTTTGATAGCCATGTCCGGGTGAGTGCTTCTCAACCTTTGCTTTAATGGTGGACATTCTGACTTTAACGGCAAATGTTCCACGATGCTGGTATCCAACCCTAGCATGTCCTGATAGGACCAAGCAAACACATCGGGAAATTCTTTGAGAAGTTTGATCAATTCTTCTTTGACTGTTGGATCGAGCAGTGCCCCAATCTTGACTTCTTTTCTCTCTTCCTCTGAACCCAAATTTACCGTTTCCAACGGCTCTTTATGAGGCTCAATAGACCTTTCCTCTTGTCTGAGTAATCGGGAGATTTCTTCTGGAATTTCTGCGTCCACTTCTTCTTCAGCTTCAAATATTGGGAATTCAAAGTTGGGAGAAGGCATGGGATCGTATGTTTCAACGGGATTTAAAACAAGCAATCTGCAAGGCGTGATGATTTGTTTTTAGAAGAGATTGAGAGAATGCAAGAGTGTGTGTAGTCTATTTTCTGAAAAATGTTTGTTTTTATTTATTGAGTTTGTTTTAGGATTACCATTTTCTGAAAAGCGAAAAGAGAAAACAACAATAAATGCGGGAATTACAGAACGAGATTTTATTTATTCATGATTTGTCGATTCTTGAAATTATAGCCCTATAAAACAAAACTATATCGCTTTGGGCGAAGCGAAGAGGGATATTTACAGAAAGTGAGCCCTATGAAAACATCTGTTTTGCCTGGGCAAGCTGAAAGGTTAAAACAAAGATGACAATTACTTAGACTTATGGACGACTTTTGGAACATCGACAGCAACCCATTGGCGACGAACTCCTCGGTGAATAACAAAGTCTGGCACCTTCTTTCTTGGTTTTTCCTCAAAAATGTCGCTGATTTCTGGCGGATCAGGATTATTGGAATCCTCTTCCCAGGCAGAGTTATCGTAAACGAACTCTTCTGTTGTATTTTCCATAGTTTCCTCGTTCTTAAGGAAATCTCCCCATCCAGTTGGCTGGATATCTTCGAGTTTGATACGAGAGATTTCAGGACCAGTATATTTGACTAAAAAGTCATACTTGCCACTTGGCTGTCCTAAAATGTCCCACACTTTAGCAGGAAAAGAGGAGTCATCTTCCTCGATGACATTGACCTCCGGAAAAGCGTAATTGATGAACTCTTGTCCTGTAGTCTGTGCAGGTTCATCGTTGCGACGAGTGTTTTCTGAAAAGCTGGAGTAATGATGCCATGACTGGGTAGGGATGCAGGTATTCCTTTCAATGTTGCTCAATTGATATGCCTCGTTGGGCTGACTTTTTTGCCCTAAGTCCCCTGGGCATGCCTGCCAGATAGGCAAGTCATCCAGTGGGTCAAAATAGTCGTAGTCAAAGTTATCGTTCATCGGATCGTCTTCTAATGAGTTAGGTGGAGCACGGTATCCCTCGGGATCACAATCTACGTACTTCATCTTGACATCCGATCTTGGTATGAATCTCGGACTCTGTGTGGGAAAGCAAAATGGCGTATGTGTCTCTCCCTGGGACAAATAACCATCCTCGTTGAGATATGATTTCCACTCTTCATCCATATCGGAGGAGTCACTCTCATTGATAATGTGTACTTCTTGAAACACTGGGTGAAGGAATCCTCCGCTGATGAAGAAATCCTTAACGGGACGAAAAATTCCGTCTTTCTTGGCAGTCTGGGCACAGGTCGAAGAGAAACCAAGACTTTCTTTGTCTTGTTATCCGTAGGAATTGGAAGTTGTCCCAATCCTTTTACGTTATGGCTTTTGATTACTTCGAGAGCGTCCTTGTATGAGGAAATCGATGTTCCTTTCTCAGATCGATTCTCATTGCTCACCGAAAGGGCTTGGAACTGAGTCCCAACAACCTCCTCTGGTTCTATACAAGAAAATGATGATAAGTTGCTTACGATTAAGGCTTTCTCTCTGTAAACTGTGTCGAGTTTGTCATTCCTGACGAACTTCAGATTCTGATGAAGTGTCGAAGTGACTGCCCCAGCTTCGTGTATCCAAGGTCTTCCTAATAAACAGTTGTAAGCTGCTCGAATGTCCATGACCTGGAAAGTGACTAGGAAAGTGTGAGGACCGATGGTTATGGGAGGATCTACTTCACCGATAACTATTTTTCTGGATCCGTCAAAAGCTTTGACGATGATCTCACTTCCTCTCATTGAAGCTCCTTAAAATGATATTCGTGTCATAGTCGACTTTCTCATAACATTCAGAGACGATCATGTGTCAAACTGTACGCGGGCTAAAGCATCGTCTTGACAGTTGACTGTAATGTTAAGTGCCATGTTATGATTTTTGCTCTCTTCAGGCAATTCCTCATCACTGATTCCTAAGTTGTTGCAGGAAGTGATGTTAGAAATGATACTGTCGCACTGTCCTACAGTTACATCTTTTTCCACATAGACTTGCTCTAAAACTTTCTGCAGAGCTTCCCTATGAGCTTCAGAACTGAGTAGGAGAGATAATACAGAGATTCTGGAAGGAGTTTGTAACAATTAGTCTACAATGTTGTACTCGCTTTTCTGGATGAGCTTCAGCATCTCATCACTGTTCTTTGAAAGTTCGGTACTACTAGACTGCTCATTTTGGTGATTCAGAACTTTTGCCTGAGTTTCTTTCTCTTTGCCAGGTTCTCCGACTCCTCGGTTGAAGATTCGGCCACTCCGTGCGACTCGACTGATGTCGGCAATGTTTCTGACGGAGGGTAATGGAGTTTCCTTTCCATTTTCAATTGTTGTAGCATCGTACTTATAAGGGATAGCCTTATCTGACTTGTACGGTAATGGTCCTGGTAAATAGATAACCACTGGAGCCTTTTGATTCTTATGACCATCATACTCAACCTCAATTGGTTCGAGGTTGAGAGTTTTTCTACTATCAAGATGAACTTTTGACTCGTTGAGCAAATGGATTATGGCGCAAACGTCTTCGGCCATTTCATGATTGGAAATGATGACAACATCTTTACTTTGATCAGGAAGATTGTCTTGTATCACGTTGATCGACCCGATACTTAAACATGGTCGGATCTCTTTTCGGTCCAACTAATTTTGAAGAGCTGACCGTACAAGATAACACCCTTGGTTGTTCTCAGAACAAACCCTACAGCGTTCATAATTATATGGTGGCACCCAGCCACGCCCGCTTTGGATACAATGTATTTTGACCAGATCAGTTTCCATCGAGTGGACATCCTAACTCTGATGTCTACTGGGATTTTCGTCAGTCATACTGATCTTCTGTGTAGCTTCGCCCAAATAAATTGGAAGCCACCAGTGGTCCAATAAGTGTTGGAGTGTTCTTTGGACAAGGGCACAACCTTGGTCATCCTCTTGACACTTTTCACAGTCCTGATAATCATGTGAAGCTAGAAAATCGAGCCTGACTTGCTGAGCATGTAGTTCTGCCAAACTGGTATTCATCAAGCGTATGTCGAATATCTAAACCATATTGACTTGATGAGTATTTATTTCCTGATAGTTCTGGATCCATCCGAAATCCATCTGACGTTGAATGGCCTCTTGTACAAAAGAGCATCCCTGATTTCTTATCGAGCCGATCGGGCAGGCATCATAATTGTGTCGTGGCAGATTATGATATTGACTTTGCCTTGAGTGCATGGCTACCAAATTGACATTCATCACAAGGATATTGTGATTCTGAACAATATTGCGATTAACATGAGCCATGTTGACTTCTCGGATTCTATGATCCTGAATCCATCCGAGATTCATCTGTTCCTATAGAGCTAACTGAACTACAGAACATCCTTGGTTATTCTTTGAGCAGATATTACACTGGTGATAGTTGTGAGGCAGTACATGACCGTACCCGCTCTGTCTGCAATGCATCCTGACCAAATTCGTCCCTAACTGGAGTACATCGTGAATCTGATAACTGCGGCTAAATTCTTCTTCTACCAAATTTACTGCAGCCTTGTCATGTTGCGGCAACGGGTTTGTTTGAACATTCGGATTAGTATCTTTAAAAGATAAGGCCCCATTCCTGACAAGTTTCTGTATGTCAGATTTGAAATTGAGACAGTTTTTGATGTTGTGCCCCGATCCTCCTTGATGGTTAGGGCAAGTTTGGTCGGCTTTGAACCAAAAGGGCAGATTTTATGGTACTGTAAGAGGAGACCTGGTATGGACGTGCCCCTTGGCCAGTAAAAATGGAAAAAGTTCCGCGTATAACATGGGTATAGGGTCAAACCCTGGTGATCGTGTTGCACGATTGTTATTGTTGTACTGAGGATGAGCCTGCTGAAAAGGTTGTTGAGTCCTTTGCTGATATTGTTGTTGACTAGGTTGATTTTGAACAACCTGAGGTTGATAAGTTGGAACTGGCGCAGGGTTGATAGCGGGAGTTATTGCCGCTACTGGTTGGTACCTTCGCCTTTGTTTTCCTTGGGAGATATTGCTGATCTCCTATTCCTTCTTTTTCTGAAAAGCACTACTGTATCTTTTGGTACTGCTGGAGGGTTCAGCCTCTTTGGCTAACCGTCTTTCGCGAACTGCCTCTTCAAGGCGTACTCCCATGTTTACCATCTCGGTGAAATCACTGGGCGCACTGGCGACTATTCAGTCGTAGTAGAATGAGCTTAAGGTTTTTAGAAAGATCTTTGTCATCTCTTTTTCCTCAAGAGGTGGGCAAATCTGGGCGGAAATTTCACGCCATCTCTGAGCGTATTCCTTAAACGTCTCTTTGTATTTTTGAGACATCGCTCTGAGTTGATCTCTATCCGGTGCCATATCCAGGTTATACTTGTACTGTTGGACGAAGGCAGAGTCGAGATCTCTGAAAGTATTGATCTTAGTGCGGTTTAAACCCATGTACCATCTGAGAGTGGCACTGGTTAAACTATCCTGAAAATAGTGGATCAGTATTTGTTGATTTTCTATCTTAGTAGACATTTTACGAGCATACATCACCAAGTGACTTTGAGGGCAAGAGTTTCCTTTGTACTTCTCAAAGTTGGGCACCTTATATTTGTGCGGAATTTTGACATTCGGGACCAAGCAGAGGTCGGCGGCGTCCTTTCCAAATAAATCCTAACTGCGAATGGCATGCAATTCCTTTTGCATTTCCAAGAACTGTTCCTGGAACACGTTCATCTTTTCATACATCTCTTCGTTTCCACCAGAGATTATTTGTGGAATCTGTCCTCCCGGGACAATGTGTTCCACTGCTTGTGGTATGGTCATTACGGCTGTGACTCTGGGTTCCTCAGAGCCCTGAAGTTTGTAACCTTCAGGAATTCTTGTCGTAAATCTTGCGTCTTCACTTTCCCGAAGTTTGTAACCTTCAGGACCAGTGGCTCCTGCTACAGTGTCCGGGTTGTCTGAGACCAGCGGAATGTATCCTTCAGGAATGAAGTTAGGTGGCATGCCCCAGGGCTGGCCCTTAGGCATATTATACCGTGGGTGAATCTCATGTGGCGTCTCCACTACGGGCGTAGAGGTGATCTCCGAAATCATAGTCCTTTGACGTTGCTCTTGAGCTGCTGCCAGGGATTGCATGTGACTATGAAGTTTCTTCAGATCGTCCTTTAGAGCATCGATTTCTTCTCTGCTCTCTATTCTCTTCCTCGAGATCATCCATTTTCTTTTGTCGATTTTCCCGAGTATTGTACGAATGGGACAGTTTGACTCTAGAAATGAGACGCGCGCGTGAGACTTGAGAGAATGCGTTATGTGAGAATGATGAATACGATGACATATTTTTTTAGTTCTTTTGCTTTAATCAAAAAGGAAACTTTAAATAAATTTCAAATATCATACAGAGAGGGGAGAACCCCATTTTATTGAATTGAAGGATTGCGATACGTTACAAAGAAAAGTACAGTATTTTATAAAGTGCTTGTAAAAGGAAAATTCTAAGCTTAAGGATCCTGAGTCCTCTTTGTAGAGAGCTTAGAAACAGGTTTTGGTAGTTTCCTTTTCTTCGATCGAGGTTCTTCAACCGTTATCGGGTTATCAGTTCTTTGCCAAATGAAAGGAATGAGCAATTTCTTTTGATCTTCCCGACTCTCTTTAACATGCTGCTCTAATATTCCGATTTGAGCATCCTTTTCTTTTAACAGCTCCTGGAGCTTGACACACTCCACATTGAGAGTTCTGTATTTGTTTTTCTAGGAGTTCTTCTCTCACTGAATTTTGTTGAGAGCAACCTGGAGTTTTTCCGTATTAGACATAAAATAAAGGACATATTCCTTTAGGGGAAAAACTTCTTGGTAAGGGTAAGGCATCCTCAGCTTGAGGGCTCTAGTTTGCACCCAGTGGAGATAAGGCTCCAAAGAGATACATTCCGATTTTCCTAGAGACTCTCATCCTTTCCTGTGAATGTGTTGCCAGGAATGCACTATTTCCTTCTTATGTGCTATGTCATTTCCTTTTTCCTTGAAGAAAAGACCTTCCAAATGAACATTTCACGGGATATGTCTCATCGGGTATCCGAATTGACGGCAGGCCAGAACTGGATGATAATTAATTCCACCTTTAGTTCCTATGAGGGGTACATTAAGGAAGTTTCCACATCGGTCGATGATTTCAACACCCTCATAAATCCTATTTGACCAGTCTATGTCTGAGTTGGTGAGAGACATGATTCTCTGTGACCAACGTAAAGTGTTCTTATGATCCCAAAAAGCAGCAGACTTGGGTAGATGGGAAATGAACCACTTGTACAGCAAGGGTACACAGCATGTGATCATTCCTCCGGCGTACAAATTCCTTAAGTGTACGGAATGACAAGCATCTGCGAGCAAGGTTGATACAGGGTTTCCAATTAGGAATATCTTAATGGCATTGATATCGACGAAGTTGTCGATGTTGGGAAAGAGGAATAATCCATAGGTGAGTAAGACAAAGATATCTTCGAAAGCTGTTAGGTTTCCTATACTGGCAAAGTATAGGGCTTTCTCTGTCAGAAACTTAGTTGGTAAGCCATGGATTCCTCCTTTAATGGTTAGGTGAGTCCTGACCTCTGACTCGTCCAAATAGATTTCTCTTGCAATGATTTGTTCCTTTGGAATTTCTTCCAGTCCAGAAAAGGGAGTTTGGTCAGTGATTGGTAAATCGATCAGGTGAGAGTACTCCTCTAGGGTTGGTGTCAGTTGGTAATCCGTGAAGGTGAAACAGTGATAGACCGGGTCGTAAAACAGAATCAGCATAGACAAAATTCCCTTAACTACATAGACCCTTAACAGAGACAACAGTCCTCCGTGCTTGGCTCTGAAAGCATCAGGGTTGGTAATCATCCTTGCCAACTTCCTTAAATCATCTAGTTTTGGAACCTTAAAGATGTACTTATGCGTCTTTCTTCTACCGAAATCCATAACGCAATCCTTCTGATATTTGCAAATTATCGTTTAGTTTAATTTTTGAAAAAATATTTTTTTTTTCTTGTTTGTAAAGAGTGTTTTAGATGAATACATGAATGCAGCACACAAAAACATAGAAAAAACTTGGGTTCAAGGGTTCAGTGTCACGAGCATGGAGTCATGGCTCTACCCATCCCCAAAAGGTTGATCTATTTTGGTGATTTTTGTACCTGTAGAATGGGTAAGGTTCTCAAAAATCACTGACTTAATCTGGAGATAACAACAACAAGCTGGTTTAATCGAGTGAGCTATAGTATTCTAGAAGAAATCTCAGATTGAGTGTAGTTATCGAATAACGACTATTTCTGATAGCCACCGCACTACCAAAATGACACATGGTTAATATCTACTAAATCCTCAGTTTCACGGGTCACCGCACTATGAAATCGTCTGCTTTCACAACAATCGGTTGTTCAGCATAGTACCACACGGGTACCTCCACTGATTAGATGGTCTACCAGGTTTGCTTATTCGGGATTCACTCCCTATAAGACCCCCTATTTATGCCATCACTTATCTTATGGTTTCTCTCAAACTTTCCAGATGCGACATCAATCGCGTTCCCATTGACAGAAAAATAAACACGGATATCAAGTAGGAAAGCTGTATATATATATATATATATATAGTATTGATTCCTAAAACTAACATCCTAGTTCTCTTAAAAACTATTCTCCTAATGATTCCCCAGCAGAGTCGCCATTTTTCTGTTGGAAAATGGGGAAGATGATGACTAAGGTAAAATAGATCATACAGTGACTCCCCAGCAGAGTCGCCATTTTTCTGTAGTGTGCGATTTTTGTCGGTGACGCGACCACCTTATCGTAATGGGATTTCCATACCTTAGTGGGAGGAACGTTGGTTGCTACTTTCTGATTTCTTATTTTATCCCGTGAAGCTGAAAGGGAAAGGTAAAGGTATCTAAAACTAACCTTGCACGCATTTGTTTAACTGAACAAGCGCTTGACAGAGAATGGGGAGTCCGGGGTCAGGTTATACAATGGGGAGTTGTCAATTACCCATCCTATACATGGTTATCCATGAGATGATAGTTTTAGGTTCTACTTGATATTTGATAGTGTTTATCTGTGAATGGGAAAGCTTCTCCTTTGTGGGATGTCTGAGAGAGGGAGAGAGAGAGAGAGAGAGAGAGTATTTGTTGTTTTTTGGGTTTTTCGATGTTTTTGGTAAGGTCAGGGACCTAAGATTTTTTGATGAGTGCGTTCGCTAAGATTTCGCAATCTTATGCCTACGTATTCCCTGTTATGGAGTATAGGGAAATCAGAGTGATCGTAGTTCATCCTATTCTAAGGAAGAAACAGATGTCAGGTGTCTTGTTCAAAGCCCAATATTGAAGCTAAAAGGTTTGTATTGTGTCTTGTTCAAAGCCCAAGAATGAAGCTAAAGGTTTGATTTGAGAGAGAATTTGTCATCTCCAAAGGGAGATATCTCATCTGTTGATCACAGTCATTCGGGTAACTGGCTTGAAAAGGAGAATTACTTTATCTGGAATGCAATGAACAGCTACAATGCCATAATTGTCTTTACAGGTGGGTTTATCCTGAAGGAGAAAACTTTAACTTAGTGTGAGAAATGCCATTTTTCCTTAGGAGTTCATGCTAAAAGAGGGACATGGGCTTGGATGTTAGTATCCAGAGGCTTGCCACTTACAGCAATTAGATGAGGTTTTAACCAGGATAATGAGGGACAGACAACTTGGATGTTTGTATCGACAAGTGTGCCACTTACAACTGTTATCTGGGATTAAGGGTTTTGTTTTTATTGACTATTTTGATGTGTGATTATACAGAAAAGTATCTTCCTGCAGAGATTTTGATTTCCTCTGAGGGGATGTTGATTTTTGTGTGCCTTGATCAAGGGCCAAGGTTGAAGCTAAGAGGTTGATTGGATTCCACTAGGGAAAATCATTATACAAAACCTAAGACGAGGCTGAAGGATGGCTGACTCAACAAGAGAGTGTTTATTTGTGTCTTGTACAAAGCCCAAGATTGAGGCTAAAAAAGATGACTCCACTGGGGAGGACATTTATATGTTTTTTGTACAAAGCCCAAGATTGAGGCTAAAAGAAATTGACTCAGTTTGAGAATATCTGTCTTGTATAAAGCCCAAGATTGAGGCTGAAAGGGTATGACTCTGTTTAGGGTGTCTTTAGTATCTGGCTTGTACAAAGCCCAAGATTGAGGCTGAAAGTTTTGATTGACTTTGCTAGAGAGATATTTAGGCGGTGTCTTGTACAAAACCCAAGATTGAGGCTAAAAGTTGTGACTCAGCTGAGAGGTTATCATTATACAACGCCTAAGGGGAGGTTGACTGCTAAGGAAGAATCATTATACAAAGCCTAAGAGGAGGCTGACTTCTGCTGAGGATTAATGAAATCCAAAGACAGGTCCAAAACTTGGTAATTCAACTCTTGTTGGGGATTACAGAAGAGTTGAGATATCAGAGACCTTGAGGTTCTGATGAGGATTATGATAGTAAATTAACCCTAGCTGGGGGTTTTACTGAAGATATAACAGTTGGGGTTCTTTCCTCTAGTGTTTTGTATGGTGAATTTACAGTAATTGAACCATGCTAGGAAAATTATAGGTAAGGTTTGAGGATTGAGTTATGAAAATGTTGGTTTTAAATCTGTTTGGAGATTGATCTGGTGATCAAGGTTATTTCCTATTCTTTAAGGAAAAGGGTTTCATGGAAATCCAAAGCGGAAATGAGACTGTCCAAGTCTACTGGTATTGAGAGATTGGTTCTCAGATAGTGAATGATCTTTGTATTATACCTAAGAGAAGGCTGACATGTTAAGGGATGCGTTTCAACCCTGAACAGGTTTGATGTTTTGACTTAGAAAGACTGCTCTAGCAAATGATGACTAGGTTCTGTCCTATACAATTAGGAGGTCTTTGGGTCCTTGTACTAAGCCCATGAGGAGGCATGAGAACTTCTAAGAAGCCTGAAGGTCCTTGTACAAAGCCTAAGAGAAGGCTGGGGATGCTTTTAGGAAGCATGTGGGTCCAAACTTAAGAATGTTCAAGAAAGGTTTCACCGGGAAATAATCCTTTCTTGTGTGAAAAGTTTTAAGGTTTGAAGAAATTTAAGAGAAGTTTCACCGGGAATTAATCCTCTCTGGGGAATTGAATTTGTTTGACACTTTCTAATAGTGACAGTCTGAGAAAAGTTTCACCGGGAATAATGACTTTCTCTTTGTTCCATATTGTTTAAGCCCAAGAGAAGGCAAGATTGTAACTGGTAATCCTATGGGGATCTATGTTTGACTGCATTGAAAGAGTGACCAACTGGCTTTACCTAATTCTAGACTTAGTTGCTGGGGAAAATTCTAAACAGATATACAAGTATATATACAGTTGATATATGACAAGTATTTAAAAGGATAAGAAAGAAGGACTTACAGGTGTGCAAGCTTCCAGCAATACAGTTATATATATATAAAGCATGTAAATGAAAACAGATAAAAACTTACAGGTGAGCAAGCTTCCATGCTGTAAAGTTAGTTGTTCAGAGAAATTGAAGAAATTTTTTATAACGGTTATCTAAAAACAGAAAATTGGGGCTTATTCAACAAGAGATGCCCAGATGATTTATTTGATAACATTGAAATAGACTGTATTATTAACAGATGTTGTGGGACTTATACCATAGCAGGGGCCTAAGGTTATTGTTTTTACAAAGAAGGTTGGGTCTTACACTCTAATAGAGAGCCCAAAGATTATTTTTTGTACAAAAGATGAGGCTTACAACTCAAGGAGAAGCCTAGATAAAAACAATGATCGCACTGTTATTTTGAAAATTGTATCGGGTCTTATACAATGACTGAGGCCAAAATTATTTATGTACAAAGGGGGTTGGGTCTTACACTCTAATAGAGGCCCAAAGTGTTTAAAAGAAAAGAAGTGGGACTTATAGCTCAAGGAGAGGCCCAGGTGATTTGATTTTGAACTGGCGATTGCGCCGAGATTTTTAAAAATGCAGTGGGACTTATACAATGTCTGAGGCCCAAAATGGTTTTTATATAAAAAGGGGTTGGGTGTTACACTCTATTGGAGGCCCAAAAGTGTTTAAATGTTTGATAATGATCAAAAATCAAAGAAACCCTAATTTCATTTTCTTTTTAAAAGTAATTCTTTAAAGAAAATTAATAAAAATGATAAAAATACCAAATAAGTTTAAATAAACTACTTATGTTTTTTTGGTTAAGGTTTGAAAATGAGGTTTTAATCACAAGATGATTTAGAACTCGTATGGTTTTGAAAAGATCAAGAGAAAATAAATTTTTTCAAATGTAAAAATAAATAAAATAAGTTCTTTATGAAAAAATATTAAATATAGACAATTAATATTTTTTGTGTGAGAATTTTTTAGAATAAAATACTTTATCAATTTTGTGAATTTTTGCAAAAAGAACCAATCAAAAATGATGAAAAATGAATGAGAAATTAATTTTCAAAGTTATTAAAAAGATTGGTGAAAAAATTGATAAAATTAAGTGGTAAAAAATTAGAAATGGTCCCCCCAAGGTTTGAACTCACGCCCTTGGGGAGGATAGTTCAAAATTTTGCCAACTGAGCCACTTGCGTGTGGCTGATAGAAGATGGAAAGGGATAATAATATGTGAGAATTCCTTTTGAAAATGGTTGAAAAAAAATATCAGAAGGTCCGGGGCGAGGGGGATTCGAACCCCAGACCTATCGCTCGCTCACACACACAAACATACTAGTGTTTTCACTAGGGCGCAATACCAATTCAATTATAACATAGCAACTGAATAATATATAGTTAAACAAGTTGAATTTCTAAAGAATGGCACCATGGCCATCTTCTTCCTTGAGCGAAATACGTGAAGCCTCTTATCTCACTTGATTCTCAACCATTTCACATGATCCAAATATTAAAATCATGCGCTTTCAGACAAGGAACACAATGGCAATATTCAATTTTATTGAAATTAAGTGAATCAAAACATAATATGACAAAACCCGATGAACCCTAAAATTTGCATGAACTTAATGAAATCCTATACACGAACTGTAAACAACATTTGATTGAGGGTAAAGGATCTACAAACATTCAGAAACACAGTGGTAATCTCAAAACATATTTATGATGCATGATTCAATGAGTTAGACAGTTTGAGGCTTACCTCTGCAAGTGAGAATCGAATTTGATGATGAAGGTGTTATAGTTGAGTTCTAATGCTTTTATACAGCTTCCTTGTACCTTAAGGAAAATGTTTGAATGCTTGGAGTGATTGAGAGCCCTTTAGCTTGATCAACCTGATTCCTTCTGCATCAAGTCATGAGTTTTGTGAAAATGGATGGCCATTTGATGATTTTGATGTTATAGATGGGAGGTGAGTGTTCAGACACCTTCTATATGTTATATGTGATATGTCTGAATCAATGGTTTGAGTAGTATTGATCTCCAACTCAAAACCCGATAGTAACCTCTCAAGGAATGAAGTTTTTATCCCTAAGGAGTGAAAGAGAGAAAGCCGTGTTGTAATGAGATTTGGTGTAGTTTGAATGATCAGTTAGGACCTCTATTTATAGTAGAGGAGTTGTGATGAAGCGGTTCTCTTGAAGCTTAGAGGATAAGGTCATGGTTCAATGGTCTTGGCTTGGCATAAATGCCTCTTGCACAAGGTACAATAGCTGTCCCAAATAGATCAGCTATGCATTGCTGGAATCATATTCCTCTGTCCTTTTAATTGATGTTTAATCAGAGAACTTGACTGAGGAGAGTGAGAATCTTGAATGTGTACTATTCCACATTATTGCCCTTTGAATTCAAGGCATATATGCCAAAAACTCATCAATTCACAAGGCGAAGTTCTTGGCATTTCAGTCCAAGTTTGCAGGTTGGATCAGATGCATTATGATCATATTGAATGAATGTGGCATACTGATTGTAACACCCCCTTTTCTATACCCCCAAATAATCACAATTAATCATTTAGGCACATATTAAAGATTTCGTCAGAGTATAATTATAAACATGGTATAAAAAGAGGTACGTCACATTATACATTAAATTAAAACATACAACACCTGCTCAACATTGATATGCAACAGTGGGGTAACTTTGCAACAGAGGAACCTTGTCCTTACACCCACATCTCAATATTTAGAATAAAAGCGGAAAATCTAAACATTGAATAACATCAAACATATATACATATATATACATGCGTCATCGAGTATCATCCATCAACATAATTCATGTTTACATAAACATTCATCAGCAAGATACATATACAAATGTATCACAAAAGAATCATATACATCCTAGCTACCCGGTGCTACATATCAGAGCCAATCGAACAAAAGAATGAAGACACGCTTCACAAAAAGACCTCCAGCATACCTACTCTGCAATGCTTCATAGAGCATCATAAAACAGCAGAAGGGTGAGAAATATTATCATAATAACAATGCATATAATTATATATATCTTAACATAAAATACACATATTCCACATTCTCACCACAATTCAACAAAACTCACCCATACACATCACAATGTATATATATATATATATATATATATATATATATATATATATATATATATATATATATATATATATATATATATATAACCAAGCATATTCATCATACATACTTTCGCAATTCTCAATCATTCCACATAAACATGCACATTCATGTTTATTCATCAATGCACAAATACAAAGATGATAAATGAAAATCATAGAGACCGACTCACGACTCTATGCAAATGCAATGCGGGTACCGACTCAATCATCATTAGTTCACTCAGGAACTCTACTGGAACCATCGCTCGTTACCAATGTAACTCCCCGTCGGGCCTACGATGTTCACCCATTGCTCACACCCCACATGGGCACACAATGTTTATGGATCGCTCACACCCCACACGGGCACACGACCCGATCACTCACACCCCACACGCGGGCACACGATCCGATTACTCATACCTCACCTAGGCACACAATCGTTTGTAATCATCGCTCACACCTCACATAGGCACACGACGATACAACGGATTCTTATTAGAATCGCTCAACACAAGAATGTACTTCATTATGCTTCATATGCAAAATGACTCAAGACATTCTTGAAATGCATACATATTCACAATATATTCATGCATTCATCTCATACAATCACATACAATCTATATACATTCACATCAATGCACTATTGTATGATTCACTTTCAAACACACAGTCAAAACGGTAAAAGTCGCTAAATAGCACTATTCCTGACTTTCCGACATAATAAAATCGGTTAAAAATTTCCAAATCATCATAATAAGAAAGTACAGCTCAATAGCTTTCCAACGACACCAAGAATGTAAAAATCGGATAATCGAAACAAAAGTTACGGACGAAAACGAAAACACATTTTTAAAAAATCACATTTTTACACTTCTCTTGCTCATACGCGTATGGACCTATGTCATACGCGTATGGCCAAAACCCCTTACGCGTACACTACACAAATCACCAGATGGCCGGGAAAAAGGAAGGTTCATACGTGTATTGGCCCTGAAATGCGCCATCCATACGCGTATTGCCCAAGTCAATACGCGTATGGCCCTCCCCATTACGCGTATGGCCAGGCAGAATGCAGAATTTTCCTGCAGAATTCTGTTCTGTGTGTTCCACCCAACCCACACCCAAATTCATCATCTAAACTCAGAAAAATACCAATTTGATATCTAACAACATGTATCATTCATGTAACAACCATAAGGGACACGAAAACATCATTTTCAACACGATTAAATCGATTTCTATCATTTTCTATACAAATGGGTTTCCACCAAAATTCATAAAATCAACAACAACAACAACACAATCATACATAATCATACACATTGATAAGATAATGATATTTCACACCCTTACCCGGATTTAATTGATTCCTAGAAGTTGATTTCTTGATCTCCTAGCTTTTCCCCTATTTTCCTTCTCTTTTCTCATCTTCCTCTTTCTTTCTCTCCTTTTTCTCTCTATTTTTCTTTTCTTTCTATTTCCTTCTATTTTTCCTTTCTTATCTCTTTTTCTTTCTTTTCTATTTCCTTTTCTTTCTACACAAATTCAAATTAATTCATTTTCACTCACAAATCTATTTCTACTAAATTTTCTAACTTAATATTAATTGAGAAATGTCTAAAATACCCTCCATTCTAATTTTCTCCGAAAACTCTCGAAAACGGTAAAATAACATAATATGTCACCATAGCATATTAACATACCAATTTCACAGATAAAATAATTTACCACTCAATTTAAATAAAAGACTTGACAAAAATGGAAATAATCAAAATCGGGGCGTTACAACTCTCCCCCACTTTAGAAATTTTCGTCCTCGAAAATATTACCTGATGTAAACAACTCCGGATACGACTCTCGCATCCCACTCTCTAGTTCCCAAGTCATATTGCCTTCCACAACGTCTCCCCACGCCACTTTCACAAGCGCAATATCCTTGCCCCTTAGCTTCTTAACTTCACGGTCCAAAATCCTAATCGGTAAAGCTTCCACCGTAAGGTTATCTCTCACCTCAACCTCATCCATAGGAATAACATGTGACGGATCCGGAACATACTTCCGAAGTTGCGAAACATGGAATACGTCATGCAAATTCGAAAGGTTCGGAGGCAACGCCACACGGTAAGCCACAACACCAACTCGTGAAGTAATCTGATACGGACCAATAAAACGAGAAGTCAACTTCTTCGACTTCAAAGCACGACCCACACCCGTAACCGGTGTAACTCTCAAAAACACATGGTCTCCTTCTTGAAATTTAAGATCTTTCCTTCTCTTGTCATGATAGCTCTTTTGTCTACTTTGAGAAGCTTTCATCTTCTCTCGAATTCACTTTCTCCGTCGTTTGTTGTACCATCTCCGGTCCAACTATCGTCCTCTCACCCGCTTCATGCCAACACAAAGGTGTTCGACATCTCCAACCATACAAAGCCTCAAATGGTGCCATACTTATACTTGAATGAAAACTGTTATTGTAGGTGAACTCAATCAACGCCAAATAACTATCCCAAGCACCACCTTGCTCGAGCACACAAGCACGCAATAAATCCTCCAACGATTGAATTGTCCTTTCGGTTTGACCATCCGTTTGCGGATGATAAGCCGAACTCAATCTTAGCTTAGTACCCAAAGCCTTTTGTAAACTCTCCCAAAACCTCGATGTAAATCTAGGATCTCTATCCGATACAATACTCTTAGGAACTCCATGTAACTTCACCACCACAAGAACATAAATCTCGGCTAACTTCTCCAAAGGATAACTAATATCAATTGGAATGAAGTGAGCAGATTTAGTAAGCCTATCAACAATTACCCAAATAGCATTATGACCTCTTTGCGTATTCGGCAACCCCGTAACAAAATCCATCGATATGCTATCCCATTTCCACTCCGGAATGTCTAACGGTTGCATCAATCCTCTAGGTTTTTGATGTTCCACCTTAGACTTTTGACAAGTTAAGCACGCATACACAAATTGAGCTACATCTCTCTTTAATCCGGACCACCAAAAGATTTTCTTCAAATCTTGATACATTTTATTCGCTCCCGGGTGAATACTTAAGCTACTTCGGTGTCCTTCTTCTAATATCATCTTTTTCAACTCCGCATCATCGGGAATACAAATACGACCACGAAATCTCAAAACTCCAAAATTATCAACCTTGAAATCCTCATTCTCATTCAACATCAAATCAACGAATTTCAAATCCAATTTTTGCTTTTCACATACGGTTGCAAGAAAATCATTCGTAATATGTAGCATACGAAGTCTCACACTTCTCGGCATCATTTCACAAACCAAACTTAAGTCTCTAAAATTCTCCAAAAGTTCCCATTCTCTCATCATCAATGCAGACATATGTAACAACTTCCGACTTAAGGCATCGGCCACCACGTTTGCCTTACCTGGATGGTAATTCAAACCAAAATCATAATTCTTCAAAAGTTCTAACCACCTCCTCTGTCTCATGTTCAATTCTTTTTGATCAAATAAATATTTCAAGCTCTTGTGATCACTAAAAACTTTAAATCTCGCACCTTAAAGATAATGCCTCCATATTTTCAAAACAAACACCACGGCCGCTAACTCCAAGTCATCTGTAGGATAATTCTTTTCATGCACTCTCAATTGTCTTGAAGCATAAGCCACAAATTTTCCATCTTGCATCAAAAAACCACCTAAACCAATCAACGAAGCATCACAATACACAATAAATGGTTCATTAGGATTCGGTAAAATCAATATCGGAGCCGTTGTCAACCTTCTTTTTATCTCATTGAAACTCTCTTCACAATGAATATCCCAAATGAAAGCCTTTCCTTTACAAGTCAATTGCGTTAACGGAAGTGCCAACTTCGAAAACCCCTCAATAAACTTTCGATAATAACCCGCCAAGCCTAAAAAGCTTCGAATCTCCGTAACCGACCGAGGGACCTCCCATTGCATCACCGCATCAATCTTGGATGGATCAACACTAATACCACTACCGGAAATAACATGTCCAAGGAAACTTACTTCCGACAACCAAAATTCACATTTCGACAACTTAGCATACAATTGTTTCTCTTTCAAAATTTGTAACACAATCTTCAAATGCTCTACATGCTCCTCTTGAGACTTAGAGTAAATCAAAATATCGTCGATGAACACTACCACAAAACGATCCAACTGTTCATGAAAAATACGATTCATGTATTCCATAAACACACCCGGCGCATTAGAAACCCCGAATGGCATCACGGAATATTCGTAATGACCATACCGCGTCCTAAAGGTCGTCTTTTGAATATCTTCTCCTTTCACACGAATCTGGTGGTATCCTGATCTCAAATCAATCTTACTAAAAACACGCGCACCAACCAATTGGTCAATCAAATCATCGATCCTTGGAAGCGGATACTTGTTCTTAATTGTCACCTTGTTCCATTGTCGATAATCAATGCACAACCGCATACTTCCATCCTTCTTCTTTACCAACAATACTGGAGCACCCCACGGAGAAACACTTGGTCTTACAATTTTCTTGTCCAACAAGTCATTCAACTGCTTCTTCAATTCTACCAACTCCGATGCTGGCATACGATACGGTGCCATCGAAATCGGTCTAGTACCCGGAACTAGATCAATAGAAAAATCAAATTCTCTTTCCGGCGGTACCTCTGTAATATCCTCAGGAAACACTTCAGGAAAATCACACACAACAGGAAACACATCAAGTGACACTTGACTATCCATAGACAATGATGCAAACAACCCGAACAATTGAGCTTCGTCCGCTAAAAGTTTCTTCAACTCTTTAGTGGATAGGAAACTCGAGTCTTCGTCATCTTCCAAAGAAGGAAACCTTACTAACTTGTGATAGCAATCTATATGAACTCGGTTAAATTGTAACCAGTTCATACCCAAGATTACGTCCAATCCCTCCAACGGCAAACATACTAAATCCATAATGAAGTCTTTACCATACATGGTCAAAGGACAGCTTACACACACCAAAGACGTAGTTACCGACCCTGAAGCAGGAGTCTCAATAACCATCTCAATACCCATCAAAGATAAAGCAAGATTCAAACGCTTCGCGCACTCAGACGAAATAAACGAATGAGTCGCTCCCGTATCAATAACAGCAACTAAAGGTGTACTATTAATAAAGCATGTACCTTTAATCAAACGGTCTGCACTAGTGGTCTGAGTTCCCGCCAATGCAAATACCTTTCTGCCCGCTTGAGCTTGTTTCGGCTTAGTACACTTAGTACTAATGTGATCCACTTCTCCACAATTATAGCACTTCACCATATTCCTTCTTCAATCTGTAGCAACATGCCCAAGACCTCCACAGTTAGAACATTTCACCACGTGCTTCCCACACTCAAATGATTTATGACCCATTTCGCCACACTTGTAACACCTAATAGAACCGAAACCTCCTCCTCCAGATCTCCTATCAAAGTTTCCCCTATGCTTGCCCTTATCAACGGGTGTCACATAAGGTCCACTTCTAGCTTGTTGCTTTCCCTTCCTCTCATTCAAACTTTTGTAATGTGTAGAACGAGCCTTGCTATCTTCCTCGAAGATTCTACAATATTCCGTCAAATCCGAAAACCTTCTTATCCTTTGATACCCCCAGCTTGTTTAATCTCAGGACATAAACCATTCTCATATTTAATACACTTTGAGAACTCAGCAGTAATCGCAGCATAATGAGGATGGAATTGAACCAACTCCACAAATTTAGCAGTATAGTCCACCACGGACATACTACCTTGTTTCAGTTCAAGGAACTCCATCTCTTTCTTCCCTTTCACACTTTCAGGGTAATACTTCCTCAAGAACTCAGTACGAAATAAATCCCAAGTTACCTCTTCATCATCCACCTCAAGAATTTGACGTATACCGACCCACCAATCGTCGGCTTCTTTTTTCAGCATGTGAGATCCAAGCCTCACCTTATTCTCCTCAGCACAACCCATAACTCTGAAGATCCTTTCAATCTCTTTCAACCACAATTGAGCACCATCGGGATCAAATCTTCCTTTGAAGACCGGTGGTTGATTCTTCCATAACTCGTCATTAGCATTCATGTTAGGCGCACCTTGCACCGCCCTAGCCATTGCTTCCAAAGCAGCAGCCATCGCATTGTCGTTTCTACCATCCATATTCTGATCATTCCCAAAAATGACAACAAGGTTAAACAATAGTTCAACCAACACAACAACAAGACAGACACAACTGACTCAACTCTGGCTCTGATACCACTTAATGTAACACCCCCTTTTCTATACCCCCAAATAATCACAATTAATCATTTAGGCACATATTAAAGATTTCGTCAGAGTATAATTATAAACATGGTATAAAAAGAGGTACGTCACATTATACATTAAATTAAAACATACAACACCTGCTCAACATTGATATGCAACTGTGGGGTAACTTTGCAACAGAGGAACCTTGTCCTTACACCCACATCTCAATATTTAGAATAAAAGCGAAAAATCTAAAAATTGAATAACATCAAACATATATACATATATATACATGCGTCATCGAGTATCATCCATCAACATAATTCATGTTTACATAAACATTCATCAGCAAGATACATATACAAATGTATCACAAAAGAATCATATACATCCTAGCTACCCGGTGCTACATATCAGAGTCAACCGACCAAAAGAATGAAGACACGCTTCACAAAAAGACCTCCAGCATACCTACTCTGCAATGCCTCATAGAGCATCATAAAACAGCAGAAGGGTGAGAAATATTATCATAATAACAATGGATATAATTATATATATCTTAACATAAAATACACATATTCCACATTCTCACCACAATTCATCAAAACTTACCCATACACATCACAATGTATATATATATATATATATATATAACCAAGCATATTCATCATACATACTTTCGCAATTCTCAATCATTCCACATAAACATGCACATTCAAGTTTATTCATCAATGCACAAATACAAAGATGATAAATGAAAATCATAGAGACCGACTCACGACTCTATGCAAATGCAATGCGGTACCGACTCAATCATCATTAGTTCACTCAGGAACTCTACTGGAACCATCGCTCGTTACCAATGTAACTCCCCGTCGGGCCTACGATGTTCACCCATTACTCACACCCCACATGGGCACACAATTTTTATGGATCGCTCACACCCCACACGGGCACACGACCCGATCGCTCACACCCCACACGCGGGCACACGATCCGATGGCTCATACCTCACCTAGGCACACAATCGTTTGTAATCATCGCTCACACCTCACATAGGCACACGACGATACAACGGATTCTCATTAGAATCGCTCAACACAAGAATGTACTTCATTATGCTTCACATGCAAAATGACTCAAGACATTCTTGAAATGCATACATATTCACAATATATTCATGCATTCATCTCATACAATCACATACAATCTATATACATTCACATTAATGCACTATTGTATGATTCACATTCAAACACACAGTCAAAACGGTAAAAGTCGCTAAATAGCACTATTCCCGACTTTCTGACATAATAAAATCGGCTAACAATTTACAAATCATAATAATAAGAAAGTACATCTCATTAGCTTTCCAACGACACCAAGAATGTAAAAATTGGATAATCGAAACAAAAGTTACGGACGAAAACGAAAACACATTTTTGAAAAATCACATTTTTACACTTCTCCTGCTCTTACGCGTATGGACCTATGTCATACGCGTATGGCCAAAACCCCTTACGCGTACACTACGCAAATCACCAGATGGCCGGGAAAAAGGAAGGTTCATATGCGTATTGGCCCTGAAATGCGCCATCCATACGCGTATTGCCCAAGTCAATACGCGTATGGCCCTCCCCATTACGCGTATAGCCAGACAGAATGCAGAATTTTCCTGCAGAATTCTGTTATGCGTTTTCCACCCAACCCACACCCAAATTCATCATCTAAACTCAGAAAAATACCAATTTGATATCTAACAACATGTATCATTCATGTAACAACCATAAGGGACACGAAAACATCATTTTCAACACGATTAAATCGATTTCTATCATTTTCTATACAAATGGGTTTCCACCAAAATTCATAAAATCAACAACAACAACAACACAATCATACATAATCATACACATTGATAAGATAATGATATTTCACACCCTTACCCGGATTTAATTGATTCCTAGAAGTTGATTTCTTGATCTCCTAGCTTTTCCCCTATTTTCCTTCTCTTTTCTCCTCTTCCTCTTTCTTTCTCTCCTTTTTCTCTCTATTTTTCTTTTCTTTCTATTTCCTTCTATTTTTCCTTTCTTATCTCTTTTTCTTTCTTTTCTATTTCCTTTTCTTTCTACACAAATTCAAATTAATTCGTTTTCACTCACAAATCTATTTCTACTAAATTTTCTAACTTAATATTAATTGAGAAATGTCTAAAATACCCTCCATTCTAATTTTCTCCGAAAACTCTCGAAAACGGTAAAATAACATAATATGTCAACATAGCATATTAACATACCAATTTCACAGATAAAATAATTTACCACTCAATTTAAATAAAAGACTTGACAAAAATGGAAATAATCAAAATCGGGGCGTTACACTGATCATTGCTTCTTGGCTCAAAATCGTGTATGGCAAGAAATCACACAAACTGGTTTTCAAAACAGTTGTGCCATGGTGTCTTGCAGCAGCCATAACTCTTGGCTCAAGTTGAGTTGTTTCATGCCAATGAGTTCCTTGGATTGTTGGAAATATGCACAACAACTTTGATGTTTACATGTTGAATTGATTCAGCCTAGAACTATGTGAAACAACCCTCCAAGTTTTGGTGTTTCACTTGTTTTTTTTTACTTAGACAGAATTTTGTCTAAGTGTTGGAAAAGTGGTAAATTCCAAGTTTTAGTGATTTTGATCCAACCATAACTCAGAATCCATTAAGAATTGGAGACTATTGAAGTTGACACTTTTGAAGTATGTAATGAGGGCTTCTATCTGAGCTTTGAATGGGAGAAAAAGGCCTTAGGGTTTGGGAGATATGGCCTTGCAAAGTTGGTACCCTAGCCACTTTGTTCCATAACTTAGAAAAATTCTAAGTTTTTATGGTTACCCCTTTAGAAAGTTAACTAACTTTCTTTAATTTTTCTTGATGAATGATGATTCAAATCACATATTAATTTTTTTTTAGGGTTAAGGAGCCTTGGTTGACCAAAAATCCAAAAAGTCAAACTTGGATTTTTGTACAGTTGACTTTTTCCATCAGATGAAATTTTGACTTTGTGATCCTTTTGTGAAATCAATCCTTGGACCTAATTAAACTTCATGGATGGCCTCCAAGGGTATTTAGGAATGTCTTGGACCCCTCCCCAAGGTTTGAGATCAAGGGTAGGCCAACAGTCAAGGATAGCGTTGACTTTTTCCATCAGAAACCCTAATTTGTGATCAGATGGTTTTGAGTTCTTGTGGCTTATGATTTGAGCTCTTTGAGTCAATCAAATCTTGTAAACATGTCAATATGTTGTATTTGAGGTCTTTGAAGTTCATTTTGAAGCTTCAAGCCATGCCTCACTTCACAAGTTAACTTAAGGGTTGAATTAGGTCAAAACCCTAAATCCTGATTTTTTGATAGATGGACCTTCAAGGTGATTTTTCCATTGTGTATGGGCTCTTGATATCCTTTTGAGCTTATTGGACCATAAATTGAGGCATTGGCTTATGCCCAGATGGAAATTTTCATCTAGGGACCTTGGTCGACCAAACCCTAATTTGGTGACACAGGCAATCCTGAGGCTTGATCCTCTTGGAATGTTGCATACTTATGCATGATTCTTGGTATGGGAGGCCCCTTGATCCTTCATGGATGTTTGAGAGGCTAGACAAGTTGAAGATCAGGTCAACTCTTGATTAATCTTTTGTCTAAATGCTAAAAGAGGGGTTAAAACCCTAATCCTTGATTGTAGAGAATGCCTAATAATCCTTGAGGAGATTGATGAGGCATGATGATATATCCATACTGTGGTGATGATTCTCATAATGATGGGAAATCTTGGTGGTCAAAATTTGGGGTATGTCAGACACCCCAGTTTGAGTTCTTTAATTATCAGGAAATGTCTTGATTAGACGATCTCTCTCCAGTTCATTCCTGGATTAAAGTCAGTCCTCGATCACTTTGATAACTTGAACCTCTGGAAGACGAAAAGGCATTAGGTTATATACCTTTGAAGATTAACTCTTCGTCATTGAAGATGATATTTTGCTTTCCTGGATTAAAAAGAATCCCCCCTAAAGCTTCTCAACAAAAGACTCTTGACAATAGGGACGTCACATCCTCCAAGAAATCCCAATTGATCGGCAAAATAAAGAGGTCTGTTCTTGCCCTTGTAAGATCTCTGAATAAAGTTGATAAATGATAATCTCTCTCTGAGAAGTTTGTCCTGCTTTCAAAGAAGTCATCAACACCTCAAAATTGGATTACATCACATGGCATCTCTCCGAAGAAGGCTCGAAGGGAAGTATGATGTAACCTCTCCAAGCAAATGGCATCTCCAACATAGAAGTTTGCACACCTCTGCAGTTCAGACAGATGGTTCTCCCCAGCAAGTCTGACATCAAATATTTTTCCATCAAATGGCATCTCCCCAGTAAATCTCGGTGGGAAGTTTGATAAAAACTCTCACAAATAGTATCCCATGTCAAGAGAAAAACTCGACAAGAAGTGACTGAGACCAGTTCCATGGCTGAAGACCAGGATCGAGGGGAAGTCTATTTCAAAAGAAACTAGGACCAATTCCATGGCTGAAGACCAAGATCGAGGGGAAGTTTATTTCAGAAGAAGTTGAGACTAGTTCCATGGCTGAAGACCAGGATCGAGGGGAAGTTTATTTCCCCAATCAATCGCAGATAGACTTAAGAAAGCATTTCAAACAATAAGAAAATATATGTAAATGAAGGTTCCTATAGATTACTATAGATACTCTTGGTGTTAATAGCTTCCCTTTTTATAACCAAACCCCGATCCCCAATCTCTTCGCATGTGTTAAAGAAAACACTTGCACGTACGGGTTAATTTAAGCTTCATAGGATAAATACAAAAATCAGAAAGTAGCGTTAAAAGCTGTAGTGGTCGTGTCACAAATCCGAAGCTACACAACAAAACTACTCTGTGACAAATTGGATTAAGCAAACGATAATCATAAAACATGATTGATATGAATAGTAATTGAATTAAAAAGATATATGAATCTCAAAGTAATTGAACCTAATTACAGGCGATGAATCTGAGAGGTTTAAATCTTCATGAAATTCAAAAAAGTCAAGGTAAAATTCATGAATAGTGTGTAAAAAAGGTTCCCCTCAATAGTGCGCGGTTTCTAGGTATAGGAAAGTATCACAAATTTCGGTTCTAACCCAACTAGGTAGAAAAAAACATAAAAAAACCTGGTCCAAAACTAAATATTTCTAAAGTCTGAAACTTCAACAAATTATTCGAGCCTACTACACTTCGAATTAGCTCCTGGCTTCAACACGAAACTTATAGCTCTTTGTCTTAGCTTTCCAACGCCTATTAGAACACGTTAAACTGATTCTCTTAGTTCAAGTTACGATCTTCACGGTGAACATGTATCAAGTAATTGCTAGTGCTGAAAATAAGCTACGAAAATAAAATAAAGTTAGAAAAAAACTTAAATACGAAAACACATTAAAATAGTAAAAATACTCAAATAAACTGTAGGAATGCCTAAGTATAACAATGGAAGAATGTGCATGAAGATGCACTGATCACTTTGTAGATTTCTTGGACTCCTTAGTGTTCTTGCCTAAATCCTTGGAAGTCTTAGTAGAAGATGTCATTGATGGAGTAGATTTGAAGAAAAAGGGTTTTGCAAGAGATGCAGAGTTGAAAGAGTTTGCTCAAAGAGTGAAAAAGAGTGAAAAAGATTAAAAAATGGTGATTTACACTATTTATAGATGGATGAAGTGGAAGCGGTTTTCTGTACACATTAATAGTGGAAGAAATCGTGGGACACGTGTCATGCAGAGGATGTGTGATGAGACGGTAGCAGTTAATCTGACTCACAGGCTCCTAGGGACTAGACGTGTGATGATTAAAAAGATTCATGCATGGGTTTTTGAGGAGACGTTTGGAAAAAGTTGTCATGATGATGATGACGTCATTAGCAGACAAAGGGTTTCTAACGTCGAATGTGAACTTCAAAAAATGCCCTTTTCTCCATTTAGTCGAAAATAACATTTTTGGGGGGAAATTTGTTGGCTGAGAATTTGGACGCCTAACTTTGTCTGAGGATAATAAGCAAAAAATCAAGTGTTTCTTGAATTGTTGTGTTTTTATAAGACTAGCTTTTTTTTTTCTTGAATTGTTGTTGAATTCGATAGGAGCATATGCAAGGATCATGGTCGAAGAGGTCTTCATGAGAAAGACTTGCTGGAAAAACACTTAGAAATATTTTCTATGTTTGGATAGCAACTTCGACGGAGGGTGTACAAAGCTCTCCTTCAACGGAAATTTGAATTTCAAAATTCAGATAATAACTGTCTTTTTTCCTTACCTGTTTCTCAGAAAAGACTCATGGAGAGCTGTGGCGAAATGAAGACATGCAGAGTAAAACATGTCATTTGTTGGAGGAATATCCGTTGAAGACAATTATTTTCAACATGTTATAAATAGCAGTCTTAGTGTTTAGCATTTTCATGTGTTCAATTGTTGTACAATACTCATAAAATCACTCAAAGTATCTAAGTCAATTGAGAAAAGAGTTATCATTAAGAATGTACGTCTGAAACACCACATTATTTCATTTCAATAGAAATTTATTTCTAGTTATCAATTTCTTCTTTCATTGTAATTTTACTTTGAAGTTTCTTTATTGCAATCGTTTACAATTATGTAAATTTACATCTTTCAAACTTTAAACAAATTTTTTACAAATATGAATGTTGTCGAAATATTCTTATAATTTCCAGAAACAAATTAAACAATAGCTATGTCCTAGGATTCACTGGTTGATCTTGCAAGTAAACCAAATTTTTTGGGAGACCAGCGGTTGTTTTCCAATTTTCACGGTAAACAATAGGGCAACAAAGAAAAAACAACATAACTAATACAAATCACAACAATAACATAAACTCTTTACTTATCTAAAAAACAACATATATAACTCAACTAAAGCATCATCATTAACAAAATAATATTTTAATTATATCAACAACGATATCAACATACATAAACATTAACAACATATATAGCTCAACATTAACAACATAGAGAAAACAAACAACATAACTAACAAAAACCACAACAATAGAATTACTTTTTTACTTATCTAAAAAAAACAAAAATCTTTTAAGTGTATACACAAAATCAACAACATTACTCAATAACATAACTATAATACATCAATGTTGTACCCCAAATTTTACCCTCATTTTTCTGCTAGTTGATGTTTTATCATCTTTCTCTTTTTTTTATTTAATAATTATCTTAGTTTTTTATTTGTTTTATTTTAGTTTAAATTCAATATGGCCTATTTTTATTCCATCTATATTTAAGTTGTTTAAATTGATCTTAATTTTATTTAATTTTAATAATTAGTTTTAATTAATTAGATTAATTATCCATTTAATTTTTTTTTCTAACTAATTTTAATTTAGAATATTAATTAGTTTAGTATTGATATTATTAATCTTATTATTAATCCAAAATTAAGAAAAGAAACATTTTCATTTTCTCACCAATTGGCCTTCATTAAAACTTTCCAACAACATCAAATTGCTCCACTACATGCCAACTGCCACTTGATTTAATAATCATTTTATTGGTACATTTAACAAAGAATTGTCATGTGGCAAAGTTTATAACATGACTTTGGTTCCAATCCAAACCATGCTCCAAGGTTATCTCAGTTGCTACGAATGAGCTGGGCCATGGTTGCCATGTGCTTGTGAGTACAACATTTATATGTGCCACTACACATAAGATCATGCCAAATATCCAAGAAATAAAAAGGAAACAATGTTACTGGAGCCATGGGATCAATGTGGTCGTACCGTAACATAACTTGTTTCTTCTTCTAATCATGCTAATAGTTACAGCTCTCACTAAGTCCACCAACGGATCTTTCCACCATCAGTTTCCAAAGTGACCTTGCCCCAAAACCCGTGAAAAGAAGCCTCCAAAGTATAACTAATTTGTAATTGAAAGGTTGACATACCAAAGGATAAAACCATGGGCTGTTGTGTAAGTTATCATGGCATATCCACCCGTTGAACCTCGTTCTCTTGGCTGACTTTTAACCCTAAAATAAGCAACCATTTCAAAAGCTCACGGGGCTCAAGATGAAACGGAGGGCATGGTGTGTGCAGAGAGTCGTTACCCACTGATTTTGGAGGCCATACCATGCTGCTGCTACTATAAAAAGAGATTGGTTTTCACTTCTCAAATCAACAACAACATGTAAAACACTACCTCTAGAAACGACAACACAATCAGAACCAACAACATCAACACAACCATCAAAACCAACAAAAGCAACATCAACACCCCATAATAAGAACACACACCAGAATCATCACAACATAACTCTCATCACTTTACTACCACAGATCCTTCAAAGAGGGAGAACTCGTGAGAACTAAAGAAACAAGAGCAAGAAGAGTCGGAATGCCACCATCTTGGAAAGAAGGGAACTTAGTCAGTTGAATCCTCAGGTTTTGGTTTGAAGGGGTTATGGATTATCTTCGCTTGGTAACCATCACTCTCTTTTCCTCCATATTCATAATGCCATACTCAAAGTCTAAATAATTTCTATACTGTCATCATGTCATATATTTGCATTTGTGTTAGTTAGGTTGACAACATGAATGTTCTTTTGAGTTTGTGCTGATATGCTAGCATTTGAAGAGTGTTGGTTTCAGTTTGCATACTATATTTCCATGACATTTTCCTCCATGTTTTAGTCATTATTTGGAGTCATACAGTGTTCAGTACTATACTATGTCGTGAGCACTACAGATTGGTGTCTTATTTCATGGTTTTTAGGTAAGAAATGAACTTGAAAATGCTTGAACAAGGTGATGTTTTGCCATGGCGTTCGTTGTTGGATTCACGACATTTAAGGGCTAGTTTGCATGGTTACATAAAGACTACGTTGTTGTGGCAAGGTGTGGTTGGTCAAAGGTTATTTTATCATTTAGTGACTTAAAGTATAGGTGGTTGATTGATACAAGTGTGTCACATGTTTTTGTTATGCGTTACATTTTATTTTCATTTGGCTGATGCATTGGTTTCAAGATTGGACCGTGGGCTTCATCAAAATGCTAAACACTGAAATTCTGGTATCAGACGTGTAATGTTAAGGTGTGATGTCACAACAACGCACTCTGCACAATGGACAAAATAAACAGCAGAATAACACACCAAATTGTTCACCCAGTTCGGTCTAACTACCTACGTCTGGGGGCTACCAAGCCAGGGATGAAATTCACTACTTGTAGAATTAATTTACAGACTCAACAACCCAGTTGACAATCTCCTAAACTTAATTCCTACTAGTGACTTTCTACCTAAGAAACCACTTAGATATGAGAACGCTACTCAATCCCTAAAAACAATACTCAAGGAACACCCTCTTTGAGCAACCTTGATCGTACTTCACAGCTTTGATCAAGTAATAACTCTCTATTGCTTCACATCTTCTAAGAGAGGACAGAAAACGACCCACCAATTCAACCTAGAATGGTGTATACAAGACTCGTACAAAATACTCAAGACACTCAGCCTATGCTCTTGATCTTCTCTCTGTATTTCTGTACCTTTTCCTTTGGTCTTGTGCGCTTTATATAGTCACCTGAATTGGGCTTGGACTGCTACAATATCTGACTTGATTTGTTATTTAAAACTGAATATTCAAAACAAATTTTCTCCTAATATCTTTTCAAATCTTCAACCTTTTAAATCTCCTACAAATCTGCACCAGATCTCCTATGCAGCGAAGAATATCTAACCCAAGATATTCGCATCCAATGAGACAGCTGCTCTCCACAATTCCAGCTAACACGCAAACCCTAACAACATCACAAAACCTGATGTTATTAATTCTGCAGATCTAATGTCACAACATCGCATGTGACATCAGACATCCAAACTTCAGCAATTTAAACACTTAACACAACCCAGTGTTAAGACTCAATGTTGCAACATCACCACCTTGACATCAACATTGAACATACTTTGTTTTACCAAAATTCCAGCCAATCCAAGAACTAACAATCTCCCCCTTTGGCTAATTTTGGCTAAAATAATCTCTGCACCTTCAGAGACTTCAGCAGGGGAAAAACTTCAATGATTTTGAAACTCCAAGTAGCCGCATCAGCATCTTCTATACATAAAAACTTCACTATGCTGCAGCAACAAAACATCTACAGCCAGCTGCACATATTTCAACATTAGCACCAATGAGCACTCCCCAACAATGCAAAAGCCAGCATAGCAACTGTCAAGCATTTCAGCAATTTCTCCCCCTTAATATCTGCACTACTATAGCTAACATATTCCTTTGACAGTACAACAACTCTTTTGACAGCATTTGACATTTGTACTTAGCAGCTGTCTTTCTTTTGCTACTTCTCCCCCTTTTTTAGCCACAATTAGACAATCTTCAATCAGAAGCCCTATTAACTACAGTTAGTACACCCTAGCTCTCATTGTTAGCCTCACAGTTAGCAACCAGGCAAAACAAATCATAGAATAGAAAAACATAAAAGATGCATATAACAGCACAAAATTCAAATTACATAACCAATCACATTAAGTGTTGAAACAAAGACAGAAAGTAAAACTAAAACTACTAATTAAGAGAATCATTAAAAGCTTTAATCATCTGAGCTGAGATCATCATCTTCTTCATCTTCTTTTGGACTGTCATTATCAGACTCATCTTTCTTATCAGCAACTACTTTCTCACTTTCTTTTTCTTTCATCTTCAGAGTCATAAGTAATTTTTTAAACTTGTCCTTCCTTTCAATGTTTACTCTGATGACTTCATCTAGTTCTTTACAGGCTTCCTCCAGTTCAGAAATCATATCAGTCTTGACATGAGTATGATTAGTAGATGTTGAGGCAGATGCCTTGACATTAGCAGCAACATGTTTTCCTTTAAACAACTTTTGATGAAAAGACAATTCAGGCTTCCTTCTACACACACTATCATCCTGGTGAAGAATCCCAGGATGCTGAGACAGTATTATCCAACAAATGAGGGATGGAAATGCAATAGGCAATTTCACAGCTCTTGTTGCAGCGTGCTTGATAGTCTGATTATAGATGTAAGAGCCATAATCAATTAGTCTCTTTGTTCCAACTAATTTGCCCAACCCAGCAGAAACAGAGGTCTTGTGGTTAGTAGGAACCCAGTTAACCGCACTTATTCTATGAAGAAGAGCATATTTCACACTTAATAAACTTGCTGATAACTTTCCTTTTGAAAGCCAAACTTCTACCTGACCAGATGTGATTTCTTTGCAGATAACATTATTAGAAATTCCTAATTCTCCATAATCTTCCTCACTTTTTCCTAAGTAGGCATTGATCACCTTAGGAGAGAGCCAGACACACTTACCCCTGAAGGTAACTCTTCTGAAGGTTAGGCTTTTGCTGTCATCAATAGACTCAGGGATATTCACTATAAATTCTCTGACCAGTCTATCATAGCAACTAGTCAATCCTGACACAGTCCTTATGAGACCAACAAACTTAATTAGATCTACAATTCCAGAAGACTCTAAGTCATCTGCTACTAGCTCTCTTTCCAGAGCTATCCTTCTTTGGCTCACACAATTCCACATGGATGCACTTCTGGCACAGTGAAATGAGATGTTATCAGGCACTTGATCAGCAGCTCTGTTCATCGCAGGGTTGATGTCTTGAACATCACACTCTGAATGTAATTCTTCCCTGATTCTCCTCTTCTTGCCAGACCTGGCAACTTTGCTCCACGACTTGGGAGAGTCTGCAACAGAAGTCCTTTTCTTGACCATATTTTCATTTGGAAGTGACTATACTCCTTTCCCTTTCCTATCCTCCCTTCTTCTTGCATTACCAATGATATCACTATCAGATGAGTCCTCAACATCTATAACCTCAACCTGATCCTTCCCTTTACTCCTGTGACTTTCATTCCTAGGGGACGATGTTCTGACATCAGAGATGACATTAGTATCTTAGTGAAAATTTATGTAGATGACATTATTTTTGGATCTACAAATGAGTCCTTATGTGAAGAATTCTCAAAAATCATGCAAGGAGAATTTGAAATGTCCATGATGGGAAATTTGAACTACTTTCTTGGATTCATATCAAACAAACAAAGAATGGGATATTTATCAATTAATCCAAATATTGCAAAGAGCTTCTTAAAATATTTGACATGGATACGTGCAAAGAGATAGCAACTCCAATGGGATCCGACACATATCTTGATCATGACGAATCCAGAATTCCTATTGATATCACTAAATATCGAGGTATGATCGGCTCTTTATTATATCTAACCGCTAGTCAACCTGATATTATGTTTAGTGTATGTTTATATGCACAATTTCAAGCTTGTCCAAAGGAATCTCATCTCACAGCCGTGAAGAGGATAATGAAGTATCTTAAAGGAACATCCAATGTCGGCCTATGGTATCCTAAAGGTAGTATATGTAGTCTTGTTGGTTTTTCTGGCGCAGATTATGCAGGATGTAAGACTGGCAGAAAAAGCACAAGCGGAACTTGTCACATTTTTGGAAATGCCTTAGTCTCTTGGTCATGCAAAAAGCAAGCAAGTGTGGCTCTTAGCACTGCAGAAGCAGAGTATATCGCCGTCGGTAGCTGTTGTTCGCAAATACTTTGGTTGAAGCAACAACTTCATGACTATGGTGTGAATCTAGGATGCATATCTCTCAAATGCGACAACACGAGTGTAATCAATATATCAAAAAATCCAATCATGCATTCAAGGACCAAGCATATTGATATTAGACATCATTTTCTAAGGGATCACGTGATAAAAGGAGACATTGAGATAACTTTTATCGATACTCAAAATTAACTCACGGATATTTTCACCAAGCCGCTTGCAATGGAATCATTTTTCAAGATTCGAAGGGAACTTGGAATTCTGGACGAAAAAGACACATAGAACGTTCATCATATGTTATGTTTCATCAAACATCAAAGGTGCACAAATGTCTTTATCTTCTTCAGTTTATGGAATTTATTTTATGACATCTCTACTTCTACTCCCTTCTTATATATGTTTATTTTATGTTATATGTGTTAAAATATGTTGGAAACTTAGTTTGATACATTGTTTTTGCGTTTTTTTGCAATTTTCACTAAAAGCAATCGATTGCACAGTCACTCCAATCGATTGCTCACTATAAGTTTTGCATTTTTTTCATTTTTGATCTTTGTCCAATCGATTGCATGATGATGTTTCTTGCGTGTTTTTGGTTATGTGCAATCGATTTGCACCTGAAGCTTGGTAAATTTTTTTTTAATTCTATTTTTTCTTGGTTTGATCCATTCAAATGTCATTCATTATCCATCATTTCCAATCACTTTTTTTACACCAACTTTTCAGTTTTGATTCTCCCTAACCTAACCTATGTGATTCCTTTTTTTGACCAAAATTTATTCATCTTTATTACCTTATTCAATTCTCATAATCACTCACCTTAACTATTCTCACCAAACTCCCACAAAAGACTCTATTCCAACTTTCAAAATCAGAATTTATCACTCCCCACATAGCTATTTTCATTTTCCTATAAACCCCCTCACAAAAATATCAAAAACTTCATCTTTTTAGTTCATCCTCTCCATCTTTCATCCACTTTCAACCATGGCTTCAAGATTGAAAAGGAAGGCCTCTGTTGCAGAAAAAGGAAAGGGAAAAGCTTCCTCATCCTCCAACACTCCTCCTCTGTACAAAGACCTCACAAATGAGCAAATTGAGAGGTAAGAGAATTTCTTTCAAAGGAAGATTGTCCAAACTCCAAAATATGGTGATCTCTCTACTTTTCCTAAAAGATGTTTCAATTTTCAAGATACTCTAGAATCCTTGAAATTAGGGTCAGTCATAGCTTCCTCTGGACCTTATTATCCAGACCTGGTTAGGATGTTCTACTGTAACATGGCTATAGAAAATGGAAAATTTGCTACCTCTGTTTTAGGCAAGAAAATTGTTTTGAAGTCAAAACTCCTTGGAAAAATTTTAGAGATTCCTTCTTCCGGCAATCTCTTATATGATCCGGAGGATGAAGATTGGAATGGCTATAAGAAGAAAGAATTTTACTACAGTATTGGTAGGATGTCAGAAACAGAATTTTATGCGCATCGAGTAAGATCACTAGGCGGAGTTGAACCATCTCAAGGATTGTGGTCGACTGGAATTTTTTACATTGATGATCGCTTGCATCACTATTTTTTTGCATATGTTTTGTTTCCAAGGAACGGTAACCATTGTACCATTACGGATGTGGAGATGAAAGTTTTGTTTGCCATCAAGAATAACATCCAAGTTAATTGGGCTCGGTTAATTTTAAATCACATGTTGGCTCATACTCAAAAGTCGAAAGCTTTACCATATGCTTGGTTCATAACTCGTATTTTGCAACATTTCAAGGTTGAGTTTGATGGTTTTGATTGTTCTTTAATGGATACAAATACTCATACGATCACAATAAGAAATGTGGACAATTGGATGGGTGTGCATTATGATTCGGAGTCTCAAACTATCTCCTATATTGGTGATGATGATGAAGAAAATGAAGCAAATGGGCAAAATCATGAAAGTGATGAAGATGTTCTACCTTCATTTGGTATGGATGGTCCATCTAACCAAGATCTTTTTGACTACATGACAACACAATTTGCTAATCTCAACTCAACCATCCATGAGAATTGGACTTCTGCGAACAATCAAATTGCTCAAAACCATGAGAATACCACCAACCAAATCAATAAGGGCGAAACCGACATTAACCAACAATTTTGATACCTTTACTCACATCTCCATATTCCTCCTTATGATCCTAACAACCCGGTTGTCCCCATTCCGTTGGTTACACCTATCCAACATCATTGTCCATATCAAGGACCTAATTTCTTCAACCTCAATACCAACAATGATATGGATCAAACTTAATATGTTTTTTAGTGTTATGTTTATTATATTTGAAGTTTATGTTGTTTCTAGTAATGTTGTCTTTCATTTTGTTTCATGGAGTTTATGTTGAAATTATCAAATGTTATGTAAGGTACTTAGTACCAAAACTCTTTTGTCTTGTTTATGTTCAATTTGTATGTGTTTTATTATTCCATAACTTTAATGTTTTCAAATCATGCTTGTATGGTTTACAACTTATTTCATTTTTACTCTTTTACTCTTTAAATTTCTATCTTTCACCCATTTTCCCTTCTTTTTGATAATGTCAAAGGGGGAGAAATGTGTTATGCTTGAATGCTTGTGTATTTCCTTGTTTTAAAGATTTTAAAAAGGTACAAAAAAATTCAAAGGCTCATTCAAGATGATCAAATCAAACTATTTCTAAGCTTCACACCTTAAGGGGGAGTTATGCATATTAGGGGGAGAAATTTTTCCGGAAATTACAAAGCATCAAAGGAGATTGTTTGTCATCATCAAAAGGGGGAGAATGTGAAGACAAGCTTCTCTATGGTTAACAAAACTTAATATTCAAGAAATTCACATTTCATGAAGGTATAATGATAATTCTAATCAAATACTAAAGTCTTAGATGCTCGATCAAACAAACATCATTGCATACTTCTTTATTGATCGTGACTTGTTTAGAATATGCACTTTTCACTTTTTCACTGATGCAAATCGATTTGCACAAGGGTACAATCGATTTGCACCTCTTGTTTGCCGAATTTTTCACACTTTTTCACTGTGCAATCGATTTGCATATAGGTGCAATCGACTGCATGCTGTTGTTTTTTGAAAATTTGATACGTTAAGCCATGTGCAATCGATTTGCACATAGGTGCAATCGATTTGCACCTGAACAGAATTGAAAAATCTCTATGTTTCATAACACCTCTTCATGCCTCTCTTCATGGAACCTTTTCATTATGCATTGGCATTTGTTCATGATATTTTTAGAGTCTTTACCATGTTTCCTAAGGGTGTTATGTTCATATAAATACATGAAATTTTAAATCTTATTTTCACCTCTTTCAATCAAACTTTCAAATTCTCACATATTCACATTTCAAGTTTTCTTAAACTTTCATTCAAGAACTTTTCTGCATACTTTCATATCATCTAAACCAGAAAGTACTTGAGCAATATAAACACTTTATTGTTTGTGAATTACTGTTGTTGAAAGAGAAGATCAATCTTGTGATTGATATATTGAAGAATCAATGTTTCAACTACGTACTCAAAAATTCCGAACTATTGTAAAATCCTAAAGTTCAGAGGTTTGTTTGGATTTAGGTGCTGACTATAAGGAGAAGGATTGTTTCTCTTATAGGGTGTGTTATAATCCTTATTATCCAGATTGTGGATACAAGAGGTCCATTGTAAGAGATTTATTCTTGGTTGGACTTTAAACTTGTAAATTCCAAGAGGATTGTTCTTGTTGGTGTGTTAGGGTCTAGTATAGAAAGACTAGGTAGTCTTGTCTAAGATCTAATATTTTAGTGAAATCTCTTTCATCTTGAAAGGGGACTGGACTACTCTCGGGCTGTGAGGGGAACAAGTATACTTCTCGGTGTTCTTTACTTTCCGCATTTTACCACATTTCATCACTTAGAATTTTTAGGAAAGTAAAACTCAAGTTCATCGGAAAACCAGAAATTTTAATTAAGGAACCTAATTCACCCCCTCTTAGGTAATCTTACTTACACGGTTAAGGTACCAAGGGAAAGTAGGGTCTGAAAGCAAGACACCTACATGGAGTGCGGCGACTCCTAAGGCTAAGTTAAAACAGGGAAAGAAGTGTTCACTGGAAAGTAGGGTCTGACAGCAAGACACCTACGTGGAGTGCGACGACTCCAAACCTAAGGCTAGGTTAACAGGGTAATGAGCTATCTATGGCCTTGCGGTCAATAGAGAGACTTTCCTTTGGAAGGAGGGAGATAATAACTAATGAACGAGAGTTAAAGGGGATTGAAATTAAGTGAACAATATGAGTATGACAAATATAATATTTTCAAAGTTTTGAAATCAGAGACATGAAATTTAACAATAAAAGCCAATACAAATAAATAACAGAATGACATTGTTCGAGTCAAGTAACAACAAACAAATATTTACATGCCACGTAATATTGAAAAGTTCTCAAAACAACTTCCAGAAACAGTTGGTGATTTTTCATAAAAAGAATCTGAGAACCGAATATAAAGTAAAGCATATTCTTTGTTTTTGAAAATAATTTTATTAAGAGTAGTGATATGAAATAAAAACAAACCAAAACATGTGGCAGTTGCCACCTAAAGTAAAATAAGTGCCATAAAAGATGTCGCAAGCGCCACATAATGGTGGCAGGCGCCACCTTAATACCAGATAATGGTGGCAGGCGCCACCTTCCCTTCACAAATTGGTGGCAGGCGCCACCTATTATAAAATAAGAAGAAAAAAAAAAGTTCAAAGCATGGCAGGCACCATGCATTTATGGCAAGTGCCATGAGTCTTTTTTTTTCAGTTTTCTTTTTACATTATTCATAGTAAAACCAAACAAAAAATATTATGACATTATGATCTACAATATATTTTCCAGAATAAAAATATTAACATGCTAATGAACCTGATAACAGCACAGAACAATAATCATGGTATTTTGGAAATGAAAATAAAAAAGAAGTGAATGTTACCTAGTGGAGATAGTCCACTGCCTCTTTACTGGTTCAAATTCTGGAAATAAAATGAACGAGCATCTTGAAGAAAATGAGGGAGAAAATGAGGAGAGTATTCAGCCTATTTTTGGGGTGAATCTCATGTGTCTTGATACTAAAGTGTAATGTCTTATTTATAGGAGAAAATGGAGAACTTGAAGCATTGCCGAGTTTACCCTTTTTTCAAATCGCCGTGCAAGTGTAAGTTGTTGGTTCAAAAAGTCTTCATTTCAGAAATAGGCTTAGAACATAGATTGTGCTGAAGAGATGTGAACCATACTTTACTGAAAAGATTTTTCCTTTGTACTGATGAACTTGTATGCACTTGCATTAATCTTATCAAAAAGGTATTATTTTAATTAAAACAAGGTGCAGATTGGTAAGGTGGCAAACGCCACATTAATTCATGGCATGTGCCACAAATTAATGTGGCAGGCTCCATGCATTAACATGGCAGGCGCCATGGTCTTTGGTGGTGGGCTCCATGCCCCTTGAAATGTGGTGGACGCCATGCTTAAGTGTGGTGGGCGCCACCACATTGATTTCTTTTTTTTCTTTTCTTCTTTTTTTTCAAATATCCAACAAATGCCCTGGCGGTCTCGAAACACATGAGAACCTGGTTTATTGTTCTTTACCCTTTTTCTTGTGTCAATCCTAATTTTCACAAAAGAAACAAACTGGCAAAGATATGGGTTAGTTAATAATGCGCAGATGAATGAAAATGTAGGTGCAAGATGTTATGTCATCTAAGGGGTAAAATTTGGGGTACAACACCTATAAGAAGAGGATACGATTCACAAACGAGTAGAGACAGGGACCATCACTATCACACAAAAAGGGCACGCACAAAAGCTTGTGAAATCACACATTCGTAGAGCAGCACACATACCAGAAACACATACATTTACAGAAGAAAACCATCGACACCAGTAGAAATCCACATAAAAATTTTTCAGGATGAAAACCATAAACACATAGCAATCCCGATACATACACACGCATTGATAGAGCAGAAAAATCATCAAAAATCACAAACACAACACACACATCTCAAGGGATTGATCCACAAACAATAGGAATGAAAGAGTATCCAAAAGTGAGTACCTGGACGAAGGGGAAATTCTAGGATCAAGCACCTTTTCTTTTTTCTTTCATTGCTCTGATCAATGTATATTGTAATCATCTCAAAATTAGTGGATTAGGGTCGGGAATCGTGAGGTTAGGGTTTCATTGTTTCATTGTTGTTGATTTAGGGCTCGCGAGTGGAGGAGACGATTGAGAGGGTGATGGCTAGTCTGATTTTAGGGTTTTGAAACCCATTGTTGAACAGAGATAATGGTGAGAGATCGAGAGAGCGAGAGACTCTGAGAGAGTGAGAAGACGGAGAGGAACGTGAGAGCTGTGTTTTTTTTTTCCCATTTTTGTTCTTTCATTTCATGTCATAATCACATACGCATCAGTATACATACACGTACGGTACACTTGCACACGTGCACATTAGATCGTGCTTTTGATGCATCATATGGCCATGATCTGAGGGTCCATGATGGACCCTCCCCCCTACAAAGCTGATAACTCCTCCGTTTTTATTTAACACCAACCAATCTCTTTTAAATTAGTTTGATTTACTTTCTTTTCATATAACTTCTTCTTAATAAAATAACCGTTTTTTTTTTTAGAGTTTTAAGAATAATATTGTTATTAATTTTGTTTTTTTATAAAATATAACCATCTCTCTTAAGTTAGAACCATTTTAATAAATAACTTTTCTCCATAAAAACTAAAAAAAAAAACCTTTTATTTTAAAGTAAAATCTTGTAGAGACTAATTTTAAAATTTTCACTAATTAACAATTTTATTAAAAATTGGGATAATATAATACACATGACTTCTCCTTTTACAAAGATATAGAAACTTTTTTGATTAATAAACTTTTTTAAAAATTAGACCTTTCAATATATGAGTATAATTTTTCTCTTATAAAAAAGGAAACTCTTCTTTTAATTTAATTTGAAGTAAAACTTCTCTTAAATATATATATATATATATATATATATATATATATATATATATATATATATATATATATATATATATATTAGAAGTAAGATTTTCTTAATAATATGTTTTTTTCAAAATAAAGATTTGTTTAGAAATAACTAAGTAATGACAAAATCCTTTTCGTATATCTAACGATCAATCCTTACTTCCTTAGAATCAATTCAAACTGTTATTCGGCTTCATTTTATTTGATGCATGCATTATCTTGTTTGTTTTGATTGTGTTCTAAACCTTTTTTTCAAAAATATAAAATTCTCGATCCAACGTCGAGTCCATTTTCCACCATTATAAGTCGATTGCTTTTAAGCATCGCTATCAACCTTTTGGTCACTATACACAAAGCTAGCTCACTGTGCTAGTGTACACGATTAAAACTCAACTCTTCGTTTTGATTAATCGGTGACATCTATCATACTTTATGTTTTATACTTTATGCTTTACTTTTATGCATATTTCTTATAATATTATAACTGCTTGCATTATATCAAAGGGAAAACCACATGTATGATAATCACTTGTCGTACATGGTGCATAATCATTTGCATTTTATCCTCCCCTTAGTGATTGTAGGTACCCCTTTAGATAAGTTTCTTAGACAACTTTAGGATAGATATTCCTAAGTTAATCCCCCATAATCTTGATTAGACAATCAAACATCTTAGATCACCAGATTCTCCCCACAATAGAATTAGATGTGAATCATCTCAAAGAAGAGACATACAATCTCATACCCCACAATACAAATAAGATGCGGATTCCTTTTCCACTTAGGAGAGGTATGTGGCATACTCGTCGATTTTATATCCGAGTTGGAGCCTTTCTCCTAAGATGATGCAAAGGTCCATTCTCAAAACTGTGGTGGTATAAACTTTTCTTCTTAAGATGACGACTCATCTTTTCTCCTAGACTTTTCAAACTTTAGTATCCCTCAGAGAGGAACTACAAGTGCTCGGATTCCACTCCCGACAGCATATGTAGGCACAAGATGCGATATCTTGTCGAGCCACTTAGGAATAGAACTTTAGGTCTTTCTACCCCATTACCCTTAGAAACAGATAATAATTAGTAGATAACATAATAAAATAAGAGGTTCCTGTAGAGTGCTACAGATATCTAGGATGCTAACAACTTTCCTAGGTATAACCAACCCCCAAACCTTAGACTCTTAGCTTTGCATTTGCATTACATACTGTGGGACATTCAATCTTTCTCCCTTCCCTTGGATAAATCAAAGACCGGTGGTGAAATAAATGATTTGCGATTAGAGTTAAACAATAGCTTGATATCAAATTCTCACTGCGACAATTACCTTTGCCATCCAGCCTTTTGTTGGTAGTAGGTAATATTTCTCATACCCTTCGGTTGCCTTGTCGTAACTGCCACTTGGTTGGTAGTTGGCAATCTTTCCTTTTGACCATGCTATTACCGGATGTTTGATACTAGATGATCTTTTCCCCAGCGGAGATTTATCCCTCCCTGTTGGGACGAGTTATCCCTCTTTTATTTCTGTGTTGGTAATTTTCCCTCGGTGGATCTTACCCTTTATTCTTCCCCAGCGGAGATTGTGTCCTCCCTTGTTGGGTTGTGTTTTCCCTTTTTTGTTTTCCCCTGAGGAGTCTTTTCTCTTTGTTCCCCAGCTTTTCATTTGTCTCCTGGGGCGTTTTCTCCCCACAGAGGTCTTGGGTTATTGTTATATTTAAGTCTCTTCTATCTCATCGAGATAAAGATGCCCATCTTCGTATCTCTGGATAGAAGAAACTTAAATAGGGGCAGCTGTAATATCCTAGTTCTTACCCCTAATATCCCACATATCATTTGCATTTTATACCACAAACAAGATCACAAGCTTTGTTTCTCTTGCCCTCCTTGGTAGGTTTGTTCTTGAGCGAGATATCCAAGCACCCTTGTTCTCTTGTTTGTTTGATGTTTGTATTTGTTAATTTTTACTAACTCTTAATTAAAATCAAAAAATGTTTGTTTTTCCTTTACTAACTTTTTCAGGGAGAGATTCGGACCAAGGAGATTAAATACTAGTCTCTCAGCTTGAATGAATTTCATCTGAACAAAGTCTAAGTTGATCGATAAACCAAAGGCAAATCAAAAGGCCTCATCAAAAGGCAAATTTTCACAAATTTTCACTGTGATAATCGATTACCAGTATTAGGGTAATCGATTAACCAGTACGTTTTTTGTGAAAATGTGCAAAATTCAAATTCTGCAGCATTTTGGCACCAATTTATAAATATTGCATCATGAGAAAATTCTAGATCACCCTTGCAATTTTGAGTTAAGTTAATCAATAGCTTACACTCACAAATTTTCCCGCTACATACATATAGTTTTACCGCCATTGACACCTATTACTAGGCACCTCATATTAGGTATTTCGAATACACCTCTTCCTTGGGCATTTCGAATACACCTCTTCCTTGGGCATTTCGATTTAAACGGGACACCACTTCCTGGGCATTTCGATACATGTAAGTCCCTTTACGAACCAAAACCACATGATACCAATTTGTTAGTGCGTGAGACACTTTTAGTGAGGAGAGAAAGAGAGAGAATAAGGGAAAATATTATTGAATTGAATTGTTAAAAACTGAATTACAAAGTGTCTATTTATACACCTAAGTTACTTGACTAAAATAACAAACTAAATAAAAAATCCTGAATAACTTTGGGCTTGAGCTAACACAACTTGAATTATATTTAAATATTAAATCTAATCAAATCTAATCTAATATAATATTTCAGCAGAATCAACAGATACGAAAATGAATCTAATAACGAATTACCATTGAAAAGAAGTTAGAAGTCAACCTAGTGACAGGTTTTTTCATTTCAAAAATTTTATATTCTCATAGTATCAACCTCAGTGTCATTAATTTTCGATGATGAGGAGTCAAGTTCATTGTTAGTTGTTGGCAGACACCATTGAAGTGGAATAACAACCATTATTTTGAAGGCAAAAAAGATAATTGAAAGAGAGGAAGATTTTGGAATCTGTATGAGATAAATTTTGGAATGAGTTGGTGGAAGAGTGAATTGTTTTGAAATACAATAATTTGAAAATTTGTTGTATAAATTTTGCAAACTTGGAATAGGTTTTATTTAGATAACAATTTCAAATAAAACGGTATGCATTTCTTACTTAAAATAAATGGAATCTTTGTAAGAGAATGTCCATTTATAATATTTTTATTTTTAGTATATAATATTAAATATTGGGTTTTATAATATTAATAAAAGAGTAGTGTTAAAAATAACATTCTAGATACCAAAAATAAAACTAACATTCAAGGTTTCTACAAATCTTGATATCGATATTTTCCATATTAAAAATCAAATTGTTGAACATATTCAATTGCTCAACCAAGACTTTTTATTCACATATCTTGTATGAATAGAAAGTTTGCTTCAAGTAAGGACGATTGACCAAAAAATTGGTCATGTACAAACCTTCATATTTATTACACACGCCCGCTTTCGTTTTCTCCTTCGAGACATGCTGGGTAACCTTATCACCAATGCTCAATTTTATGTCATTGTGGGCTTTCTCGATCATCGCTGTATTCTCCTTATCAGTTAATGTAACATCCATTCTTTTTTATCCTTTTAACTCATCTAACAAACCCAGTGAACAAGAAGAGATTACATCTTCAAGCGCTATAATTCGATATCATTCACTATGGTGAATTTTTCAGACTCATACTTCGTTGAAGGCATCTTGATCCATGCTCACTGCACTAGTTTATCGTGATAAACGATGTCAACAACGAAGCAAAATTGTGAGAAAGAGGAATTTCTTTATCAAACAAGAAACACTTCAATTCACGAATAATGTGTGTATGTGTGTGTGTGTATGAGAGTGAGAGAGAGAGAGAGAGAGAGAGTTAATTATAATAGTTTTTTGTTTATTCACGTGTTCAATTAGGGTTAAAAGATTACAAGTGAATAACTACCAACCTCCCTCCTAACAATTGAGAGAATAACCTATTTATAAACTACTAGCATATGTATGTAATGTATAATGATAACACTCATATGCGACATACATAACTACTACATAACATAACACATAAACTAGTTTGACTAGTGCATGCTTGAACTGACTTTGATTACAACATGAATAAACTACCTAGTCAAATCCTAAAGCTACACCTTTTGAGACTGGAGTTTGATCCAATACTACATATACTTTGTTGTCATGTGTTTATTTATTCTCTAATTTAATTTTTATACTTTCAAACCAAAAAAAGGCCGTATGGCGATTATGATATGTTTTAATGAGAATTAGTATGTTTCTTTTGGCTTCATAATCTAGTGGAAGATTGAAATTCAAGTGTAAATATTGTAACATTCATGTTAATTTTGGCAAGTGTTCGCTTCTTTAAAACTAAATTTGTTAGCTATCAAACAATAATAAATAGATATTAAAAAAGTATATTTTTTAATAGCAATTCTGAAATTATATATTAATATAAAAAAGCAATGAGTATACAAATAAAAATAAAGAACTCTGAAGTACACTAAAAAACCAAAATAGGGCAAAGTCAAAGAACCAATTGGCCCGAAGTCCAAAGAAAGAGAAAAGAGCTACCAACAAAAAAACAAGTTTAAAACAAAAATTCCAAAAATGAAAGAGACATGCTACCTACTTATCTGGTTCAAACTGAAAACGACAAGCATAAAATACCTATTCTATAGAGAGAACAAGCCAGAAGATAGAGAATCCGAACACCTTCTAAAAAAAGAAGGAAACTGCTCACCCAAAACACCTATAAAAATCTAGTCACTTGAGTGGCTCCCACTCCTAGTCTAATAGAGAAATATCAAAATTCGGAACATGGGCATTAATTCACTTCAAAACCAAAATAATAATTGAAGAGAACCATTGACTAACCGTCAAATGCTCTTATCTAAAAATAACTTTGTTTTGCAATTTCTAAATAATCCATACCAAAGAACGCCAGATCGAGACCAGACTTAAGGACATAGCCTTCTCCTCCCCAAAATGACTAAACAACTCAAATACCCTTAGAATCAATTGTAGCAAGGGCCCAGACCGCCCCAACCACCTAAATACATTACACCAAATAGTTAAAGGAACCTCACACTACACAAAGAGGTGGTTAAGTGACTCCACCTGCCCCCACAAACACTGCAGACCCCATGTCGCTACTACTAGACAAAATTTGACGCCTACAGAGATTAACCCTAGTCGACAACCAATTCTAAAGCTACTGTCAAGAGAACACAACAACTTTGAAAATCACTTAACTCTTCCAAAACTTGGTGTCCCCCCTAAGCACTAAGCCATACCTATTTTCCAACCAACCATTCAAGGAAACAAGAGAGTAATAGTCAGATCTCATCGAGAAGCCATCTAGTAGGTCTTTTAGTGCAGATTTTGACACTTTGTTTTTGATAAGCAATTCGTATTAATAGGGAGTAATAGAGATTCTCTAACCCGATACAAAAAACCAATCAAAATATGAAAATTAAATCATCCTGAAATTACAAGAAATCTATAGGATTTTTTCATCCAATCGTAAAAATTACAACTTCTACGGCCTAATTCCAACCATCTACAAGAAAGGATAACTATGCGATTAAACATATCTTCTACGTCGCAAACAACATCATTAAAAATGATATTATTCCTAGTGTTCCAAATGCACCAAGCGGAGATAATCCACACATAACGGCTCATGTCCTCCTTGCCTTTATCAAACAAAGTTAAAAATCATAACAGAGCATGATTACTAATAGAATTGTATGAGATCGGAGGGTGGTGTAGCCAACCAGCAATTTTAAGCCACAACATTTTCACTTTAGGACAATTCAAGAATAAGTGCGCAACATCTTCATCTTCATGAAAGCATAAAACGCATACCTTATCGTGGGGGGAGACAACAATGCCTTTACGAACAAGGTTATCACGAGTGGGAAGTCTATCGCAAATCAATCTCCAACAAAAGAGCTTAATCTTCAAGGGAATACGCGTTTTCCAAACGACCTTAAGAAACAATGCCTCCGGTTGAAGAAGACAAAAACTAGGGAAATCTGTAGTTAAGAGAGAATAACAAGAACGAACCGTAAACTCCTTAGAAGGGTCCAGCCGCCACTCCCAATTGTCCAGGACGTCGCGCTTAATTTGATGATTTGAAACTAGATTCTGCAGCTCTGAGACAGAATCCAAATCAATGTCGTCTCCTTCCCTCCAACAGTCATGAAAGGACCACTCCGAACTCTGCTGAACCCAATTACCGTAAGCCGCAACAGTGTTGTCCTTGTTAACAATAGCGGCAAATAATCCTGGCCATATGTCTTTTAGCAAAACTTCCCCACACCAAGGAGAATACCAAAATGGAACTCTATCTCCACATCCAATGACAGGCACCACAGCAGACAAGAAATTATAGGTGGAGCCAATCTTTCTAAGGTTAAGGAGGTCTCGCATCCATAACGACGAAGTTGTGTTAGATGAAAAAGGAGTATCAGGCTGCATAACCAGAGAATCGAGCTTACCATACCTACTAGTCATGAATAACCTCCACAACTCTTTTCCTCCTGTTAAGAATTTCTAGAGCCATTTCGACATAAGATCTTCGTTAAATTTACCGATATGTTTGATACCAAGACCTCCCATCTCAATAGGTTTACACACCATACTCCACTTAATCCAAGCAATGCTCTTTTTAGCCGACGAACCGGACCAAAGAAATCTCCTTTGGATCGCTATAATATCTTTAGTAACTTTGGAGGGGGCCTTAAAGAAGGATAAATGGCGAATTAGCAAATTGACAAGAGCATAGTTGATCAAGGTAACCCTACCACCTATAGACATGTTCCTCCCAGCCCAAGTATTAAGTCTTGCTTTTAAATTAGCCAAAACCGGGTTCCAAAACAACGCTCTCCTATGATTACCACCAATATTAATTCCAAGAAACTTGAAAGGTAACACACCAGATTTGCAGAAGAGAAAACTGTTAGCAGCTGCAATAAAAAGCGGGTCAAGGCCGACACCGTAGATACATCATTTTGGGAAATTGATTTTTAAACCGGATACTGTCTCGAAACCCCTCAAAATGATCTTCAAGGCCCATAAGTTATGGTAACCACCATTACATACTAGCAGCGTGTCATCCGCGAATTGCAGAATTTCAACGGACGCCTCATTGGTACCATAACTAGTCAGCAAGTTAGAACTTGAAGCACGTCTGACCATAACAGCCAGAGTTTCCGCAACCAAAGAAAATAGGAAAGAAGCAAGCGGATCACCTTGCTTAAGGCCTCTCGAGGCCTGAAAATCCATCGTCGGGCTGCCATTAATAAGGGCAGAAACGAAACTGGAACACACTGAGCCTTGAATCCACTTATTCCATTTAGGCCCAAAATTCATAGGTTTAAGAATGTGGACCAAAAGGTTCCAATCGACGCAATCATATGCCTGAGCGAAATCGACCTTAAGAAGAAGACACTGATTCTTGAGTCTCCTTGCCGAATCAATCACCTCATTTGCTAAAAGAACACCATCCAACAGGTTTCTCCCGGGAATGAACGCCGTTTGGGCCATAGAAACCAAATCATACATAAAAGGTGAAAGTCTTGCTAATAGCAGTTTAGAAATGATTTTTGATATACATCCAACAAGACTAATAGGCCTATAGTCCCCAAAGTCGAGAGGGTTATCGATTTTAGGAACCAAGGCAAGGAAAGATGAAGAAAACACTTTCGGCAGCACACCTGTGGTTTAGAAATGCAGGATGCATTTAACAAAATCAGGACCAATGATTTCCCAGCAATCTTTGATGAACCTAAAAGAATATCCGTCCGGGCCAGGGGATTTTCCACCCTCACACGCGAAAACTACCTCACGAATATCATCCGGAGAGAATGGAACCTCCAAATTGCATATGTCCTCCGAACTTAGCTTTCTAATATCAATAATGTTTTCGCCCAAGCCAACAGCAACAATAAAATTCGACTTGTTTCTAGCTTTCATTGCTTCATGGAAAAACTTGCTGTTAACATCCCCATCCTTCAGCCACTTACACCTACTCTTTTGGTGTAACATACTTTTATCGGAAGCGAAGGTTACTCCTACCTCGTCTATTTCACAAATAGAATCAATATTGCTCTCAATATTTAACTCCAACCAACCAAAGACGTTGACGTTCCACCATTTCAATCTAGCTTTAAGAGCAAAAAACTTTTCTTTTAGAACGAATGACGGGGATCCGTAAATGGAGAAGGAATCCCAATAATCACGTATAAAAGATTTGAAATCCTTATGGTCCAACCAACAATTGAAAAACCTAAAAGGTTTTGGACCCGAGTTAGCACCAAAGGACTTAAGCCAAACGGACCGGTGATCTGAGATATCACGCTTACCAATTGTTTGAGCCCTGAACTCCCAACAATCTATAAGGTATTCGACAGCTAGAAACCTATACAGCCTGCTACAACTCTCACCATTTGCATTAAACCAAGTAAAGTGATTGCCAACAAACGGCAAATCGAGTAAAGCCAGTTCTTCTATAAATGTACTAAACTCAGCACACTCTCTAATTGAAGAAAAATTCCCACCCTTCCTTTCATCACAGGATTTAACAGAGTTAAAATCCCCCCCCCTAACTATCCATTTACCACCTGGGTTATGGTTTTTAAAATCCACAATGTCTGCCTAAAGATTTCGTTTTTCCCTTAGCCGACAAGGGGAGTACACATTGACCACAAACAGTTTCATGTTCCTCCACATAAATATTGAACAGAGAAATCCCTTACCTTTAACTGTAGATACCGGCTGAAAAACACCTTCCCTCCAAATAGTCAAAAGACCTCCAGCTGCGCCCTCGGAACCACTAGCAGACCAGCCACAACCTCCTTTTCCCCACATACTTCTAACTGTCGTATTTGATATACAAGGGATATTTGTTTCTTGAAAGAAACACAAATCCATGTTACCTTTCGAGAGAGAGTCACAAATTCTACCCCTTTTAAGAGACAAATTACACCCACGCACATAATAAGACACAATAATCATTGTTCACAATCTTTCACACCCTTGCTTCCTGCAAATTGAATCCTCTCACGGTTCTCAAGTCCTCTGATAACACCCTCGAAGGCTTCCTCATCTTCATCTGCTTCAATCCCCAATGATTTCACTGATTCCATCACCTTACGAGGAACATTATCCAAGTCCACCTTACATCTTGTGCTACTCCTACAAATATCTGAGTCATCTATCGAGTACGAGCTTTCAGTAACCACAGGGGGCTCGATTGCTTCAACAATAGGAGGTAACGAGAGATGACCTTTCTGAATTAACTTAAGATGTTTTCTGAATTTGGATGGGATTCTCTTCAACCTTACAGATGGCGATGAATTGATGAGGGAGGAGTAGAAAGACGGAGAGAAAGGAATTTGGGCTTTGTAAATATCAACCAACTGTTTTTTTTCCTTTGGGCCCAACAGCACGTTCCAAATTCACCACTTTATTAGCTAGGCTTCCACTGGGCTTATCTGAACGGCCCACTTCAGGAATTGAGTCCAACAAAGCACTATCAGTAGAAAATTCTACACTAGGAGGCCAACTATTGTCAGCACGCAGACCTACCGGGATTGTGGGTCCCATCAGCATTATTTCACTATCATCAAATGTTGAGGACATGTCAACATCCAATACGCCAAAATGTGCCTTTTCAGATAGATCATCATTAACCTTGGAGCTCTCAAACTCCCCTCCTGTTCCTGCCTCCCAATTATCACTAACCTGTGATACGTTATCTGACAGACCCATTCGTATAGTTGACTCTATAAATTTACATGACTCTTCACTATCATGCCTTTCTCCTATTTTATTGGTATCCTCCACACTGTCAGATTCATCAGAGTAACCTCCCTCACCTACTTCGCCTTCCTCACCGGAACATTCTCCGGAATCAGAAGATGTACCATCTTCAACAAAGACTTTCTTGCTCATGATCGCAAACTCTCGAACAACTTCCACCAGATGAACATCAAAGGTAACTTCATTGATTTCAACCTTGATTTTCTCATCCAGATAGCAATCACGATCAGTATTCACACGAAACAAGGCAACATCTAATCTTTCTTTCTTTACAGTAGTATCGTCGCAACAAATAAACTTCCCTACCAGCCTAGAAATCTTCTCAAAAGTAGAAATGTTCCATGCATGGGATGGTTGACCGAAACACGTGATCCAAGAAAATCTACCAATGTCAACATCGGCAGGCGTCCATGGTTTAACCTCACTGAACCTTTTCCCGATCCACTCTACCGCCTCCTGAGCAAATCTACCTATGTCACCTCCCATGCAGTCTTCAAGCAGACACTTGTTAACCCCAATCGACGTAGCTTTCACATGTTGGCTCATACTCAAAAGTCGAAAGCTTTACCATATGCTTGGTTCATAACTCGTATTTTGCAACATTTCAAGGTTGAGTTTGATGGTTTTGATTGTTCTTTAAGGGATACAAATACTCATAAGATCACAATAAGAAATGTGGACAATCGGATGGGTGTGCATTATGATTCGGAGTCTCAAACTATCTCCTATATTGGTGATGATGATGAAGAAAATGAAGCAAATGTGCAAAATCATGAAAGTGATGAAGATGTTCTACCTTCATTTGGTATGGATGGTCCATCTAACCAAGATCTTTTTGACTACATGACAACACAATTTGCTAATCTCAACTCAACCATCCATGAGAATTGGACTTCTGCGAACAATCAAATTGCTCAAAACCATGAGAATACCACCAACCAAATCAATAAGGGCGAAACCGACATTAACCAACAATTTTGATACCTTTACTCACATCTCCATATTCCTCCTTATGATCCTAACAACCCGGTTGTCCCCATTCCGTTGGTTACACCTATCCAACATCATTCTCCATATCAAGGACCTAATTTCTTCAACCTCAATACCAACAATGATATGGATCAAACTTAATATGTTTTTTAGTGTTATGTTTATTAGATTTGAAGTTTATGTTGTTTCTAGTAATGTTGTCTTTCATTTTGTTTCATGGAGTTTATGTTGAAATTATTAAATGTTATGTAAGGTACTTAGTACCAAAACTCTTTTGTCTTGTTTATGTTCAATTTGTATGTGTTTTATTATTCCATAACTTTAATGTTTTCAAATCATGCTTGTATGGTTTACAACTTATTTCATTTTTACTCTTTTACTCTTTAAATTTCTATCTTTCACCCATTTTCCCTTCTTTTTGATAATGTCAAAGGGGGAGAAATGTGTTATGCTTGAATGCTTGTGTATTTCCTTGTTTTAAAGATTTTAAAAAGGTACAAAAAAATTCAAAGGCTCATTCAAGATGATCAAATCAAACTATTTCTAAGCTTCACACCTTAAGGGGGAGTTATGCATATTAGGGGGAGAAATTTTTCCGAAAATTACAAAGCATCAAAGGAGATTGTTTGTCATCATCAAAAGGGGGAGAATGTGAAGACAAGCTTCTCTATGGTTAACAAAACTTAGTATTCAAGAAATTCACATTTCATGAAGGTATAATGATAATTCTAATCAAATACTAAAGTCTTAGATGCTCGATCAAACAAACATCATTGCATACTTCTTTATTGATCGTGACTTGTTTAGAATATGCACTTTTCACTTTTTCACTGATGCAAATCGATTTGCACAAGGGTACAATCGATTTGCACCTCTTGTTTGCTGAATTTTTCACACTTTTTCACTGTGCAATCGATTTGCATATAGGTGCAATCGACTGCATGCTGTTGTTTTTTGAAATTTTTATACGTTAAGCCATGTGCAATCGATTTGCACATAGGTGCAATCGATTTGCACCTGAACAGAATTGAAAAATCTCTATGTTTCATAACACCTCTTCATGCCTCTCTTCATGGAACCTTTTCATTATGCATTGGCATTTGTTCATGATATTTTTAGAGTCTTTACCATGTTTCCTAAGGGTGTTATGTTCATATAAATACATGAAATTTTAAATCTTATTTTCACCTCTTTCAATCAAACTTTCAAATTCTCACATATTCACATTTCAAGTTTTCTTAAACTTTCATTCAAGAACTTTTCTGCATACTTTCATATCATCTAAACCAGAAAGTACTTGAGCAATATAAACACTTTATTGTTTGTGAATTACTGTTGTTGAAAGAGAAGATCAATCTTGTGATTGATATATTGAAGAATCAATGTTTCAACTACGTACTCAAAAATTCCGAACTATTGTAAAATCCTAAAGTTCAGAGGTTTGTTTGGATTTAGGTGCTGACTATAAGGAGAAGGATTGTTTCTCTTATAGGATGTGTTATAATCCTTGTTATCCAGATTGTGGATACAAGAGGTCCATTGTAAGAGATTTATTCTTGGTTGGACTTTAAACTTGTAAATTCCAAGAGGATTGTTCTTGTTGGTGTGTTAGGGTCTAGTATAGAAAGACTAGGTAGTCTTGTCTAAGATCTAACATTTTAGTGAAATCTCTTTCATGTTGAAAGGGGACTGGACTACTCTCGGGCTGTGAGGGGAACAAGTATACTTCTCGGTGTTCTTTACTTTCCGCATTTTACCACATTTCATCACTTAGAATTTTTAGGAAAGTAAAACTCAAGTTCATCGGAAAACCGGAAATTTTAATTAAGGAACCTAATTCACCCCCTCTTAGGTAATCTTACTTACACGGTTAAGGTACCAAGGGAAAGTAGGGTCTGAAAGCAAGACACCTACGTGGAGTGCGGCGACTCCTAAGGTTAAGTTAAAACAGGGAAAGAAGTGTTCACGGGAAAGTAGGGTCTGACAGCAAGACACCTACGTGGAGTGCGACGACTCCAAACCTAAGGCTAGGTTAACAGGGTAATGAGCTATCTATGGCCTTGAGGTCAATAGAGAGACTTTCCTTTGGAAGGAGGGAGATAATAACTAATGAACGAGAGTTAAAGGGGATTGAAATTAAGTGAACAATATGAGTATGACAAATATAATATTTTCAAATTTTTGAAATCAGAGACATGAAATTTAACAATAAAAGCCAATACAAATAAATAACAGAATGACATTGTTCGAGTCAAGGAACAACAAACAAATATTTACATGCCACGTAATATTGAAAAGTTCTCAAAACAACTTCCAGAAAAAGTTGGTGATTTTTCATAAAAAGAATCTGAGAACCGAATATAAAGTAAAGCATATTCTTTGTTTTTGAAAATAATTTTATTAAGAGTAGTGATATGAAATAAAAACAAACCAAAACATGTGGCAGTTGCCACCTAAAGTAAAATAAGTGCCATAAAAGATATCGCAAGTGCCACATAATGGTGGCAGGTGCCACCTTAATACCAGATAATGGTGGCAGGCGCCACCTTCCCTTCACAAATTGGTGGCAGGCGCCACCTATTATAAAATAAGAAGAAAAAAAAACAAAGTTCAAAGCATGGCAGGCACCATGCATTTATGGCAAGTGCCATGAGTCTTTTTTTTCAGTTTTCTTTTTACATTATTCATAGTAAAACCAAACAAAAAATATTATGACATTATGATTTACAATATATTTTCCAGAATAAAAATATTAACATGCTAATGAACCTGATAACAGCACAAAACAATAATCATGGTATTTTGGAAACGAAAATAAAAAAGAAGTGAATGTTACCTAGTGGAGACAGTCCACTGCCTCTTTACTGGTTCAAATTCTGGAAATAAAATGAACGAGCATCTTGAAGAAAATGAGGGAGAAAATGAGGAGAGTATTCAGCCTATTTTTGGGGTGAATCTCGTGTGTCTTGATACTGAAGTGTAATGTCTTATTTATAGGAGAAAATGGAGAACTTGAAGCATTGCCGAGTTTACCCTTTTTTCAAATCGCCGTGCAAGTGTAAGTGGTTGGTTCAAAAAGTCTTCATTTCATAAATAGGCTTAGAAAATAGATTGTGCTGAAGAGACGTGAACCATACTTTACTGAAAATATTTTTCCTTTGTACTGATGAACTTGTATGCACTTGCATTAATCTTGTCAAAAAGGTATTATTTTAATTAAAACAAGGTGCAGATTGGTAAGGTGGCAAACGCCACATTAATTCATGGCATGTGCCACAAATTAATGTGGCAGGCTCCATGCATTAACATGGCAGGCGCCATGGTCTTTGGTGGTGGGCGCCATGCCCCTTGAAAGGTGGTGGACGCCATGCTTAAGTGTGGTGGGCGCCACCACATTGATTTCTTTTTTTTCTTTTCTTCTTTTTTTTCAAATATCCAACAAATGCCCTGGCGGTCTCGAAACACATGAGAACCTGGTTTATTGTTCTTTACCCTTTTTCTTGTGTCAATCCTAATTTTCACAAAAGAAACAAACTGGCAAAGATATGTGTTAGTTAATAATGCGCAGATGAATGAAAATGTAGGTGCAAGATGTTATGTCATCTAAGGGGTAAAATTTGGGGTACAACACCTATAAGAAGAGGATACGATTCACAAACGAGTAGAGACAGGGACCATCACTATCACACAAAAAGGGCACGCACAAAAGCTTGTGAAATCACACATTCGTAGAGCAGCACACATACCAGAAACACATACATTTACAGAAGAAAACCATCGACACCAGTAGAAATCCACATAAAAATTTTTCAGGATGAAAACCATAAACACATAGCAATCCCGATACATACACACACTACCACAAAAAAGACCTTAGACAGCGTTTTTTTTGCCCTTAGACAGCGCTGTATAAACCTGCGCTGCTATAGGTTTAGACAGCGCTTTGGGTAATACCAAAAGCGCTGTCTAAAGTGGGGTATATTTAATGAAAAGCGCTGTCTATGGTACCTTTAGACAGCGCTTTTTGACAATATAAGGTATACCTTAGACAGCGCTTTCAATAAAAGCGCTGTCTAAGGTCAACCTTTTTGAATTTTTCTAGGTATACCTTAGACAGCGCTTTTGTCAAAAGCGCTTTCTAAGCCCTACCTTAGACAGTGCTTTTGTTAGAAGCGCTGTCTAAGCCCTACCTTAGACAGCGCTTTCTCCAGAAGCGCTGTCTAAGGTATACGAAAAATTTTATATAAATTTTTTTAAACCACAATTTTTACCAGGTTTTTTCAACCAGAATTTTATCTGTTTTTCAACCAGCAATTTTTTTTCAGAAATTGGCAATTCAAACCATTGGCAATTTACACCAAAATTATATATGCAAAACAATTGGCAATTCAAACCAATATATATATTTAAAATTACAAACCAAAATTATATATACACCTATTTATAATTACAAATCATTACATTTTTTCTACAAATGCACATATTACTTATACTAATACTTTTGCATCCAACCAAAGCATTGCTTCAAATCTACATTATAGGTCCTGAAAACACAAAGATTGTAATTCAATTAAAAGAAAATATGGATAAATCCTAAGTTTTATCAAGTAGCATCACTAATATAATAACACATGTGATAATTAATATACCTTCACATAATTCCATGTAATAATGGGGTTGACTCTCCGCTGTGGTTAATTGCGACCAACAACCAATGTCCACTGTAAGATTAAACAAGTGTAAGATTAACAACTATATCCTTTGTTTTGGATCTTGTTGGAGTCTAAATAACATTACCATGTAAAAAATGAAAATAAAATGCTCTTTCACTAATATATAACAAATATGACATAAACCATAACAAATATAATAAAAAAATCAAGTATATAACAAATTTTACCTCTTTCACTAACATCTCTTTCTTTTCTTGGTTGGAATATGAATTACTTGTGTCTTAGCAATGCAGACGGATGAATGGATCCAAATTCCCTCGTTATGGTCATTTCTGATATATGACTCATCCGCTATAAGATCCTCATCTTGATCATTTGTATTCAACTCATTCCGTCTAATGCATGACTCATTCTCAACATCAATATCACATTGATCTACACCTCTATCATCAACCACTTTATTAGATAGAAGCACTATAGACCATTTCGTACTCGTCGGGTCAGTGACATAGAACACTTGTCTAGCTTGAGATGCTAGAATAAAAGGCTCATCTTTGTACCCCACCCTATTAAGATCCACTTGCAAAAATCCAGACTTATCCATTCGTATGCCACTACTATTTACCCAGTTGCAACCAAAGATTGGAATCTGAAACTTCTCGTAATCAAACACCCAAATGTGCTCAATAACTCCAAAATATGACAGATTTGCATATTTGGGGTTTAAGTCCTTCATACTTGATATGTGCATTGCTTCAGCTAGGACGGTGACACCACTATTTTGCATAGTACTTTTATCGTCTTGGTCTTTGGTATAAAATGTGTATCCATTAATTGCGTATGCGCTATGAGAATACCAATGCAAACTTGGACCATATGCCAAACATCTCAACCTTTCTGTTACTGAAGCAGGATCTGAAGAGCGCTTCGAATAAATATGATCCTTTAACCATTGTATGAAACTTTGATTGTGCTCTCGTACTATCCAATTTTCATTTCTGTTCTGATTTAACCCTCGGAGTACATCCTTGTGCATCTCAACATATGGCTCAACCTCATTATCATTGTGCAGAACATACAAATGCACTTGATCCCGTTCATCCCTTGATACTGTCACAATTTTATTTCCAATTAATTTTTTACCATCCTTTTTTTCAAAAATATGAGCTTTGGGGAGTCCAATCGACTGAACATTGGACAAATATTCAGTACAAAACTCAGCCGCTTCTTCAACAATGTATCGTTCAACAATACACCCCTCTGGTCGACTTCGGCTTTTCACGTACCCTTTTAATATTTTCATATAACATTCAGCAGGGTACATCCATCTCATATAAGCTGGTCCACACAACTGTGTCTCTTTCACAAGATGAACAACTAGATGTACCATTATGTCAAAAAAAGAGGGAGGAAAATACATTTCAAGCTCGCACAAGGTAATAACTATCTCTTTTTGTAGTGTTGGTAAGATATCGGGATCGATTACCTTACTACAAATTGACCTAAAGAAAAAACACAAATTAGTTATGGCGCTTCTTACTTTCACTGGCAAAATAGAACGTATACCTATTGGTAGAAAGTGTTCCATTATAACATGGCAGTCGTGTGTCTTTAAACTCTTCAACGTGAGGTCTTTCATAGACACAAGTCTTCTGACATCTGAAGAGTATCCTTCTGGAACTTTAACTCCACTCAGAAACTTACACAATATTTTCTTCTCCTTTCTAGACAAAGTAAAAGCAGCAGGTGGTAGATATGTTCGTCTTCCTTTCTTCACTGGTGCTAATTCAGGTCTAATCCCCATCGCTTCCAAGTCTTTTCTTGCTTTAAGGCCATCCTTAGTCTTTCCTTTTATATTAAGTAACGTACCAATAACACTTTCAAATACATTTTTCTCAATATGCATAACATCGAGAAAATGTCTCACATACAAAGACTTCCAATATGGCAATTCAAAAAATATCGACCTCTTTTTCCACCCACCTTTGACAACCTTATGTGCAAAAGGTTTGCCAAACTCAGTACGCATATCTTTCACCTTTTTAAAAACTTGGT